>BSBK01008882.1:2652500-3185000 GCA_027943335.1 Chamaecyparis obtusa | reverse complement strand
ATAGACTAAGGGATTCTATCCCTTGATTTCATCATCTTTTTAAATCCCTTAAAATATCCCCAAATTACATCAATCCTCATCATGTTATCCATTCCATACACCAGTCCCCTAATATGAATAGCTACTAATCTATCACTGGACCAATCAATAGGACCAACACCAAGAAATTGATTCATGAAATAAAAGAAAATACAAAAGATTAACCAAATTTTAATGATTTCTTGGTGTCCTTAATCTTTTCCATGTTATCTATCAATTGAATCCTTAACATTTATCATAGGTCATAATCCTTGTTATCCTTCAACATATAATATGCAGTTTTAATTGTGATTGCAGACATTGAATTGTCTCTACTAGAGTGATAAATCTTATACCCAATCACCATTGATACATACTTAACATCATCCTCAATTATGTCATTGATAGGCATACCTCTTTTTTCATATTTTTCTCCAATTGCCTCATGAACGATATCATTCCTTGTTGACTTAGGCGCAGGGACTTCACCAAATGTCCACAATCCTGTCATTTCCTATATGACCTTCTTGGTAATCTTAAATGGATTATTAAGTCATATGAATTCCTCATTTACCCTATTTAGTATATACTAAATCCATTCATCCTCCTCAATCATCAAAAACCTAGTAGACTAATCAAACACCTTGATTTCTAGGGCTTTGAATTCTAGCTTCAATCTACAATCTTCTCTCGCAAGTTTCTTTAGGTATAAATCTTGCATCTGAGATGTACATAGGTCCTCCAAATTAGCATGATGCCCTAACATCTTCAACATATAAAACCTCGTACGACACATTTGAGAATGCACCCATTAGATCTACTTCTACCGACTTGAATGAATGCTTCTTAAATTTTGGCTTGGGCCTCTTGGTGATATCAACAATCATTGGAGTATTCATCATGAAAAATTGAATTGAAGAGACACATATAGATAAATACCTTTCACCAAATTAGGGTTTGTGAGTGAATCACCTTGAATAATTACATTGTCACTTTGGTCTCTTACAAAGCTCTTCTTCTCTCATTTTCTTGAATATAAATTGAAAAATGCAACTTACATACCTAACTTTTAGGTATCATTAATGGTTCAAGCCCCAGGTATTTTCAAACATCCAATTCATTATTTGGTTTACAAAGATTGATTGCCTACCTTAAAACTATCAAATTCTTTCAGTAAAGACTTCAAAACCTCTGTGCCAATTAATTACAACTTCTCCATGCCTACCAGGTTTAGGCATCAACATCTATAGGGGGGTTTCATAATATTTTGGTTGTAAGCTCCCCCTAGGAAAAAAGCCTAAGTTCAAATATTCCTAGAGGAATTTCTAGCACCATATCTAGATGCAGACTCTTCAGATGTGTTCTAAGCATTCTTCTTCACCCATGTCTACTTCATTTGTTTCTGAATCTCTTTGACATTCTCTTTTTCCTTGCCTTTATCATTTATCTATTTATTCCTGCTCTTGTCAATTGAACCTCTCTTGTTCCCATTATTGATCCTACAGTACCTTGTAATATATCCAAATCTATTGCATTTGTGGCATAAAACATTCCTTTTTCCCATTATTGGTGTTCATCTAGTTTCTTCTTGTTCCATACTGCTTTGAAATGTGACAAAATCCATTGCACTTAACATTTATTTTCTTGTTGGAAGAGTTGTTCAAAATATTTCTACACTCACTTGCCTTATGAACATGATTTTTGCACTTAAAATATTGACCAGAAAAGATGAAAAAGATGCACCATTTTGATTTATCCTATTCCTACAATGCATGGCTTTTTGACCAAATTTGTTGTAGATAAAGCACTTACCATAGGTCCTTTATGCATTAAGTTATCTTGCAAATGTCTTCTTGTTATTCTTCTTCTTAGATCTATATTTTCTCTAACCTTATCCAGATTTTGTGCTTTCTCCTTCCTCAAATCCAAGACCACACTTGTCATCTGGACTCCTCTAACTTTCAAGTAGTGAATCAAGTTTGGTTGAGTTGATCATGAACTTCTCCTCATAGTAATTAACACTCACAAGATTTTCTCTTAGTTCATCCTTAATATCCTTGGTGTCTTGTAGATTAGCAACAAGTCTATTACATTCATCAAATCTTTCCTTTAAGAACTAATTCAGATTCTCTTCATTTTTCTTCTCGACCTTAATCTCTTTGGTCATCCTCATCACTATAGATTTCATCTCATGATTCATGATTGTATTCTCTTGCCTGAGTTTCTCACATTCTTCAAGTTTCTCCTTCAAGTCCCAACTCAACTATCCATCATCTGAGCTCTCATTATCCTTTTTCTTTAAGTGTTCACCAAATTCCATTCTCTTCATCTTGTCTCGCTTCAACTTTGTGTTCAATGATTCAATGAATATTTTAGCTTCTCTTAGATTCCTCTACAACTCTTCAACTTCAGCTTCGGTATGATCAAGATCATCCAATGCAATTATGAGTTGATCATGCAACCTTGATTCCATTCTTCTTTCCTGGATCACCCTCAAGTTTTTAGGCTTCCTCCAAGGGACCAAGCTCTAATACAAAATGTTGGAAAGAGGGAACACTGAGAGGGGGTGAATCAGTGTTTAGAAGATTTTAACCTTAATATTTAGATCCATTAAATAATTAACACACGAAATGAAAAGTAACATGCATGAAAATAATGGAAATAACCAAAACACTAGAACACATGAATTTTTATCATGGAAACCCTATTAGGGGAAAGAATGTGGTGGGGATGGAACCCACAATATAATACTTATGTAGAAAATATTGTCTTACAATAAAAAGGAATGCACTTACATTCAAGCACATTGCCTAGAGCTCACCGCTCAATTACAATCAAGGCTACAACCCTATATAGAAGGCTCACTACCTTAAAAGATAACTAAAATGATCAATAGAAGCTTTGAGCTACTAACATAGAATCCATTGATGCTTGATTATAGTTTAACATATGCACATGTCCTTGATGTGATACATTATATCACTATCTTCACTATCTAACAATTCTTCTCTAATAAGAGGTTTAGATCTGACTTCCCTGCATAAAATGCTTAACACCACAACTTCTTGCATGCATAAATAACCTCTTCATACCCTAATCCATCACTCTTATAGGTTCACAACCAAAAATTAGATTGCACTACGTCAGCTCAAAAATGTTCTAGGGAATTGTGAAATGTGTTGACCAAAATCACCAAAATCAAAATTTATATATCATTGCAAGATACAATAATCATGCAAATATCTTTGTATATGTTATATCCATCATTTGAACATAAAATTTACTACCAAAAACTATTTACCTCATTTGCAAAAAATATGTTTCCACTATGTTAGTCATTTTGATTATCAAACACAAAAACCATCATACAAATTCATATATCTTTCATACTAGGTATCATCGAGCCTTCAAAATTTGGATTAAGCATCTATTACATCCAAAAAAAACTTCCCTTACATTCACAAAACAAGATATGAACCTAGAAAAGTCCACCAAACCAAATACTGAATACTGACATAACAACTTGTTCATCATTTCTAGACTTAACCAATTTCTCATTTTGACTTCTGGTCTGATCTCCTATTGCAATGTGCATGTGAAATTAGAGTTTAGTTTCTATCAATGACAATATGAAAGCATATATAGAGTTAATTTTTCATCAATGACAACAAGTAATCATCTATGCAGTGTCTCTTACCAACATAGAGTTCATTTCATTAACTATGTAATTCGCTAAATTAGATTGGTGTGTGATAACCTATGTTCTTACATTTCTCCTTACTTCTCTTTATCAATCACATGGAGTGAATCATGATTTCTCGCATGTTATGATGTTTTCATTCCTTCATGGTATTATTTCATATAGCATTATGAGGTTATATAATATCTTCCTCTCTTATAACACGCATGTTTCAAATCTCTTATCAATATTTCATGTGTTTTTATCATTAAATTTTTAACAAAATTCATGGCATATGTGGATTACATAAGAACCCTTTCAGAACCTAAGAATAACAATAATATTAATCCTTCTAATCTAATCCTTTTAGTAGTCATGATGGTCTAGCTCTTAAGGATCCCATTGTAGCGAGACCAAGATCTCCTCTTCCCCAACCCACATTAATGGATCGTATTAGGGAAGCTAGTTCATGAAAATATTTGGATGATCTTATGGAATTCACATTTTATCAAAGAATTACTCATGAGCCTGATGTTCAAAATTTTCTTAAAGATTTCTCTCCAAGAATATTAAGTAGACAGGAAGATCACGATAGACCTTCTTCTTCAACACCTAAAGATGATAAGAATAGTGATGGAGCACCTAATAAAGAGCATATTACTCCTATTCCTCCTTACACCAAAAACTTCCTAACCCTCAAGATCAATCTCCTTCACTCTCTACATTAAAATCCAATTACAATGTAGGGTATGATATTACTACTCAACAAGGATACAATGGATTAGGACTTGGTATTAATGAACAAGGTATTAAGGTTCCTATTGACCCTCCTTCACAAATAACTAAGTGTGGTCTAGGTTTCACTTTTCAAGACACTAATATTCCTTCTTCATCTCAACCAAAACCTTCACTTGACATTCTTTTACCAACCCCATCCATTTCCCCATCACCTTTTGATGATTGTTTGGATTTCACTCAAAGAATCTTTTGGAGAATCAAATACAATTCTCAAATTTGATTCCCTTATAGAACTTTTACAAGAAATCAAAGACCTATAAATGGTGATTTTTTATGTTTCTTTCATTATATTAACACACTCTCTCTTGTTGATTATGTGGAGTTTAGACAATTTATGTAAGAGTTGGTTGATAAATCTCTTCTTTATTTAAAAATAGATCTTTTACATTTCCTTGATATAAAAAACATACCTTAGCATCTTCTATTCCTATTATGTTTCTCTCCATTATGCAAAGATAATAGCTTAAATTATTGGGGATCTTTGCTTTGCATAATGTGCATTAAGGGCATCATAATAGGAAGTGTTCCTTGATCTTTCACTTGGGGGGAAAGGTCCTCTTATCTCATCCCTATTTTCCAGAGGATCTATTATCTCTTTAGTGCTCATATATTTTATGATATGAGGTCCTTTCATGTATGGAATTATTTTTTTAGGATCCTTATCCTTGAGGGGGACCAAGATTTTTGTTTACAATCACTTCCTTGCTTGGAAGTATATATCTTATATAATGGATTTGTCCACTAAATTAGCATAATATGTCTTCCTTCCATATAATTTCTCTCTAACTCCCTTCTATGGATTGGTATTAGTTTATGATGGTACATTCCTTTTGACTATAGGATTTATTTGCAAGATACTTTTTATCTCTGTTAGTAATCCCCTTTCATGCCTCAATGGGTACATTTCCTATTAAATAATCCTCTATATAGAGTGTCACCATTATTTCTTTTTACACATCACTCATTATTTATTTTTTGATTTATTTATCTTATAATGTGATGCCCTTTGTTGCATAAATGTGTTTTCCTTACACTAGGATCTTCTCTTGGAGACTATTATCCTACTTTTCAACTTATATTACTTCAAAGTGTATGCCTATTATAATGAAACTATCAATAAGGGTGTACAATATGTATTATATTTTCCCTACATAAATGTGTTTTCCTTACACTAGGATCTTCTCTTGGAGACTATTATCCTACTTTGCAACTTATATTGCTTCAAAGTGTATGCCTATTATAATAAAACTATCAATAAGGGTGTACAATATGTATTATATTTTCTCTACCTTCATACTTGGGGGGAAAGGCTCTTTATCTTCATTTTCTTCTCTCTTTTCTAAGGATTTACTTTCCTTGGTTTAGTGGCATTTGTTTATTACATGCCATTCTTTTCTTATAAAGAATAGATTATTTAGATTCAAGATTCCCTCTTACACAAGAGGTATGCATCCTTCATCATGACCTCTTCTTTATTTGCAAACATATGTTCATTATAAAAAAAATTACTTACTTTGGGTTTCAATGTATGTCATCCTTCATCAATAATTCCTTTTTCACCTAGTAATAGGGGGCTGAAAGGGCTCATTCTTGTTCTCTTCCCCTCTTTGTCTTGAAGATGTTATCTATTTTAAAGAATTCCTCTTGAAGGTAGACATATTTCAACTATGATCTCTCCCTTTCAAGGTTCTCTTCCCACTTGTGGGATATCCTGCCACGATTATCTACTTTCTTAGCTAACAAGATTTCTTACTCTTTGCTAAGATTATGGCATACATTTTTGTTTTAAGGATATCTTCTTGATGATGAAATTAGGTATCCTTGTTCTCTTTCCTTATTATTCCATATATTTTGACATCATAAGGAAGGGGGCATGCATGTGGCCTCCCTTGTATATTATGCAACTTTTTGTTTATTGATCCCTAAGGAGACACTACTTTCCTTAGGACTAATCACCTTTTGTTTTGATCCCTAAGGAGACAATGATTTCCTTATGCCTGATAATTTTTATGGATCCACATGGAGACAGTGCTTTCTATAAGATTGATCCCCAAGATTTTCCTGTGCGCAAAAACCTTTCAAGATGCCCCTGAGTGCAAAATTCCAAAATCCACCCATGTGCACAAATTTTCAAGGTAGAATTGAATAGAATGACACATATTTCTAGACCATCAATTCTCCTTCCTTCTTTGAAATGAGTGGAACTAGCATGATTAAACTCTCTAGCCTTTCTACTCTTCTTCTCCTTCTCTTCTCCCATGAATCACCTAACATAACATAACTTTCTAGCTTGTTGGATTCATGATCTCTTTCTCCTCCATTTCCATGATCTCTAGTGAGTTAGATCATGGAGTTTTATATTGTATTTGGTGATGCTCTTTCCCTTTCTATGTGTTCACTTATGCTCTTGCAATAGCTTTCCAAACATGATATTAGTGGATGTGATATTTTAGATTGAGGTCTCTTTCACTAGTTGATTTGGAGTTTAAGTACTAACCTCTTTTTGTGTTTGTGTCTTTTTTCTTTGTTTTTCCTTTTTTTTTTTTTCATTTTGTTCCTTTTGCATTTTTTGTATAGATGTTCGAGTTGAGATCCTTTGTTTGTGGGATTTAAACCGTGGACTTAGTGATCTCTCTCTCTCTCTCTCACACACACACACAGGAGTTTGTCTCATACTCCCATTAAAGTGGGGGCTAAACTTATAGTCCTAGGTGTTCAATTTGAGGACCATTTTGTGCCTACTTTAGCATATTTTCTATGGTAGGACATCATATGGAAATTAAAGCATACCTAAATTCAAATATGGATCCTCCATTCCTTTAAATACTTCTTTACCTCAAGGCTAGCCCTTATTTCTAGGCTTCTCCCTCTCTTTTTCATCTAATCTCATAATTAATTTCTTCACCTAGGCCCTATACACTTATTTTTGGCCCATGTGATCTGCTCTGACCCCATAATGAGTTGTCATCAAAAACCCCTCACTTACCTATTCTCCCTAGCACCCAAATCAAATTTGGTCTCATTCTCCTAGGAACACATCATCATTGGAAATTGGTCCAAGGAAAATGGGGCCCAAATTTGGCCTAGAGGCCCATGCTAAGGTTTAGGGGGTAAATTTGGTCTTGTGGTCAGCCTACTCAATTATAGCTCTCAAAAATGATGTGAGATGTATATAAATCTCCCATCTCTCATCATTTTAAAGATATAATTCCAATTGTCAAGCATCCACTATTGTAAAAAATAATCAAGTATGCAAGATATCAAGTGCAAGCAAGCAAATTAAGCATTCAAGAGCCATCAAGATTCAAGAATTCTGTCATCATCATTCTCAAGCAATCAAGGTGTTTTCCTCCATAGATCAAGCTTCTTCCCCCCGTTGGAAGCCAAGAAAAGGAGTTTTCTATTAAGGAAGGAGATCCATATTCATCCATTTTCATTCAAGTCTTCTCTTCTTTCTCCTCAATTCAACATTATGATGGATTGAAACATCTATTCAATAAGGTTTTTTATTTTCATGATTTCATTTCGGGTTTTTTTTGTGTTTAGTCAAAGATATTGCATCAACATACTTGATCACATCTTAAGAGGTATTTGACTTTACAAGGTACAATGTGCTTCATTTTCTAGATCTATCATCTACTACATGACACCACACTTTTCATTATTTTATTTTATTTCAAGGTTGATTCCTCAACAAGAGTTTGATTGAGGCAAACCCCTTTTTCAACCTTCTTTCCTAATTTTTTTGTGTGCATGAATAGGTTACAGAGCTATGAATATAGAGCTGGGAATTAAAGGAATGGTTACAGGTTCTGTGAAGTTTTTAGCCAAAAACATCAAGGACACAAAAATTTGATATGTCCTGGGGACACATCGCCAATCCCGTTCTATCTCGACCACTTTCTACTCATATTTTGGTCATAGGTATGTCAGTTTTTGCTCATTTTCTATCTTTTACATTCCTTCTTCAACATCTCTTTAGTATCTTTTCTAATAGATCAATTACATTACTTAATCATTCTCATTTCATTCATCACATCCCTTAAGGAAGGACATATCTTGTTTCTAATTAACACCTAATTCACCTCTTGAGCCTATTATGGGTATTCTTCCTTCCTAATGTACAAACCATGAAGTGGGAAGTGATTTCTTATCTACATATTCCATTGCTTCCCATTTCTCATAGTACACATCTATACATAAAGTCTACCAAAAAATTTAACTGAGTAGATAAGTGGTATGACTCCAAACAAATAAAAAGTTTCAACAACTTTGAATGATGGGTAAAACTCTCTTTGGCATGAGAATAACTTGTTAAACACACTTCAGATGCTGGGGGGTATGAATCAACATAAACCAAAAATCACTAACTAACTTTAATAATAATCACATAAAACAATAAGCAAGTAATTAATAGAACCAAAAACACATGAACACTCATATTTTATACATGGAAAAACCAAATTGGGAAAAACCACCATGAGCACTTGCCCACAAAGAATAATTCACTAATGTAAAGATCTAATTACAAAACATGGTAGGAGCTCATTGCTCCAGACTTGCACCCAAAACTCGTTGTCTTAGGAACATACAACTCTTTACATGAATAAAGAAAGAGTGATTTGATAATGCAACTGGATTGCACAACACTGTCAAACTTAGCACCACATTATTATTGCCTTTTCTTCACTTCCACTATCACTGAAATCTACTCTACTAACTGTAGATCTTCACTAGTTCGCACATAGTTCACTTGCTTCACACCTTACATTTTGCCAAAGCATAAACTGTACTTAAATACAAGATAGTTCATTAGATATTACAAAAGGGTTAGCCATGCCAAATGCATATTACAATTTAAGTTACAAGTCAGCCAATGCAATAAGGTCTCATGCCAAAAGCATCAAGAATAAAACATAAAGTGTACCCAAATATATAAGGTAAAAATATTAAATACATAGGTCTCACATAGAAAAAACCCATCCAAATAAGAGATAATCATTAAATGCAATAATCCAGACCTAAATCAAGAAACATGATCCACTCTAGGAAAGAGAGGGACCATGAACATGCTACACATAGCCCAATACCAAATCTGCAATCACTAGAACAATTGAAGTCTAAGGGTATTGGTGTTCTTAATAAAACCACTATGGGGGTTTGATTATATAGGGACGAACAAAGATCAAAGTCAATGGGGAAGTATGTGGTGTGTATAACATGATGATAAAACAAATTAATGCAATCACAATGTTACATGATCATTTATGAGGCTCTCATATAATCCTTAATAATATAAATGAACTGGGGTTAGTCTTTAAATACATTTACCAGACATGTCATTTGAAAAAAGTTTTTATTTCATGAGTTCATTATGGATAGTAGTGGATGGAAACATAATCTAAAAGAAAATCAATTCAAAAGTAGGGTTTTGTATTAATGATTTAGGCCAATTAGCCACCCATGAATATGAACCAAGGTGATGAATAGTTAGATGTGGAGATGAACTCTAGACCATAGGGATTATTAATGTCGGGGAGAGGCAAAGATTGGTTTTTTACCAACTTTCATGCAAAATATTCCAACTTACACACTACTTAATGCATAAAATAATATGAGCTTGTTAGATTTTCATCCACCTTGGCTTGCATGTGAACTAATATGAGGATGCATGTCAAAGTAAAACAAGTAGTAGTATCAAAATTAAATATTTTCAAACACTTAAAAGATACTGATATGTATAAAGTAAATGCATATGAATGTTGGATCTTGGGTACTTTGCTCATCTTGAATGCTTCATTGAAAACTTGCAAAATAAAAAATAATATAATGTGTAGCATTATTCATACATTTAGAATAGCCACTAACAAAACTTTATTAGAGAGGAAAAAAAGAAAAACTAAAGTGGAAAGGAATAGGAGATTCCATCTTATACAATCCTAAATTGTAAGTACCTAACTTGTGTTCAATTTGAGGACCATTTTGTGCATACTTTAGCATATTTTCTATGGTAGGACTTCATATGGCACATAAAGGATACCTAAATTCAAATATGGGTTCTCCATTCATTTCAATCTTGCTTTAACTCAAGGTTGGCCCTTATTAATAGGTTGATCCCTCTCTTTTTCATCCAATCTCATACTTCATTTCTTCAACTAGACCCTATACACTTATTTTTGGCCTTCGTGATCTACTTTGACCCCAAAATGAGGTGTCATCAGAAACCCTGCATTTAACTATTCTCCTTGGAACCTAGATCAAATATGGGCCCATTCTCCTAGGGACACATCACCATTGGTGATTTGTCCTAGGAAAATGGGGCCCAAATTTGGCATGGAGGCCCATGCAAGGGTTTAGGGCGTAAATCTAGTCTTGTGGTCAACTTTCTCAATTCTAGGTCCCTGAAATGATGTGAGATGTATAGAAACCCAAATCTCTCCTCATTTTGAAGATATAAGTCTAATTATCAAGCATCCATTATTGTAAAAAAAAATGAAGTGTTCAAGATATCAAGTGCAAGCAAGAAAACCAAGCATACAAGAGCCATCAATATTCAAGCATTCAAGCCATCATCATTCTCAAGCAATCAAGGTGTTTCCTTCTATAGATCTAGTTTCTTTCACCCATTGGAGGCCAAGCAATTGAGTTTTCTATCAAGGAAAGAGATCCACATTCATCTATTTTCATTCAATTCCTCTCTTTTTTCTCCTCAATTCAACATTGTGACAAATTGCAACATCTATTCCATAAGGTTTTATCTTTTCATGATTTCCTTTTTGGTTTTTTTGGTTTAGTCAAAGCTATTGCATCAACTCACTTAATCACATCTTAAGAGGAATTTGAATTTACAAGGAATGATATGCTTTATTTTCAAAATCTAGTCTTTGCTACATGACAACATGCTTTTCATTATGTCATTTCATTTCAAGGTTGATTCCTCAATAGGGGTTTGACTGAGCCAAACCCCTTTTTCAACCTTCTTTCCCATTTTTCTATGTGCAGGAACAATTTACAGAGCCACCGATTTAAACATGGGAATTACATGAAAAATTATAGGTTCTGTGAAATGTTTAGCCAAAAACATCGGGGACACATCATGAAACTTGATCTGTCCTAGGGACACATCGCTAATATCATTCTATCCCGACCACTTGTTGCTTAGATTTTGATCATAGATCTATCCGTTTTCACTCTTTTTATGTCAGTTATAGCCTATTTTAGCATATTTTTAGTGTCTTTTCTAGTAGATCAATTACATCACTTAATCATTCCCATTTCATTTATCACATCCCTTAAGGAAGGATATTTTTTTCCCAATTAGTGCTTGAGTTTCCTCTTGAGCCTATTTTAGGTATTCTTCCTTCCTAACGTACAAACCACAAAGTGGGAAGTGATTACTTACCTACATATTGCATTTCTTCCCATTATACATTTTGGTGAACCCAACTCATAACATTTCACCTCTCTCTCTCTCTCTCTCTCATGAGCTTGTCTCATACTCCCATTAAAGTGGGGCTAAATGTATAATCCTAGGTATTCAATTTGAGAACCATTTGTGCCTACTTTAGTGGATTTTCTATGGTAAGACCTTGTATGACATGTAAAGGATACCTAAATTCAAATATGGGTCCTCCATTCCTTTCAATCTTGCTTTAACTCAAGGTTGGCCCTTATTTCTATGCTTATCCCTCTCTTTTTCATCTAAACTCATAATTCATTTCTTCACCTAGTCACTATACACTTATTTTTGTCCTTCGTGATCTTCTATAACCTCGAAATGAGATGTCATAAAAAAACCCTCACTTACTTATTCTCCATGGAACCTAGATCAAATCTAGGCCCATTCTCATAGGGACACAGCGCAATTGGAAATGTGTCCCAGGAAAATGGGGCCCAAATTTTCCTTGAAGGCCCATGCCAAGGTTTAGGGGGAAAATATAGTCCCGTAGTCAGCCTGCTCAATTCTAGCTCCTTGAAATAATGTGAGATGTATATAAACCCTCTTTCCCTCATCATTTTGGAGATATAAGTCCAGTTATCAAGAATCCATTATTGTCAAAAGAAATCAAGTGTTCAAGATATCAAGTGCAATCAAGTAAATCACACATTCAAGATCCATTAAGATTCAAGTATTCAAGCCATCGTCATTCTCAAGCAATCAAGGTGTTTTCTTCCATAGATCTAGCTTGTTTCCCCATTGTAGGCCAAGAAAGGGAGTTTTCTATCAGGGTAGGAGATCTGCATTCATCCATTTTCATTCAAATCCTCTTTTATTTCTACTTAATTCAACACTGTGACAAATTGCAACATTTATTCTATAAGGTTTTGACTTTCTATGATTTCCTTTTTGGTTTTTTGTGTGTATTCAAAGCTATTGCATCAACATACTTGACCACATATTAAGAGGTATTTTCATTTAAAAGGTATGATATGCTTCATTTTACAGATCTAGCCTCTGCTACATGACAACACAATTTTCATTATTTTATTTCATGTCAAGGTTGACTCCTCAATGGGGGTTTGGTGGAGGAAAACTCATTTTTCAACCTTCTTTCCCTTTTTTTGTGCAAGCATAGGTTACGGAGTGAAGGATTCAACCCTAGGAATTATAGTAATAGTTATAGGTTCTTATAAAGTTTCAACCAAAAACATCGAGGACACATCACCAATGTCCCGGTGACACATTGCCAATCACATTCTGTCCCGACCACTTTCTGCTCAAATTTTGATCACAGGTCCATTAGTTTCCACTCATTTTCTATCTATAACATTATGTATTCAACACATTTTTAGCGTATTTTTTAATAGATCAATTACATTACTTAATCATTCCTATTTTATTCATCACATCCCTTAAGGAAGGACATATCTTGTTTCCAATTAGTGCTTGAGTCACCTCTTGAGCCTATTGTGGACGTTCTTCCTTCCTAATGTACAAACCGTGAATTGGGAAGTGATTGCTTATATACATATTCTATTGCTTCCCATTTCTCATAGTACACATCTATACATAAAGTCTAATAAAAAATTTGACTAAGTAGATAAGGGGTATGACTCCAAACAAATAAAAAACTTCAACATCATGGAATGATGGGTAAACCTCTCTTTGGCATGAGAATAACTTGTTGAACAGGGGGATAAATCAACTTAAACCAAAACTCACTAAATAAATTCAATAATCATCATATAAAACAATAAGAAAGTAATTAACAAAACCAACAACACATAAACACTCATATTTTATACGTGGAAAACCCAAACTGGGAAAAACCACGGTGAGCACTTGCCCATAAAGACTAATTCACTGATATAAAGAACTAATTATAAAATATGGTAGGAGGTCACTGCTCTGGACTTGAAAATAGAGGCTCACTACCAATACAAAAATGAATACAAATAAGATCTCACTACTCCAGACTTTTAAATAGAGGCTCACTACCAAAGTAGCAAGATACAACACAAAATTGTGCTCCAAAGACTCATTGTGTTAGGAACATATAACTCTTTACAAGAATAAAGAAAGATTCTCTTAATAATGCAGTTGATCTTCACAACACTTTTAAATTTAGCAAAACAATATTATTGTCTTTTCTTCACTTTCACTATTGTTGAACTCTACTTTGCTAACTGTAGATCTTCATTGGTTTGCACACAATTCACTTGCTTCACACCTTAGATTTTGCCAAAGCATAAAATGTAATTAAATACAAGATAGTTCATTAGAGATTATGAAAGTTTTGACCATGCCAAAGGAATATTACAATTTAAGTTACAAGTCTTCCAAGGTAATAGAAAAATTCAATAAGGTCCCATGCTATAAGCATCCAGACCAAAACATAAAGTGGACCCAAATAGATAAGAGAAAAACATTAAATACATAGGTCACACATAGAAAAAACCCACACGAATAAGAGATAATCATTAAATGCAATACTCTAGACCTAAATCAAGAATGATGTTCCACTATGGGAGAGAGAGGGACCATAAACATGCTACACATAGCCCAATGCCATATCTGCAATCACCAAAATAATTAAAACCATCTCAAATGTGTAGAAACATGCTGGGAAAAGAACCACCTAACTGCCAACATAAGCCAAACCTCTACACACCACAATGAGATCTATACACCACAATAGAAAAATTAGTACATGACAATAGTCCATGTCAGAAATTGCCAAAGCATATCTCCAAACTAGAACAAAATTTGAATAGAATTGCAACATTGGATGATAGTTTTTCAAAACATTAGGAACAATTTACACAACACTAAAGAACACCACAACCAAGACCAAAACTTTAATCCATCTGCATAAGTATCAACACATCTTCAAGCCTAATTTTTAGAGAAGAAACCCTCTGGAAAACACAAAATGAAGCAATGTTATTTGCAACTAAAAAATTGTATTTCTCTATTTACTAAATCACATATATTCGAACAACATAGGATTCTAGATATAAGAGTAAAACACAAAAGAAATATAAATTATTATCTTCACAATATCATAGGATACAAGGGTATGTGCATGATCATGGATTGCCAAACTAGGCCCTTAAGTGGCAATGAAAATTGAGAAAATCGGGGTTAGGCAAGTTGATATAAAAATTTGAACAAGTTATCAATCTTTTATCAAAAATATGTAAGAATAGAATCTGTAGAAAATTGAATGTAGTTTCTAAGCTAGTAGCCCTTGAAAAAAAAATTATATATGGTAAAAATTTCAAATTTCAATGCACTAGTATGAAAATTTTAGGAAAAAAAAAAGAAATAGGTGTATGTCTGACCACCTTAAACACAATCAAATGATAATATTTTTTTACAAGATTCTAGATATAAGTAGTGGACTCATCTCATTATGTGACACATATTTTTTTGTGATTTTCCAAGTAATTAATTAATTATGAATTTTCTGCTACAACTTTTCCTAAATATAAAAACTCCTATGTCTGACCACCTCAACTTAGTCTAAATTTCATCAAATTGATTTATTTTTATTCTTATAGTAGGCGAAGCATAAAATGTTTAACGCATCTTTTAGATTTGAAAAATGTTATACTTTTGAAGGTTATAGCTATTTTTCAACCAATCTATCAATCAGGACTTTAGAGGTAACTCAATTAGAAAATAAATAATAATTACTTATTCAACTCAAAATTTGACAACAGTTATATTGATGGAAAGTTGAGAATATCCTTAAGAAACCCTTTTCATTTCATCAATTTCAGGAGAAAAAAAAAGTCGCCAACTACATGGTTAAAGTCTAGAGATTGGATGAAATATGGAAGACACATTTTGGGGGTTAACCATCCAGGTTTGGCATCCCAAAGCCAAAACCCAAGGCAAATCCTAAAGAAAATCTTTGGGTGTGTCAGAAGTAATGTGTATCCAAAAGGTATCAGGTATCTGATATGTATCGGATACTCAATAAAATTGGATGCACGATATAGTTGAATAAATAAAAAACAAATTATATATCATAACTATATAATAAATTATAATATTATACTATATATATAATTAAGCTATATTAAATGTAATATAATATAATATAATATCATATAATATATATTATATATTATATGTTGAAAAGTGGGTAGATGAGCATGACATAGATGTTGTCATTTATGGAAACACTATTGGCATGATTTCTTGGAGTACAATTTGTAATACCCCAAAATTGGCACCTATTTAATTTCATCAATTTTTGTGCATTATCTTGATTTTACATCACCAAAGTCCTAGTTCCCTAGGCAATTTTCTTTCTCCTATCTGACTTAATTTGACTTGATGTCAATTGCAAAGACCATAAATTGCAATAATCAAACACTAAAATTAATTCCTAAGTCCTAGACTTTATTTGGCTAAATAATCTCTATGATAAGTTAATTTAATTATGAAGTCCTAAGTACTTTTAATTAAATTAAACTCCACCCCCTTTAGCTAAATACCCATGAAAGGAATTAATAATTGCTTGTTATTTGAATGGACACCTTTTCTTGAATTAATAATTTGAGATATTCGAAAGGTCCTCATGTGGCATTTTCCATTCTTTTAATAAAGTGATTCATGCTTATTTGTCCCAAAAGGGATATGAAGGGTCAGGAGTTTCGAATCAAGAAACTCTTCCTCCTCCTCTTGGCTCTTCTTTTTATTTGACCTCTTTTTCTCATTCAGGAGAGCAATTTTTGAGAGCATCTACACTATAGCATTTTTTAGTCTCATATCTCATTGTTTTCAAAGATTTTTATTGCATTTATTAGATTAATATTTCTTATATTAGTATAATCTTTGCATCACATTTTAGACTAAATTTGCTTATTTGTTCTTAGTTTAATATCATATTTGCTTCAAGTTCTTAGATTAAATTGCATTTCATCTTTACTTTCAAGTATCTTAGATTAATTGCATCACATTCTAGTTTAATTTCAGCTTTTCATATCTTCATTATAGCTTTCAAATCCTCCATTGTTGAATTGGTCTCCTGGCTATTGGCTCTCATTCTGAGAGTATTCAAACACCCCATTCACATAGGAGGCAATAGGTCGCCTCACCATGGAATTTGGATTGAGTTCTTCATACTCTCTCCCAAATTCTATCAAGTGAATAATGACCATGTTGTGTTGTGCCTGATTTAGAGGTCACATTCAGTCACATACATTTTGGCGCCCACTGTGGGGCAGAAAAGATCAATTTTTGGCCTCATTCTTGATTGGTTTTTCAACTTTAGTGTTGGTTTCATGCCTTGTACGGCCATTTACAGCTTGAAAAACTCTTAATATAGTAATGGATGGATAGAATGATGAATCCTCTTTCTCATGCTTTTTGTTTGGTTGATTTTTATTGAGAAATGAATAAGTTATGATCATTTTGGTGAAATTGGGTATTTGCAGATTTGAGATTCTCTGAATACAGTCAGATTGAAATGTATGGTGCGAAAAAAATATGAATAATAAAGATCTCTAATAATATTCATTGGAAAGATAAGTGAATTAGCTTTCATTTCCTTTTGGTTTGAGTTATTTTTATGTAGAATTGTGAAAGTTATGGGCATTTGAGTGAAAACTGGCTTTTAACAATCTGCATTGGAGTTGCAGGTAATGATTTATTCTTAAAAAATGATTTATAAATGGAAAAAATAAATGTCTTACATATTTGGAAACTAGATTCATTAATAGTTACTATGAAATTGGTTTGGTTTCATTTGGATTCATTTTGATAAAGATATGTGATTTCCTAGGCAAAGTTTGGTGTTTTAAATCTGATTTATGATAGAACAATTGCAGTCTGAAAAGGTTAATGGTTGAGAAACCAAATGAAATCATAAGACCTTGTAACTTTGGGAAATGGTATTTCTTGATGTTAGCTAAAAACTTCATTTTTTCCAGAAATTTTAATATTATGATTTTATGGGTCAAATAAATCAATCTTTAAAGATTGTCTTGAAGACAACAATGTTACATATCTTACGGTTTGTCATTGATTTGTCTTGATTCTATACTTTCGGATGTGTGCTAAATGCTGGATTGCAGATCTTTGGACCTAAGGTGAGTTCTTAAAATCTCTAAAACATTTGGACTTTGGGATTAAAATTAATCTTTCATGTGTTTGGCTTGAGTGTTTACATGCTTTCATAGAACACATTTCAATTGATGCTCTTAATGGGAAATGAATGAACATAGATTTTCTTTCATACAAGTTTATGTAAGTGAATGTTTGTGTTTAAACCATAAGTAATTCTTGGTTTCAAATATCAAAACATCTCATTGAGTAATTGAGGGCATGGATTCATTCCTAGTTTACATGAAGAGTTAAATGCACCACTTTGTGGACTCACTTCATGTTTACTTGGAAAGTTAAATATTCCATGATTCAAACCCTCTTGCACTTATGAGTAGTATTGATTAGCAGTCTTAGATTACTTGTGATTGATCTAGATTGCTATCTTGGGTTATTGGACTCGCTAATCCGCCGGCCCCTCATTTCCGCCCTGTGGTTGCAATCCCAGCGCCACATTAAAGGGGAGGGGTCTATAGGAAAGAAGCGTTAATTGTTCCACTTGGCAACCCTTTTGTGCTTTTTGGAACTCACTTGTTTTCTAGGGTGTGGACTCACTTTGATTTTGTGTGAGGAGTTAAATGCACCACTTTGTGGACTCACCTCACATTTACTTGAAGGGTTAAGTGTTCCACCTTTAGTGTTTTTCAATACTTTTTGATAGAGAATTACTTACTTTTCATTTCTAGAAGGCCTGCTTGGGGATTTCATCACCTCAAGGGACGACCTTAACTCCCGTGTTCCGGCGGAGTATAAATATCGGGAGGTGAATCCAAAGATACCTCTCTTGAGAATGAGTTAGATTTCACTCTTGGCTAAGCCTCAAAGAACTTTATACCTTTGAGAAGTGAAGGAGGAGATTTGGGTTACCGTCTCCCCCCGGCTGTGTGATTTCTAATTCTTCTCATCTACGGATTTGTGCCTCACGTACCTTGCGTATATCGAGGACTCCCTTTAGAAAAGCCATGTATATCCTTGTAGACAACTTGCTAGGATGTTGTTATGTTTTAAGTGCCTGCTAAAACATTCTCAAGAACATACACAAGTAGAGTCCTTAGGGAGTAGAAATACTAAGTCACTATTCTTGTTCATGCGCAAGGTTGCTTTGTCCCTTGCCCATTGCTTGAAGACTGTTTGCTTGAACTCCTTGATTGCTATCTTATGTGCTTGATCAATGACATAAATCTAATCTGCCTTCTGTCTGTGATCTATTTTTCTATTTTCCTGTCGTTCACCATCAAAAACTAGTTGTCCTGAGTTAGGAATCGATCGATCTTTGCTTTGACTCGTATTGTCTCTCATTAGTCTACCTTATCTCATTGTGCTCTTGTACCTTGCGTTGCGATTGTCTTATCTCGGCTGTTCTAGCCATCTCTTTTTGACAATTCGTACCAGGTTCATCTTGCATCTTGGCTGTTCTAGCCATTTATCTCCTTTTCATTATCTTAGAGATAGAGTCTAGCTTTATCCCGAATCTTTTCTCATTACATCTTCGTCTATGACTGTCACGACTCGAAGTGGCAAGACTTATCCCATTCAGAACGCTGATCAAGATCAAAGTAAACCTTGTAATCGAGACATAGGTCATCCTAAATCCATTGCAAAATCTGAACTTCGTGAGGAATCCTCACATTCTTTGTCATTCCAAAAGTATTACAATCCATTGTTTCAGATACAGTCTGACTTACTATTTCAAGAATATTATAACCCATTGTTTGAAGACCAGCAAGACTCTGAAGGGTCACTTTCTAAAATTAAACCTATTGATCCTTTTGAACCTATCAACTTTTTCACGATCTCTCATAATACTACCAACAAGATGGGAGATCCAAAACCTTCAAAGTTGGTTTTCAATCTCAGCTCTAACATGCCAAAACCTTCAAAGTTGGTTTTCAATCTCAGCTCTAACATGTCAAAACCCTCAAAGTCTGTCTTTAATCTTAGCTCTAGCATGCAAACAGTCAATGCCATTGAGAAGGCTACAACAGAAGCTCAACCGCCTTCTAGATTTGCTAGAAACAAACCTTGGATCCCTCACAGTGACATGATCATTGCTCCAGGGAGCAAGGATACTCCTAAACCCAAAACTCCCTTTATCTTGCGAGGCCCTGCGTCTCCCTCATATAACTCCACAAAATCTCTAGCTTGTGCGAATGCTATCCCTCAATCTCATGCAAAGATTGTTCTCAAAGGTCCTGAACCTTCGACATCCAGACCAAAACTATCTATGGATAAAGCCCTCACTAAGGAAAATGTCCCCAAAGATCTTGTTCTCAACCAGTTTCAATCTATGGTGGGTCATTTGACCTCACCTCATTATTTATCCTTCCCTGAAGAAGATGATCACTCTCCAAGCCATCCGTATGATGCTCCCCTACACACTGAAGTTATGACAGGCCCCAAGAGTATCCCTTGTGTCCTCATTGAAAATAGTGCTAGCCTAAATACTTGCTCTGCTAAGATGCTTACCCAAACAATAGACAGCTTTGTTCCTGCCAATAGAGAGTCCATTGAGTTCTATGATGCTAAGCTAAAAGAAATAGAAAAGACCTTGAAGATCAAAGATATTGGCATGGGGGAATATCAGATTGAGTCCATCTTGTCTTTGACAACTCTCCCTCCATCTCCACGTTCCTATGAGGAACCTTCTGAAGATAGATTTGGTATTGGCTATCAGAGCTATGAGCTTGACCAACCTAGCTGTAGCTTGCACTCATGCAAGGATCCAGATAATGAAGAAACACAGATTCAGCCTATGACACATGAAAGATCTTTGAATGTTCAAAATTCTAATTCAAACTACCAGAAAGAGTCTTATCTACCTTCTCAAGTGCTTCAAGAACATGATCTTGGTCCTCACCAGGAGGATTTTATACACTCTACTGAACAGATTTCTACTACTGCAGCTACTACTGAATATGTCACTGCCTCTAATGGCACACATACTCATTGGGAGCAACTGTTGGATGCTTCCCTTATCTTGGGTATGCCTCAAGGTATGCCTATTCTAGATTGTTCCACCACTTCTACTATTGAACAAACTCCTACTATTGCCAACTCCAATGGCACACATACTGACTGGGAGAAACTATTGGATGCTTCCCTTATCTTGGGTATGCCTCAAGGTATGCCTATTCTAGATTGTTCTACTACTTCTACTATTGAACAAAATCCTACTGCTGATGACTACAATGACACACATACTAATTGGGAGCAATTGTTGGATGCTTCTCTTCTCTTGGGTATGCCTCAAGATATGCCTATTCCAGATTACTTTGCTGCTTCTACTACTGAACAAGATCCTACTGTTGAAGAAACACTTCCTATGTTAGATGACAACAATGAAGAAAGTCTACCTCTGACTATGTCTCTAGCTGAATGGAACTCCATATCAGATGCTACTACAGAAATACCAGTTGATGTTATGCACCTATATGCTAGTCTTAACAACTCAAAAAGAGGAGAAAGTTATGATCCTCCAGATCAAGCTATTGATGATGATCCTTTCCACACTCCTATGGAGATCATTCCTATGGCTCCTAGGCCATCTACTCCAAGCCATACTCCTACTGCTCCAGCAAATCATGGGTATGTAGGACCCCATTCTGTTACAGCTTCATGGAATCTTGGTAGATCCAGAATTGAGATGGTTCCTATTCGTGCACTCTTACCACCTGAAAGGGGACCTAACTCTTGGAATAGACCATCTTGGTTAGGCTCACATAATATTCCTCCAAACTTATCTGACTCTTCTAAGATGACTCATAATCAACAACGCTCTATGGAAGATTACTTTCTTGATCTACCTGATGTATTCATGAATGATGAGGATGATACTGATATATTTGCACTTGAGCCCATCCCATTGACTTTTCTTCCCCCTTCATCTCCCAGAAAAGTGGCTCGTCCACTTCCATCTCCATCTCTCCACCTAAACCAGTCATATAAGCCTCTTTCATCCATCATTCCTGAGTCTTTTGGAAGTAACTTGGATGTGCAACATAAAAACAAAAATAATGAGAATCCACTTATATCTCAAGGTCACCATGTCCCATCTAATCGACATGTGACTACGAAGAAAGGAAAGAAACAAAGGTGTTCAAAAGACCCCAAAGGTCCTCAAAAAGAAGAAGACAATCAAAAGCCAAAAAATAAAATAAAAAATGGATCTCAAAATCCATTCTATAGGCATTGTCATCAAAAGCACCTCAAAGTAAAGAAGAAAAAATTCAAAAGCTATGTGGATTCCAAAGAAAGAAAAAATCAAAGTTGTCATTCGAGCTTCCAAAATTCTCATACTTTCCTCCATTCCATCACCCTTGCCTCTCATACTTTACCCTCTTCACTCCATCTTGCCTTGTCCCAAAGTGCATATCAGTATCTCCTCATTGCTAATGACATGACTAAGAAAAATCTAGAATGTACTCTCCCTAAGCATTTAGAGCGTGGGAAATCTGACGAAGAGTTAAGGTGTGTCCATGAGGATATTTGTGGGTCTCACTTAAGTGATCTTTCCTTGACTATGGATCTCTTGACTGTTGGACACTACTGGTTGGTTCTCTTGTTATTGCTACAACATCTGGTTCTGATTCTGCAACTTCTCAGCTGGCTACTACTACAAATGACTGTGTTCTCAGAGATTCCTACTAAAGGAGAGAAACTCAAAGAGCCCATCAATGCTCTTCATCTAAGAAGTTCTATAGCTGACATTCTCTATGTGCTCATGTACATACTTATTGGTCCTGAAAAAATCCTAAAAATTGATATATTGCAAAAAATCCTAAAAATTGCAAAATGTCTTGAAAAAATGATCATCTTAGTGAAAACCTGGCAAACAGGCACTTTGATGTATCTATTATCCTGGTGAAAACTTGGTAAACAGGCGCCTTGATAATACAAAAAAAATAGAAAATGTGAAAAATACAAAAAAATCAAAAATACAAAAATACAAAAAAATGAAATATTCAAAAAAAATAAAAAAAAAATAAAAAAAAGAGAAAAGTACAAAAAAATTGAAAAAAGAGAAAAATGTGCCATTGATGAAAACCTGGTTAATAGGCGTCATGGTAGCAAAAATAGAATCTCTGCCAAGATGGTGAAAACCTGGTAAACAGGCGCCTCTTGTTTTCCTGAAGTAACATCTCATCTCAGCGTCGCTTGGCTCTTAGTTTCCTGCTTTAGTTTCCTTCCTTTCCTGCTTTAGTTTGTTTCCTGCTTTGGTTTGCTAGCTCATGCGCTTGTCTTTGAATCTTCCTCAACTCTTCATGGATTGGAACTGGTTCACACTTGGGGGCACCTGCTTGGTCTAGGGTGCATTGTCCTATCACTTTCAGAAACTCTTTTGAGCATTGGTCGCCAGTGGTTCTCACTATGCCTGCCTACAGATACCTAGCTTTCGTTCGATCTCTCTTCTTCGGGATTTCTCCCTTATATCAATCACCAGTGATTCTCATTACGTCTGCCTACTGTCATTATCTCATTGAGACTTCGAACGTTATCTTTCTGAATTGTCTTCAATCCGCTTGAACACAAACTTGAACTGAAACTTAAACTAAATGTGTGTTCCTTTGAGGCATGTTGAGCTTTGTTTTCTTTGAGTGTTTGTTTGTTTGCTTTCTTTGCTTTCTGCTTGTTGGTTTAGTTCCAATGATCCAAAGAATTCATTTAAGAGGGGTGTCCGTCTGTAAGAGCCTCTATCTCGTATTGGATGGCCATGCGTACCTCGACTCCTTTTATATGGATGCTTTGGTGAGGTTGGTTCTTCTCCTTGTCTTTTGAGTGACTTCTTTCTGCTACTGATGAAATTGTAAACGCTCGTCTTGTTAAGTGAACGTAAGGGTCACTGCAAGCAATCTTTGGCAAAAGAAGGAACTCCTGCGTGCTTGGTGTGTTTGTTCGCAAGAGACATTTAGGTCATTCTAGTATTTATGCTCTAATGCTTATGTTAACTTGCTAGATTAAAAGGAATAGGTGTTGAGGTCATTCTGGCTCCTTGTGCCTTAATGCTTACATCTTATTCCGACAAACCTAAGACTTATGTCATATTCATATTCTCATGTTGGGGAGAATTGTATGGCATCTTGTGATTGTCCCATGCTTAAACGAACTCAATGATGATAAATACGATGAGTCCAACAGCCGAGTTCAGAGGATTGCATTTGTTCATCCTAGGCCTGCATTTAGATTTGCATCTTTCATTCTAGGCTTGCATTTGGAGTGCTTTCTTGTTGCTCTCTTGATTGTTTTCTTCTGGATCTGCTCATCAAAGGTTCTCATCTTTTGTCCCAGTCTCATCTTGGCTGCATCCTTTTTCAGGATCGAAATCGAAATCTGACATCTCTAAGTGGCTCAAAATCACGTTTTAAATATTGAACTCCTTCTGGATTGGACGCTTGTGCAATCAGCCTTCTGGTGTCATCTTCCTGCCAGATCCTCATCTTTACATCATGTTCTTGAGATCTTTGCTCTTTTCATCAAAGTCAATTCAAGTCAAATTTAGTCAACCATGGTCAACTATGGTCAAACTTGGTCAGCAGGACCTCTGCTTTGCTCCGTTTCACTTCTATAGCTTTGCGAATCTAGTCTAATTGCTTTTGCTCTGCAATCTCTTGTTGTTTATCATCCTTCTGACATGTCATCTTTCAATTTCGCTCCCGAGGGGGCAGGATGATTACATCATTTGAATCTTGTCGAATCTATTCTTGAATCAGTCTGATTTGAATCATCAGTTCTCATCGCTAGGGGCATCTTGGTGCCTCGCATCTTGTTATCTGGAAATCTATCTCTTAGGTATCTGAGCAATCTAACTCAGATCCTCAAGGACCAAACTTCATTCTGGAGATGGTTCTTGAAATCTTTTGGGTATTGGGGCAGTCTAACCCTAATTCCTGGGAGTCAAGCTTCGTTCTGGAGATGACTCTCAAAATCTCTTTAAGACCGTTATCTGGGCAATCTAACCTGGGTCTCGGAGGACTAAGCTTTGTATTGGGGCAATCTAACCTTGATTCGGAGATAGTCCTAAATCTGCATCTTCATCAATTGGTATTGGGGCAATCTAACCCTGATTCCGGTTCTCTTTTA
Organism: Chamaecyparis obtusa; assembly: GCA_027943335.1. NCBI lineage: Eukaryota > Viridiplantae > Streptophyta > Pinopsida > Cupressales > Cupressaceae > Chamaecyparis > Chamaecyparis obtusa. The sequence continues at coordinate 3,159,870 of BSBK01008882.1, read as the reverse complement.
AGATTGTTGTCTTCAGAATCTAACTTAGACTTCGAAAATTCTCATCATCTGTCACTTCAGACTATTCTTTGAATCAACGCGCTGTTCGCACATCAATTCAAAGAGGGGCAAATGTAATACCCCAAAATTGGCACCTATTTAATTTCATCAATTTTGGTGCATTATCTTGATTTTACATCACCAAAGTCCTAGTTCCCTAGGCAATTTTCTCTCTCCTATCTGACTTAATTTGACTTGATGTCAATTGCAAAGACCATAAATTGCAATAATCAAACACTAAAATTAATTCCTAAGTCCTAGACTTTATTTGGCTAAATAATCTCTATGATAAGTTAATTTAATTATGAAGTCCTAAGTACTTTTAATTAAATTAAACTCCACCCCCTTTAGCTAAATACCCTTGAAAGGAATTAATAATTGCTTGTTATTTGAATGGACACCTTTTCTTGAATTAATAATTTGAGATATTCGAAAGGTCCTCATGTGGCATTTTCCATTCTTTTAATAAAGTGATTCATGCTTATTTGTCCCAAAAGGGATATGAAGGGTCAGGAGTTTCGAATCAAGAAACTCTTCCTCCTCCTCTTGGCTCTTCTTTTTATTTGACCTCTTTTTCTCATTCAGGAGAGCAATTTTTGAGAGCATCTACACTATAGCATTTTTTAGTCTCATATCTCATTGTTTTCAAAGATTTTTATTGCATTTATTAGATTAATATTTCTTATATTAGTATAATCTTTGCATCACATTTTAGACTAAATTTGCTTATTTGTTCTTAGTTTAATATCATATTTGCTTCAAGTTCTTAGATTAAATTGCATTTCATCTTTACTTTCAAGTATCTTAGATTAATTGCATCACATTCTAGTTTAATTTCAGCTTTTCATATCTTCATTATAGCTTTCAAATCCTCCATTGTTGAATTGGTCTCCCGGCTGTTGGCTCTCATTCTGAGAGTATTCAAACACCCCATTCACATAGGAGGCAACAGGTCACCTCACCATGGAATTTGGATTGAGTTCTTCATACTCTCTCCCAAATTCTATCAAGTGAATAATGACCATGTTGTGTTGTGCCTGATTTAGAGGTCACATTTAGTCACATACACAATTTAGTTTTGGATGTTTGCACTAGAAAAATGACCAAGTCCAGAAAGTAGTTGATAGGGTACAGCTATACAGTTTTGCCTTGCGAGCACTATATATGAGCAATTAAGTCATGCAAGCTTAGAGGAATGTTTTATGGAATGTAAGAGACCTTCATTTAAGGTCGCATGTATTTTGGACTTGAATGGAGAGAGTTACAATATGATATGGGTTCGCGAAGACTATACAACTCTGAAAAAGGGAAGATGAGTGGTTGTGATGCTTAAAGGGAGTAATGTGTGGAATACAAAGGTGATACCTTGGATTTTATGGGGGTCCTACCCTATCCTTGTGGATGTATGGTTTCCGACTATGTACTTTCTATGTGAATATGTGTTGGAAATATTTTGTGATGTATTTGTGAGCCGAATGGAAAGATTATGAGATCGAGTATATATGCTTTGAGATACAAGGTTGTGAGTGTGGTCTTAATGCATTGGGATGTAAAAATAATGTAGAAAATGTTGCGAGATATCACTAAAACTTATTTGGCATAACATATGTTGTTTTAGCTCATTTTTGTTGTTACATGAAACTTGTGTATTATTGGATAAAGAGTCCTTTGTAAGAGCAATAAGATCCATTTTGTATTCACCCCTAACATGGTTATAGACTCATAACAAGGTCTGTCCTCTAACAAGGACTTGTACTAATGTAATAATCTACTCTAGGGCAAGGTCTCCTAATAGGGACACAATATTTTTAGATGCAGCAGGGTTTTCCCTTAGCCAAGGTTTCCTCGAGAAAAAATCATGGTGTTATGATCTATTTAATTTATGCATGTGTTCTTATTTTAATGATTGTTTGGTTAAGTTTAATTTGGTATAAAAGTAACAAAAGTGTTGCAATATTGATTCACCCCCCCCCCCCTCTCTTAGTATTGCTTGATCCTAACAATTGTTATAACATCGCAAGGCCCTTGAAAAAAAGCCTAGCAACTTAAGGGAGATCCAAATGGATTCAAGTAGTTTGAAAGAAAACTTTGAGGCAGCACTAGAAGACCAACCTAGATAAGGCTAATACTAAAAATGTTGAATTACAACATAAGCTAAAGAAAGCTGAAGACTATATCAAAAGACTCGAAGAGAATATTGCCATTCTAAAAAACAAAAGGAAAGAATTTTTTTGAGAAGATGAGGGAATCTAAAAATGATTCATCTAATCTTATCAAAGAACTTGAATAGGAAAATGATACAATAAAGCATGAGTATGAGATCATCACTATGAAAATGTCTAAAGAAATTCATCAAGAAAAAGAAGAAAAGAACAAACTTGAAGAAGCCTTGAAGTGTACAAATATACAAATGGAAAGAATGAAACTTGAAATCAATGATGCCAAAACTAATTATGAAGAACTAGAGAAGTACAATATCATCATTAAAAAATATATTGTGGAGGCAAAGAATCATATAGAAAAATTTCATGCAAAGAGTAACAAGTCAAGAGTTGGCTTCAATAAAGCTGAATGTTCCAAATCTCAGGAGAAGAGATATGAAGGCAGGACAGACGAGACACCCAATAAACAAGAAGAACATAACCATAGAGAGTAGATCAAACCTTTCAAAGGGAGATTCTTTAGATGCAACAATTTTCATCACATGAAGAAGGATTGTAAAGGTAAGAATGTTTCTAAACCTTTTTCTAGTTATTGCTTTTTTTTTGGGCATATGGACATAAAAGAAATGAATGTAGAAAACTAGATGAAATATGGAAGAGTCAAGATTATGTTAGACAACCTACTACATCCAATAAGGTCATTTTCAAAAAATACAATAATCTTGGGCACATTGCAAGGTATTGCAAATTACAAGTTAGACAAGATAGGATTCAACCTAGAAGACCACATGTTACTTGTTTCAAGTGAAACAATAAGGGATATATAGCCAAGTACTACATATACAATGGACCAGTTGGAAATATAAGACCACCTATAGCAAAAAATAAGAACATTGATACTGGAAAGAGCTTAGCAGAGTATAAGGTTGAGCTTGGTCGCATTTTTAGAAAAGAAGGAAGAAAAGATAATAGCAAAGTATGGAAGGAAAAGAACCAAGGTGAGTCAAATGGTCAAGAAGAAATAGTGGATACCACTAGATCTTTACCTAATGCTAATGTATTTAGGTTTATGATATTTCAACCTAATTGGCCAAGCATGGCCTTAGGGGGAGATTTTGAGAAAAACAACAGTAATCTATCCAGCCCCTTAATTATAGAGTAAGATGATACAAGATTATGGGAAGATAATATAATAAGGTCAAAGTCTCTATTAGAGATCACATGGCTATATGAATTATCTTGGATGATCACCAGAAAGATGGATGACTGGATCATAGAAAACTTATAGACTCATTGGGAAATGTGTGAATTTGAAACATTGTGAAGTATAAGTTTATTATTCTCAAACATTTTGATCACCATCTAAACATAATTAAGGGAGATCAAAAGAGAAAGCAAAGGAGATAAAGTGTTTTTGTGATTGTTGAGTGCACATATCCCATTTCATTGAGTAAATGGTATTTTGATATTTTGCAAAGCTTTGTTTACTATGGATACACCAATGATTTTTTATGTTAGTGAGAGGCCAAGGTACAAATTCAAGAAACACCCTTACAAGTCCACAAAGGATGATCCTGAAGGTGCATTTTTATAAATTCTATATGGTGTGCTTCATGTGGAATATATTAGGGCATACATTCATAGCAAGTATGAAACAATAGGAGACTTATAAATCATTAAGGAAAAGAAAGATATGATTAAGGATGATGGAACTTGGAAAGATGAGTTCGCTCATTTACAAATTCTTAACATCATGAGAATGGTGGAACTCTACAAGTTTGATGAGGAAGAATGGATTAAGATTGTTCTTAAAAGAGTTCATGATCATTTTTTATGGATAGGAGAGTAGCCTGTTAATATTTTAAATGAGTTGATTCATGATCTGACTGGATTAGACAATACTTACATTATCCCTATTGTGAAGAAGAACACAAAGAAACAAGTAAGACCCTAACACATTCTAAATGGGACAAGAGGTAAATGAATATTTCTAACATCTTTTAGCAAGGTGTAAGGTTGATTTTGATGATTCTAGGATATAAAAATCATTATTGTAGCCGACCTAATTCTATTTCCATGGGAATTATAATGATGGCATAGAAGATGGTGAAGGAAAATGTGAAATACAACTTGTGCGAAGTATTAAGACTACAATTCCTGGAGAATGTTAAGCAGATTAAGCGAGACAAGTCAAAGACATTTAGGTTTGGATATTTGATGATACATATCTACATTCACATAATTCATAAGTTTCCTGGAATGCACCCTAGGGAGTGGAAAGATAGTGATTTCATAACTGCACAAATTAGCAAGTACTACAAAATGCATGATAATGAATGGTTAGATGGAGAACTCTTTGGGATGTTTAAGGTTTTCCAAAGAGAAATAAAGGAAAGAAAGAGTATTCCTAAGGAAATGATAGAAAATTATAAAGATACAATCTGTTTCATAGTTGAAAATGATTGTGTATGTTTTGAGGAAATGGAACATAGGGAGAAGTGGAGTTGCCCCATAGATTGTGAGATCAAAGAGGTTGTTACTATGCAAGTATAACATGTTATTTCCTCTAATATTGACCCTGCTGAAGAAAGATGGGGAACATATGAAGAAAAACATGCTAAGATTAGAGATGAAAAATCAAGGGTAGTAAGAAAGAGAAAGGTTGAGAAAATAGTTAACAACCTTGCAAAAAAGGAAGGCATAAGCCAAGAGGAGATAAAAGAGGTAAGAAAGAAGATAACAAAAGGAGATTTTGGGTTGGAAAGTAGGGCTCCTGTAACCCTTCCACCTCCTAAAGCTATAATAATTATTGATTCACTCTAATTGTGGTCACAATACCTGATACCACCCCTACACCACCTAAGAGGTCATCACAAAGAATAAGCATTACATAAATAGTGAAGGCAATAGAGATTCCTATGAGAAGGACAAGGTCCTCTAAATAAAACTCACCTCCTAAAAGGAAGAGGACTGGTGCAGAGAAGAAAGAAGAAGAAATGAAGGAATAAAAGAAGATTGAGGAGAAGAAAACAAAGGAGAAAACACAAGACAAACTAGTTGAGAGGAAACCGTGGAAACCAGATATAAAAATGTTGGCAAAAAGGATAGTTGATCAAGGAAAGATAAATCAATTACCTATATACTATGATAGGTACAATTAAAATGACAAAGTTATGATTGAAGATATTGTCACCAATCACATGTTAATGTTTAAAAATAATCTACTTGAAATTGAAGGTAGCATTCCCAAGGAATTGTATGAGAAACTAGAAGTAAGGAAATAGATAGCACTTGAAGAAGATGAACACATAAGATTAAAAGATATAGAATATATGCTACTTATTGTATCACTTGATGAGCATAACAAAATAATGAAATCCATCAAGCCCCTGCTAAGAGTAAAAACAAGATTGATAAGGATTATGGGAGAAAGTATGATAAAGTGATAGAAGAAAATCACAAGGCCATTGATAAGGTATTGATGGAAGCTGAGCCATAAAATCATTCACCTCCTAAACCCAAGGCTAATAAGCCCAAAACTATTCTAACAGGAGAGTCTTCAAAAATTGCAGAAGTACACATTGACTCATCTAAGGATAAAGATGATAATAATCAGTTCTACAGTACTGTTAAGCAACCAAACTTCTTTGTTGTTGGTGTGCCTATGTCTTTGGACACCTCATAGGATATTAATGACCCTTTTCAAGGGAATGTAGAGATTTCTATTGAGTTATATTACATTAACAAATACAATAGAGTCAATATGGATCTTGGAACAGTGACTGGTGAAGAAACAAAAGCACCTATTGAGGAAATAGATCAAGGCACAAAGAGAAGTAAGGAAGAGTTAAAGAAGGAAAATGAATCTGAGATAGAAATGGATATATTTATTCTTGTCTCTTCAACTCTATTGTTGGTAAGTGATAGTAAATCTCTAAACACTAATGTTGATGGCATGGATGAAGATGAACTGATGAAGTTATCATTCATAGCCTTTTCTAAGGAAAAGGAGAGGTTAGAACAGAGGAAAAAGAAGAAGTCAAAGGTATTGGATAGGGAAATAAATAAAATTAACAATATTCTACCCATGCCTTTCACTTTTCAAGGAAATGACACATTAGATAATCTGAACAAAGTACTTGATGACTTTGATGTTCATTTTACTTCGTTGGAGAAGGCCATAGCCATGAAAGTTGAGAGAGAATATATGGAGAATAAATTAGATGAGATACATCAGTCAATAAAGTGGGATGTTAACATACTGGACACCACTATCTCTGGTATTAGGTCTTGCATTATGCATGGGAAGAAGATATACAACTACTGCATAAACCCTTCCAAGCATGTAAAGAATGTGATGGTATAATCCATAATGATAAAAATACATTGGATGATTTGGTGAAGAATTGTGGGTCCTCCTCACAATCTATTACAAAGATGGACAAGGAAGTATTGAAGTCATTGGATAAAATCAGTGTGTTGGAAACAAAGAAGATAAGAGTGTTGCAAAGATTTTTTTATGTTGAGTATGCTTACTCGTAAACTATCAATTTTAGAGAAGCATCTCAAGGATATGGCAACAATGAAGAAGTCTATTGATGGAGCTTTACCTATAGTATTAAAGGATGCTAAGATCTCATCCTTTACATTGAATGGTCTCATTCATGTTGGTCAGACATTGGAGAAGACATGGGCAACATATGTAAAGATCTTGGAAACTTCTTTCCCAGATATACTTCATATGGTGTGAATTTTTGGTGAGAACCTCTACATTTTTAAATTATATATAGCTGGATTTTTGTGTATACCTTCTCCATTGATGTCAAAGCGGGGGGGGTGGGTGTGTAATATGGGTGAAAAATGTATACTTATGTATAGTTAGTAGTTTGGCATTATAAAATTAGTCATTTTTCACTAAAGTGTTTCCATCAATGCCAAAGGGGGAGATTGTTGGCAAGTGGATAGATGAGTATGGAATATATGTTGTAATTTATGGAAACACTACTTATTGGCATGATCACTTGGAGTATAGTTTAGTTTTGGATGTTTTCACTATAAAAATGACTAAGTCTATAAATTAGTTGATAGGGCACAGTCATATAGTTTTTCCTTGTGAGCACAATATATGAGTAATTAAGTCATGTGAGCTTAGAGGAATATTTTATGGGATGTAATATACCTTCAGTCAAGGTTGCATGTATTTTGGAGTTGAATGGAGAGAGTTGCAATATGGTCTGGGTATGCGAAGACTATACAACAATGAGAAAGGGAAGATGAGTAGTCGTGATGCTTAAAGGGAGTAACGTATGTAATACAAAGGTGATACCTTGGATTTTGTTTGGGTCCCACCTTATGCTTATGGATGTATGGTCACCGACTATGTAATTTCTATTTGAATATGCATTGGACACGTTTTGTGATATGACTGGAAATAGTATGAGATCAAGTATATATGCTTTGAGATGCAAAGTTGTGAGTGTGGTTCTTAATGCATTGGGATGTAAGATAATGCAGATAATATTGGGAGCTATCATTGGAACTTCTTTGACATAACATGTGTTTTTTTAGTTCATTTTTGTTGTTACATGACACTTGTGTATTACTAGACAAAGACTCCTTTGTAAGAGCAGTAAGCTCCATTCTGTATTCACCCCTAACAGGGTTATAGACTCATAACAGGGTCTGTCCTCTAACAAGGACTTGTACTAATGTAATAATTTATTCCTAATAGGGAAAGATCTCCTAACAGGGACACAATAATTTTAGTGCATCATTTGTGGGTATCATCCCCACTAGGGTTTTCCCTTAGCTAAGGTTTCCTCAAGAACAAATCATGGTGTTATGAGCTATTTAATTTATGCATGAGTTCTTATTTTAGTGATTGTTTGGTTAAGTTTAATTTGGTATAAAAGGAACAAAAGTGTTGCAATACTGATTCACCCCCCTCTCAGTATTGCTTGATCCTAACATTATATTATAATATTATATTTAATATATTATATGATATGATATATGTATATATATATTAAATAATATATATTATTTAATAAATTATAATAATGTATATATATTATATAATATAAAAAGTCTTTTTTAAATTTTTTTTTGACATTGGGTCTCTCTCTCTCTCTCTCTCTCTCTCTCAGGGGTCCTAGGAAACATTAATGTGTCCTAAGACCCCTTATGGCCTTTTATAACCCCTAAGAATACATCTTAGGGCTCCTAAGGGGTCATAAGGGGTCCTAGGACATATTAATGTCTTGTAGAACCCCCTTAAGACCCCTAAGAATACATCTGATGGGTCCTAAGGGGTCCTAGGACACATTAATATTTCTTAGGACCCCATATGACCCTTTAGGATCCATAAGAATACATCTTAGGGGTCCAAGGGGTCATAAGGGGTCCTAGGACACATTAATGTGTCCTAGTACCCCTTATGACCCATTAGGACCCCTATGAATACATCTTAGGGCTCCTAAGGGATCATAAGGGGTCCCAGGACACATTAATATGTCATAGGACCCCCTTATGATCCTTTAGGACCCCTAAGAATACATCTTATGGGTCCTAAGGGCTCATAAGGGGTCTGAAGGGGTCCTAGGACATATTAATGTTTCCTAGGACCCCATATGACCCTTTAGGACCCCTAAGAATATATCTTAGGGGTCCTAAGGGGTCATAAGAGCTCCTAGGCCATATTAATGTGTCCTAGGACCCCTTATAGACCATTAGGAACCTGTAGGACTCCTAAGAATGTTCTAGGACCCCTTATGAACCATTAGGACCCTTTAGGACCCATAAACATACATATTAGGGATCCTAAGGGATCATAAGGGTTACTAGGACACATTAATGTGTACTAGGACACCTTATGACCCCTTAAGACCCTTTATAACCCCTAAGAATGTATCTTATGGGTCCTAAGGGGTCAAAAAGGGTCTTAAGGGGTCTTTAGATACATTAATGTGTCCTAGGACCCCATATAGCCCTTTAGGACCCATAAGAATATATCTTAGGGGTCCTAATGAGTCCTAAGTGGTCTTAAGGGGTCCTAGGACACATTAAAGTTTCTTAGGATGTCATATGAACCCCTAGGACCCCTAATATGTATTCTTAGGGGTCCTATGGGGCCATAAAGAGTCTTAGGATACATTAATGTGTTCTATGAACCTCTATGACCCCTTATTACCCTTTAGGATCCCTAAGAATACATCTTAGGGGTTCTAAGGGGTCCTAGGACACATTAATGTGTCTCAAGATCCCGTATGACCCTTTAGGACCCCTAAGAATACATATTAGGGGTTCTAAGGGGTCAGGGATCTTAAGGGGTCCTAGGGCACATTAATGTGTCCTAAGACCCTATATGACCCCTTAGGACCCCTAAAAATACATTTGAAGGGTCCTAATGGGTCATATAGGGTCTTAAGAGGTCCTATAACACATTAATATGTCCTAGGAGCCCTTAGGACCCCTAAGAATACATCTTAGGGGTCTTAAGGGGTTCTTGGAAACATTAATATATTCTAGCACCTTATGACCCCTTATGACACTTTAAAACCCCTAAGAATGCATCTTAGGGGTTGTGAGGGGTCCTAATGTATAGATACTTAGAGGAGATTATCATTAACATATGACATAATATATCAATGATTATTATTGACATTAATAAATGATTATACTAATATAATATAATATATAATATTATATCGTATTATATAATTATAATATAATATGTATTATAATATAATATTATTAGCTTAAAATCATATTAATATATCAATGATTATTATTGACATAATATTAAATGATTATAATATAATATTATGCTATATTTTAATATTATATTATAATATTATTAGCTTAAAATCATATTAATATATATTATAATATTACATATATCAGGTAGTTGATCGGTATCAAATACTCAATGTGGCTTTTGCATTGGGGTTTCCTTTGGCCATGTGTATTGACAACCAAGCCTACTAAAAAGTCACAAGCATTTTTCATATTTTTGGGCTGGTGAAAAGGGCATATTTGTTCACATCGCCACTTCATGATCCTACACATATCCACATAACTGTCTTCTACTATTCTTATTGTCTTCCACTACACTACTATGACCATATATTGTACTACATTTTTTAATACATAAATGTGACCCATTGTTCTAAAGTCTCAGTTCATAAACTTACTCCTCCAAGAATATAATAATAATAGACTTATGGAACATAGTGTTTGAGAAACCACAAACACCTCTAAAACATAATGTTTGACATCAATGACAAAAAACAACCAAACATATATTTCCAACAATCTCCCCTTTGTCATTGATGGAAAACAACCACCAAAAATGTTTTGACAGAAGTATCAACCACAATCAACTCTCCATTTCCCTTATCTTTCTCCCCTTTTCCATTGTGGAAAAAGGACAAGAATTTTTTTCCTGTTGCACAAATCTAATAATCAAGTACCAGTATTAGTCCAGAATAAAAATAAGTTAGAATCTCCCTCTACACAAATGCACCATACTGGTGCACTAATTTAGACAAAAGAGGGGAAACAACCCCAATAAATTTCTAGAGAAACTTGAAAGAATTCTAATCATATGATGGAACATATCTATAGAAAATTTTAGCTTAGTATAAGTTTTCTCATAAAAATTATCTAAAGAGACAGGTGAAGCAATTTTATCCTTAACAATAGAAACCATAACATTAATATATTCCCATTCAGTTTCTTTACTATCTCTAGGCTTTATCTTCACTATGACATCAACTTTTTCTATCCCACAAACTTTTCCTATCAAGAGAACTTCTACAATTCATAACATTATTATCCAAGTCATTCAAATGTATCTTAATTTGAGAACCAATAGACATGTCATATTTCCAACCCACATTTGAATGCAACTTAGAATGAACAACAACAAACCACATATTATTACTACTTACAAAATCAAATAATCATTTTTCTAGACCACAAAACACAAAACTTACCTCCAAGAAACACTACATGACTTATTGCCATGTTGAGAGGATACCAAACATCCAACCTCAAGGGGGAAAGTAAATTCATATGAAAACCCCCTTAGACCATGCAGTCTAGGTCATTTAATAAAGGAAGAAACATCATTTGGGATTAATGTCATACCACCATTAGAACAATCTTCTACAATATTATATTCCTTTCTTTTGAATATTCTACAATCATCAAGCAATAATCATGTTTCTCCATATTTTTATAGAATTTTGCAAAGTGTCATGTCATATTACATTTATAGAAAACCAAATCAGCTTTATAGAAATTTTTAATATGTCCTGTCATATTACATTTATAACACACCAGACCATCCTTTTTCAATTTAGTAGGTTCATTATTTGTAACATTCATATTTATAATGCATTCAACCTTTATATGACCATATCCATTGTAACTATAGCAGTATCTATTGACATTTTTAGCATCTTTATTTAGATTCATCCTACTAAAATTCATACTACTTTTGCACTAAACTACTTTATGACCTAACTTATTGCAATGATATCATGTTCCATTAAAAACATATCTCAGTTTTAGAATTCTACACTCATTAACAGTGTCCTACTTTATTGGAAGAAAAAAAATACCATCAATAGAAGACTACCTAGAATTAATAGGTGAAGATCTCCAATTTATCATCCCCTTTAAGTTCTTTGCTTGTACCAAATTATTTTTGTTATTCATTTTCTTCCATTCTACTAGTTTCTTTTTATCTTCCAACTGCTTTTGGTCTGCCATATTCTTTTTTCTTTCTGCATGTTTTAGGTCTACTAGTTTCTTTTTAACTCCCATCTGCTTTCAATTTGTCATGTTCTTTTTCCCTTCTCCCTACTTTTGGTCTTCTATATCCATATGCATATGGTAAACTATATCCACCTTATCTTCTTCCTAGTTTTGATCTATCATGTCCTTTTTGTCCTTTTCTTTCTTCTTATTTACCACAATCCATTCAACTTCCACCAAATCAACTGATTCAACCTTTCTTTCCTCATTATTCAAAGAAGAATCCACTTTGTCTTTAATTAGTTCCATTTCAACTTCATCTCGCCATCTTCCATTGTATTGGGTTAGAAAACATATCTTTTTACACTTGTCTTTAATATAGTAGATATTATTGGGAATCCTAAAATCTTCAACAATCCTTTTACATGTGTGTTTCTTTCTAATAATAAAACCATCACTTTTGAACATAACTTCATAACCTTTCTTGCATATTTGACTAAAACTTAAAAAATTATATTTCAAACCCTCAACATAGTAAACATCATCAGTTCTATTCTTACCATCAATTGAAATGGTTCCAATACCTTTGATTTATGCACTTCCTTCTCCTAAAAATTTGATTTCTCCACCATCATATTCTTCAAACTTGAAAAATATTCTCTTATCTCCTATCATATGATTTAAAAATTTGAAATCTACGATCCATACTCCTACGACAACTTTTGCATACAATGCAATCTCATCTCTCTTTTGTGAAATTGCTAAAAACAAGGATTCATAATTTATTTCATTAATATCTTCATCTTTAGAAACTTATTCTTCCATGGAACATAAGCTCTTTTTACTCTTACCTTTGAAATTAAATTTCTTTTTGAAATCACCTTTCTTTTCATTGCCTTTTCTATCTTCATTTTCTGACTCACTAAGATATTCCTTATACTTGCAATTATTAGCAAAATGTCTTATCTTTCCACAATTAAAGCACTTAAGAGGTAACTTACCATTGTATCTATCGATATCTCACTTGAATATTCTTGAAAGATATGATTCAACATCCTCTGACATCTTGCATGTCTCTGGATCAACATATTCAATAGCTCCAAATTTAGTCTCTCTCTTTTCTCTTTCAACTTCTGTGATCTCAAATGTTGGAAGTAACCCAATAAGTTGATCAATAAACTATTGACTTAGATCATTTATCTCCCTTATTAAACACCCCATCGGTATGAACTCTATTGATAGAGTTAATAAGATCATGGGTATGACATTTGTGTCTTCTATATGTCCACCAAAAGCTCTGATTCCATTAGCAACATCAGTAACCTTGTAAATGTAGCTTTCAACACTTTCATCTTTTGCCTTCCTTAGGACCTCATACTTCTATTTAATATTCATCAGTCTTTCTTGTTTTGTATTTAAATATCCTTCATACACAAAGACAAAATTATCCCATATCTCTTTAGCACCTTTTATACCTTTCACCTTCCTAAACGTTGTGTCACATAAGCTACTAAAAATAATACCTCTTGCTTTCACATTAGCTTCCTTTTGTCTTCCTTCTTCAGTAGTCAAAGGTCTTCCAAAAGGAGGATAAAAACTAGTTTGAATAACCTCCCAAATATTGTCCTGTAAGGTTTCTAAATATGCTTCCATCTTTTCCTTTAGTAATAAAAATTAGTGCCACCAAATACTAAAGCCTAAAAATGTAAGTTCTATGCCATCTTGGATCTTCCTCAAGCAGTTAAGTTTCTTCTAGAGGAAACACAATTTGGTAGAAATTGTTGAACACACTTCATATGTTAAGAGGGGGGAGAAGAGAATCAACATAAACCAAGACTCGCTAACTAACTTCAATAATCATTGCATAATATAATAAGAAAGAAATGAACAAAACCAACTACACATGAACACTCAAATTTTATACATAGAAAATCCAAATTGGGAAAACACGATGAGAACTTGCCCAAAAAGATTAATTCACTAATGTAAAGATCTGATTATAAAATATGGTAGGAGCTCACTAGTTTGGACTTGAAACCAAAGGCTCACTTCCATACAAAAATGAATACAAATAGTATCTTGCTACTCTGGACTTGCAAATAGAGGCTCACTACCAATTTAGCAAGATACAACAACAAACCTGTGCACATATAACATGGGAAAGAAAATATGTCTCCCAATATTATCACTAATGACATAGGCAACTAATGATACCTATAAATGGTAGATAAAAAAATATCATGCAACTATGAAAAATATGTTTAGAGCATGCGATCATGATAAAGTTCATTGCATGCATCCATTGACATTGAGATTAATACAAAATAAATTATGAATACTTCAAAGATAAATAAGATTGAGGATACAATTTCAATGTGGAATAATATTGACGTGTAAGACCAATCTTGCATCACCCAAAAATATTGTTTATTTTTATTTCTACTAAGTTTGGTTAATCATTATCAATAAAGGATAGAAATGTCATGGTTGGTAGTTTTAGTAAGTTTTCACTTTCTGCATGTATGAACCTAAAAAATGACCTTGAGGAGTAAAGTGAAAAAATAAAATGACCACTAAAATAACCATCTCAATATCTTGTCTTATTTGGGAGATATTAATGTTTTAAGGTTTAAAATCCCTATAAAAAAATATTCAACTTGAATTTTGAAGCTTAAAATGATTGAGTGGAACCTTGATGAATGCTTAATCAATTGATGATTTGGTAAAAGCATGGTGTAGATCACTTTAAGATCCTGAATTTTAAAAGAAGTAGGCTCAATCAATTTCCCATGTTTTGGTTTCTGTAAGTTGTGCTACATTAGGAGGTAAAACTTAAACAAAAAATTCTGGTAGTTGTCAAAACCCATTTTAAGCATATTATTGGCATATTCCAACGTAGGGAAAAGAGATAGAAAAGTGGTTAGTTAATAAAATGAGTACACTTTCTAGAATATTTTATAGGGGAGACAAAATACAATTCTAGTAGTGCATATTGTAGTACTGGTTTGCAAATTATTTTAATGAGAAAGCCCATGTGTTGGTAGCATGTTTTTAATGTTGTAGTTTCATTTCATTGGTATAATAGAAACTATGTGTTTCTTTCTTGCATTGTTTTATTTATAGAAATTTTATAGTGTGTTAGGGTTTGTAATGGGATAACCCTTCATCAAGTGGTATCAAAACATCTAATTTATTGAGTGTGTAAATAAATTGACAAACATGATGTATTTTACACAAGGACAATAATTGTGGGTTGTAGGAAAAGGAAAAAAATTCCTCCACAAGGGAACTGTGGTGGAAAGAATGTTGTTATGAAAAAAGAGGGTTTTAGATCCCTCTAGAGACAAGTTTTAGCATTACAAGAGAAGCTACATAGAGGAGTTTATATTAGAGTGCAAGGTGAAAGTGAGAATGAATTTGAAGAAGAAGGACAGTTCAAAGATGAATAAGAAGTGGCAAGATATCATTATGAGGCTAGATTTTTTAGGGAAATTTAAAAGTTTGGAAAAGGCCAAAGATTGAAGTTTCCACATTATATGGAAATATTACTCTAGAGGAGTTGATCGACTGGATAAAAAATATGGAAGAACATTTTGAATATGAAGAAGTAGATCCTAAGAGGATCAAGTTTTCAAATAAAAAAGTGCCAATATTTGGTGGAAAGAAGTTTAGTTAGAAAGAAATAGAAGAGGAAACGAGAAATAATGAGATGGGCTCCGATGGTAGAAAAATGGAAGAAATAGTTTATTCTTGTTGACTATGAGCTTGATTTTCTAAATTAAGATGCAAGAGTTGAGGAAAACCAAAAAAATAGTACAATAGTATATGAAATATTTTAATTGAACCCTTTTTAGAGGCCATCCCAAGGCCAACACAGAGAAATTTATTTATTACATAAATGGGTTAAATCTACGTATTCAAGAAAACTTTTTTTGGTAAGAATGTAACTCCATTGCATATTAATTTTATTTGAAGGCAAAAGAGAAGCTAAATAGAAGATTTGACAAAAAGAAAATTAGAATAGGTCATGGTAGAAATATTGGTGGGTGGTCTTATGGAGGCAAAAATGAAGACCAAAAGAATGAATGTCACCAACATCAAGGGAAGAAAAATAGAATATTTTAGGGTAATGCACAATTTAAACATGTAGATGAGGATGTTGAGTATTCACATTCTAAAGATGTTGAAAGAGGAGAGGATATTGTTATTAGAATATCCTTATTGAATCAAGAGAAAGAACCATCTTAGAAGAAGAATTTGTTTCACACAAGATGCAAATGTGAACATAAAGTTTGCAATGTAATTATTGATGGAGGTAGTATTGTTAACCTTGTTTCAAAAGAAATGACAAGTAGCGATTAGAGAGAAGGAAAATGAAACCATTCTAGATTTCTTGGTTACAAAAGGACCATATAGAACTTTTGATCCATGAAGAATGTCTAGTAAAGTTCAAGATTGAAAATTATCATGATGGGGTATTATGTGATATTATGCCTCTGGATGTTTGTCATATGTTTTTAGAGAGACCTTGAAGGTTTATCGACATATAGCATATGATAGAAATGCCAAAACATATTCCTCAAAAAAGAATGGAGTTTTTCATATACTTAAGCCTCTCAAAGAGTGGAGGAAAAGATATACAATGGTGCTATAATTTGTTTAGTTGAAGGGAGAAATTTTTTGGAAGGTATGAAGCATAAACATGTGTGTTCTATGTTGATTCTTAGAGTTGATATATAAGATGATAAAGGGATACACACAAAGGTATCATATTTGTTGAATAAGTTTTAGGAAATTATGTCTAATAATGTGCCTAAGGACTCGCCTCTAGTGAGAAATATTAGTCAAATGATTGTCTTGATTCCTAGATAATGTTTGTTGAATAAGAATAGTCATAGAATGAATCTAATGGAAAATGAAGAGTTGAACAAAAAAAGTACAAGAACTATTTAAAAAAGAATTTAACCAGGAGAGTTTGATTCCATGTGGGGTACCTATAGTACTAGCACCAAAGAAGGATGTAGAATGGATATGTTACAGACTCTTGAGCCATCAATAAGATTATCATCAAGGATATATTTTCCTTGTTGAAGATGGATGACATTATGGATTGTTTGAGTGGAGCTAAGTAATTCACAAAGATAGATTTGAAGAGTGGATAACACTATATTTGAATTAGAGAAGGATATTAATGGAAGAAAACCTTTAAAATTAAGGACTTGTATGAGTGGTTAGTCATGCATTTTCGAATAACCAATGCATTGATAATATTCATGCAACTCATGAACAAGGTATTAAAAGAGTTTCTAGGAAAAATAATTGTTTACTTCAATGATATTTTGATTTTTAATAAGACATTAGAGGAGAATTTGATGCATATCCATAGAGTCTTTGAGAAGTAAAGAGAATAAAAGTTGTTGGTTAACTTGAAGAAGTTTAGTTTTATAGAGGAGTTAGTGTACCTTCAACTTTTTGTCTCAATAGATGGTCTTTGAATGGAATCATTGAAGGTGAGAGATATCATTGAGTGATCTACCCCAAAGAGTGCTACTAAGATGGTTAGCTAAATTTTGCACAAAGTTTATCATTAATTCTAGTAGTATTTGTGCACCCTTGAATAAAATAATGAGAGGGACATAAAATGAGTTTAAATAAAACATATAAGCATCAAATAGATTTTAATGTTGAAGAAGAAAGTCATAGAGAAACTTGTTCAAACACTTCATAGCCTTAATAAGGTATTTTAGGTAGATTGCGATACTACTGCCAATTTCATAGGAGTAGTATTGAGTCAAGAAGGTAAACCCATTCCAAATTTAAGTGAAACATTGAATAATGAAAAGATAAAATATTTTGTTAATGATTAGGAGTTTTATGCTATAGTTCATGCATTTAAGTGATGAACTACAACCGATTTGAATACATTGTATGATTTGAAGATCTATGATTTAAGATCACTTAGTTGCTGATTAGATATGTAAGATGATTAAATTAGTAATATGTTATCATTGATGTCAACTAGCTTTGAAAATACTTATCTTGTAAGTTACTATACCCAAACATCTGTAGAAAGAAGAAGAAAAGAGATGAAGAACAAATATATCTACATGAGGAAGATGGAGATGACAGATAAGGATAAGGAACACATTGGGTAACTTATGAATGAGTCTATGACCTTATGTTATTGACTTGATTATGTTACATTCATCTATGATGAAGGATAGAGCAAAATACACAAAGCAATGTTGTCAGTTAAAGAACCATTTCAGTATACACCGATGTAGTGTACTATATACCGAGCATAGTATAAACTGAGCTTATGTTCACTAACACATTTCTTTGTTAACCAAGCAGGATAAAAGAACTAAATGATTAGTTTAGCCGATGGAAGTTGATGAGCTGTAAAGTACCTTGAAATCAGAGATGAAGATAATGTTTGTTACGAAGATCGATGACTAACATAATTCTAAGAAGATCTAAGGGATTGAAACAAAATGTGTTACTGAAACATTAGCTGAGGAAGGTTTAAGTGGCAAAATCAACAAAGGAGATTAAGCAACAAAATCTGATGGATGGAATTAAAATGGTTTACATGTCTATTTAAGAGACTAGGATTTCATGATGAAATCATGCTGGAAGAAGGAGACTGCAGAGATATCGCGTGAACAAGCTTCATGCATGCTTGACCAAACTGGTTAAGGAGAACCGAACTGCAGAGATTATTGAGCGTCAGAAAGCTATTACCGAGTGACAGTAAGTTACTGAATATTGATTGAAATAGAATTGATATATTGATCAGAGGATTTGAATGAGCTTAACATAGATCTGATAATCTACAATTGAAGTTGTGTTGTAATCAAATCAACTACTGTTACATTTTAACCATTGTAAACAGATAAATCTCTTAACATAGTGGACTAGAAAGTCTTGTAATGTCATTCATAGAGTGTACATTTGTTATCCTGTCAACCCCATAGTGAATGCTGGTTGGATGATAATGGTTGGTCTAAAATCCTCTAACAAGGTCACACCTCACAGTATGTTTATAACCTTTAACAGGGTTGGGTCTTCACCAACCTCACTTCAGAAGAGTGAACAATTTTTGGGTTGCCGGTCCCAGGTGGTTTTTCCCTTCACAGGGTTTCCACGTTAAATCTCTTGTGTTATGTGTTGATTGTGATGATTGTTTGTTGTCATACTTTACATGTTGCATATTGGATTTGATTGGTAATCTCTATATGTTATTAACTGGTAATCGGTAAAAGCACAGACATAATACTATTTTATGTTGCCGAGCTATAGAAGTTTTAGTAAATTGTTTTTGGATATACATTTTGTGATTGGGACTATGGATAACTGATCCCCCCCTCTCAGTTATTCTAACAATTGGTATCAGAGCGTTGGTTGCCTAGAATAGAGTTTTAAGGACTTCAACACAAAGATCTCCAAATGTATAAGATGGAAGTGCCAAAGCTAAAAAAGGATAACTTCATAGTATGGCAAAGCCGAATGAAGCTGCATGTATCTGGAATTGGGAATTCTTCCCTTACACTAATGGAGAATGGCTACATTCTACCGCCCACTGGTCCCTTGACCCTTGATCAACTAAGAGATAGGCATGAACATAATGTTACTATGATGGAGATTGTTGTTGCCTGTACCGATGCCAAATTTGAAGATATTAAAAATTGCACTACTGCTAAAGATATGTGGGATAAACTTGCTCAAGTTTATAGTGGTGATGTGAATGTCAAAAGAGCCAGAGCTAAAAGCTTAAGGGGAAGATTCGATAATATGAAGATGAAGGAAGGAGAAAATATTGTGCAGTACATAAATAGGCTAAAAGTGGTAGTACATGCTATTAGAGCATCTGATGGTGTTATTGATGAAGAGACAGTGGTAACTAAAGTTCTCAGAACCTTATTGTTGGTTTATGCAACCAAAATATCTATAATTCATGAAACTAGGTCTGCATCTGGTAACAACCTTACTCTTGATAATCTGATTGGTAAGCTTACAACCTTTGAACTAAATAACTTTGATAATAGTGTTGTACCATTTGTTGAATCTTCTTTTATGTCTTCTCTGAAGATTGGTAAGTCTAGTAACATAAATAAGAATGATGATAGTGATAGCAATACTGATGATGAGCTTGATGAACTTGAAGCTCTTATGGCCAAAAGGTTACCTAAAGGTAAAGGAAGGTATAGAGGTAAATTACATTTAGCATGCTTTAATTGTAAAGAGGTTGGTCATATTGCTGCTAGATGTCCACATAGGAAAGATGATGACAGAAACAAAGACTGATCTGGTGAAGGAAGCTATGGGAGAAGAGGAAACAAAAGTTATTGACACTAAAACAAAGACAACCAAGATAATAATGATAAAAGCAAGAAGTTTTGCTACATTGCAAAAGAAGATTTCACCGATACCGACACTGATGAAGATGTGGAGGTAGTATTTGTTGCAATGAAGGATGACTCAAAGGAAGATTAAAGGTATGTAGAGATAAAAATTATCTCTAAGGTTAATAAAAATGATACATGGATCATAGATAGTAGCTGTACACATCACATGACTGGTGATGAAGAGAAATTTGATCATCTTGAAGAACACAATAGATGATCTGTTAGAATGGGTAATGATGCACCTTGTATGGTTAGAGGAAAAGGATCCCTGATGATAAATGATAAAATTAGATTTGAAAATGCTTATTGGGTAAAAGGTCTAAACTATAATTTTCTAAGTGTGGCACAGCTGAACAATTCAGGCCACCGAGTTGCTTTTGAGAGCAAGAAAGTGAAGATATTTGATGATGGAGGAAGACTTATTGGAATTGGAACACAATTGAGAGGTAATTTGTTTTATCTTGATAATGATCAGTCTTCTTGTTTAATGATGAAAGATGAAGATGCATGGTTGTGGCATAAACGGTTGTCATGTGAATTTTGATAACATGATTAAGATTAGTAAAAAGAAAAAGGTTAGAGGTTTTCCTAACCTATCTAAGCCTGATCATGTTATGTGTCATGAATGTCAGAAAGGTAAAATGACAAAATCTAGTTTTAAAAGCAAAGATTATTCAACAAAGAAATTACTTGATTTAGTGCATACCGACCTTTGTGGTCGTATGAGAACTCAAAGTTACTATGGAGATAGATACTTTATTCTTTTTGTTGATGATTATACTAGATTAATGGCAGTCATGTTCTTGAAGGAAAAATTAGAGGCATTTAAGATGTTCAAGTGGTATAAAGCAAAAGTTGAGAAAGAGACTGGTAAAGAATTGAAATGCTTAAGATTTGACCGAGGTGGTGAATTTATTTCTGATGAATTTACTAACTTTTGTAATGAGCATGGTATTAAAAGATAGGTCTCTGCACCGAGGACACCACAACAAAATGGAATAGCTGAAAGAAGGAATAGGTCAATAGTTGACTATGCAAGGACACTAATGTTACAAAAGAATGTTGCTCAGACATATTGGAGAGAAGCAATCAACACAACTGTTTATGTTCTGAACTGAGTACAACTGAAGGACACTAATAAGACACCCTATGAGTTATGGTTTGGTCACAAACCCACTGTAAGTTACTTTAGAGTTTTTGGAAGTAAATGCTTTATTCTGAAAGATGAAAGAAATGGGAAGTTTGACTCAAAAGGTGATGAAGGGATATTTCTAGGATATTCCACTAAAAGTAAAGCATACAAGTATCTTAACAAAGTAACTAATAAAATGATTAAAAATACTAATGTTCAGGTTGATGAGTTTGATGATAAGAATGCAGAGGAAAGCACAAAGGAACTGGAAGACTATGGTAGATTCAGTTACATTGAACAACCAGAGTACCTACCGACATCGTAGACAGTGACAATCGGTCAACAAGAAAATAATACCGAGGAACATGAAAAAGAAACTGACAAGCAGGAAGGACCTACCGAGAAAGCAAATGAACTTGCACAGGATGAAAAAGAAAGAAGAGATCAGATACTAGCAAGATTTTTTAGAAGACATCATCCTGAGACACAAATCATTGGAGACAGACAAGCTGGCATGCAAACAAGAAGTAAAGCAAGATAAGGTACATGTCTAGCTTGTGAATATGAACCGAAGAATGTAAAAATTGCATTAGAAAATGATGAATGGGCTAATGAAATGAAAGGGGAAATAGAATAGATAGAGAAGAACAAAACTTGGAGTTTAGTACCCAGACCTAAGGACAAGAATGTTATCGGTACTAAGTGGATATTCAGAAAAAAGCTTAATGAGAATGAAGAGGTAACAAGGAACAAAGCTAGGTTAGTATGCAAGGGATATGCACAGGAGGAAGGAATAGATTATGGTGAGACTTTTGCACCTGTTGCTAGATTAGAAGGAGTCAGAATGTTACTTGCATATGTTGCACACAAAAATTTCAAAGTTTACCAAATGGATGTTAAATTAGCTTTTCTGAATGGGATACTTGAAGAAGTCTACATAGAACAACTTGAAGGGTTTGTTGATCCAGAAAAAAAAGATATGGTATGTAGATTACATAAAGCTTTATATGGTTTAAAGCAAGCACCGAGAGCCTAGTATGAGAGGCTGCATAACTATTTGATGAGTATTGGATTTGTTAGAACAAGTGAGAACAATAATCTGTACATGAAAGGAAATTATGATGATACTATCTTGATTACTGAGATATTTGTGGATGACATAATATTTGGAGGACAAGATCATATCTGTAAGTCATTTGATGATGAAATGAAAAGTGAATTTGAAATGTCTATGTTTGGAGAGATTAAGTTCTTTCTAGGCTTACAAGTGATTCAACAGAATGATGGTATTTTCAGCACACAATCTAAATATATAAAGGAAGTATTGAAGACATTTGGCATGGAAGATGCTAAACCTATAGGAACACTGATGGCTACTGGATGTAAACTGACTAAAGAAGATGAAACTACTAAGGTAAATCAAACACTATACCGATCCATGATTGGTAAGTTAATGTATGTAGTTCACAATAGACCTAATATAACACATGTTGTTGGAATAGTCGCTAGATTTTCTACAAACCCTAGAGAGTCATACATGGTTGCTACAAAGAGAATCTTAAGATACCTGAAGAAAAATGAAGATTATGGACTATGGTATCCTAAGAAAGGAAAGTTTGAATTGAATGTATACACTGATGCTGATTGGGATGGAAATGTGGATGATAGAAAGAGTACCACTGGAGGAGCATTCTTCTTTGGTGAAAGAATTGGTACATGGACAAGTAAGAAATAGGCTTGCATTTCCCAGTCTACAGCTGCGGAAGAGTATGTTGTTGCTACTACTAACTATTCAAATATTGCATATATCAAGCAAGTGTTAGAAGGTATGAATGAGGTAATCACTAAGCCGGTGATTATATATTGTGATAACACTAGTGCTATTAATATTTCAAAGAATCCAGTGATGCATTCTAAAACAAAGCATATATCTATTAAGTATCAATACTTAAGGGAACAAGTACATGAGAAGCAAGTAAAGCTAGAATTTGTTACATCAAAAGAACAACTTGCTGACATTTTTACAAAGCCTCTACCCTATGAATAATTAAGGACTAGACTTGGGGTCCGTCCCCTATCTACCGGTCACTAAGGTGATCTAGAGGTTGCATCAGCCTAATCTTTTCAGAAGATCATACATGTTGATGCAGCAAAGTTCACACTTTGGACTTCTGTCTAAAGTTGTGAAAGGTTGAAGTATTGGAATAGATTTGCATAACATTATACCAAGATACAGAGAATGCATTGAACAACAGAGAGTTACATGGCTACTATGTTTTATTTCTCTTTGGCATTGCTGTCAAAGGGAGAGAGATCAATACGAAGAATATGAAGCCAAAGACAAAGGGAGAGAGATACAGAAAATGGAGAGTATTGAAGATCAGTTACTAAAAATAGAAGAAAACCTACGAGCTGAAAATATCATATTTACAGAAGTCAGTCTGCACTTGCACATGCTTTTATGTAACGTAGTGATTAAACATATTAAGCTAGGGAGAGCTTGTACCGAGTTACAACATTTGTTGACAGAGTTGTAGAATACATGTTTGGTATGTGTATGGCATATTTCATATTGCTTATGTTGCCATCAATGCCAAAGGGAGAGATTGATGAACTACAATTGATTTGAATACATTGTATGACTTGAAGATCTGTGATTTAAGATCACTGAGTTGCTGATTAGATATGTAAGATGATTAAATCAGTAATATGTTGTCATTGATATCAACTAGCTTTGAAAATACTTATCTTGTAAGTTACTATACCCAAACATCTGTAGAAAGAAGAAGAAAAGAGATGAAGAATAGATATATCTACATGAGGAAGATGGAGATGATAGATAAGGATAAGGAACACATTGGGTAACTTATGAATGAGTCTATGACCTTATGTTATTGATTTGATTATGTTGCATTCATCTATGATGAAGGATAGAGAAAAATGCACAAAGCAGTGTTGTCAGTTAAAGAACCATTTCAGTATACACTGACGTAGTGTAGTGTATATCGAGCATAGTATAAATTGAGCTTGTGTTCACTAACACATTTCTTTGTTAACCGAGCAGGAGAAAAGAACTAAATGACTAGTTTAGCCGATGAAAGTTGATGAGCTGTAAAGTACCTCGAAATCAGAGATGAAGATAATGTTTGTTATGAAGATCGATAGCTAATATAATTCTAGGAAGATCTAAGGGATTGAAACAAAACATGTTACTGACACATTAGCCGAGGAAGGTTTAAGCGAAAAAATCTACAAAGGAGATTAAGCGGAAAAATTTGATGGATGGAATTAAAATGGTTTACTCGTCTATTTAAGAGACTAGGATTTCATGATGAATCATGCTGGAAGAAGGAGACTACAGAGATATCGCGTGAACAAGCTTCATGCATGCCTGATCAGACTGGTTAAGGAGAACCGAACTGCAGAGATTACCGAGCATCAGAAAGCTATTACCGAGCGACAGTAAGTTACTGAATATTGATTGAAATAGAATTGATATATTGATCAGAGGATTTGAATGAGCTTAACATAGATCTGATAATCTACAATTGAAGTTATGTTGTAATTAGATCAACTGCTGTTACATTTTAACCATTGTAAACAGATAAATATCTTAATAGAGTGGACTAGAAAGTCCTGTAATGTCATTCATAGAGTGTACATTTGTTATCCTGTCAACCCCATAGTGAATGCTGGTTGGACAATAACGGTTGGTCTAAAATCCTCTAACAAGGTCACACCTCACAGTGTGTTTATAACCTTTAACAGGGTTGGGTCTTCACTGACCTCACTTCATAAGAGTGAACAATTTTTGGGTTGCCGGTCCCAGGTGGTTTTTCCCTTCACAGGGTTTCCACGTTAAATCTCTTGTGTTATGTGTTGATTGTGATGATTGTTTGTTGTCATACTTTACATGTTGCATATTGGATTTGATCGGTAATCACTATATGTTATTAATTGGTAATCAGTAAAAGCACAGACAAAATACTATTTTATGTTACCGAGCTGCAGAAGTTTTAGTAAATTATTTTTGGATATACATTTTGTGATTGGGACTGTGGATAACTGATTCCCCCCCTCTCAGTTATTCTAACATTAAGAAATAAAGATATTATCATTTTCCAAAAGAGTTTATTTTCTTCATTTTCCAAAAGAATTGTTTTGTTTATTGATCATCCATCTTTACAATATTTGAATAATCAAACAAAGTTGAATAAATGACATTTAAAATGGGTTGAATTTTTGAAGAGTTGCACTTTCCTTTTGAAGCATAAGAGTGGAATGTCTAATAGAGTTTTAGATTCCTTAAGTAGAAGGGACAATTAGTTGATTGAGATGTAGATTGAGTTCATTGTCTTCAATTAACTCTTGAGAGCTTGTAACCCAAGGATCCTAATTTTGGAGAGGCTTAGAGAGCTTTCATGGAGCTTGATACTTTAGATAGGACAAGGTAGATGGATTTTATAATCCAAGATGGTATGTTATTTATAGGAAGCTAGTTGTGTGTTACAAAGAGTTTAGTGAGGGAGAACCTAATTAAGGAGAAGTATAGTGGAAGATTGGTAGCACATTTTTATCGAGATAAGATCATTTCTCTTATTAGTGAGAATTATTATTATCTACAATTGTAGAAAGATGTGAATAAGTTGGTTTGAAATTTTAGAGTATGTTAGATGGAAAAATGAAAAAGTCAAAATATAGAGATATATCAACCATTACATATACTAGAGAATCCATGGTAGGATATTAGTAAGGATTTTTTTATTGGTTTATAGAGGACTCAGAGATGACATCTACTTTTGATCTTGGTGGATAGATTCTCAAAGATGACACATTTTCTTCCTTTTAAGAAGACTAATGACACATTTTCTTCCTTTTAAGAAGACTAATGATGTTATTCATGTTGTAGAGTTATTTTTCAAGGAGATGGTGAGACTACATGGTCTACCAATGAGCATAGCTTCAGATCAAGACACCAAGTTTGTTTGTTATTTCTAGAGGACATTGTGAAAAATGTTGAAGAAAAATTTAAATTTTAGTTATATGCACCATCCAAAACTTGATGGGTATACATAAGTGGTGAATAGGAGTTTAGGTAGTTATTTTAGATGCTTAGTAAGAGATAAACCTAGGGGAGGAGATTTGATTTTACCATAGGTAGGATTCTCTTATAATAATTATGTCAATAGCAACACTAGTAAATCATCATTCCAAATTGTATATAGAAGTAGTCCTAGAAATGATTCAAATTTTAGGAAGATGGACAAAAGAGAATAGATAAGTGGAAAAGTTGAAGACTTTGTAGAGAGCCTTAGGAATTTGCATGAGAAAGTGAGAAAGCATATTATTATGAATATTCAGTACAAGACTAAGGAAAATTAAAAGAGGAGATATAAGGAATGTAAGACCAGTGATGAATTCACGATTAATTTGAGAAAATAGGGGTTTCCAACAAGAACATATAATTAGTTAAAGATGAAGAAATTTAGATCATGTAAAATCTTAAAGAAGCATGATTAGGAAATGCTAATGAGATAGAGTTTAGATCATGTAAAATCTTGAAGAAGCATGATTAGGAAATGCTAATGAGGTAGAGTTTCCAAGTGGAATTAACATTTCACCTATATTTAGTTAAGCCAAGGGGCTTCCTACAATGGCAGAAAAAGTGTTGGTAAACATTTTAATTTTTGAATAAATTTGACATCTACTTTCCTCTCTACTGAGTTGACAGTTGTATTTTGTATTTTCACATAATAAATAAAATAAAAGAGTTACAAAATGAATAAATAGAATGATAAAATGTTGTAACTGATAATTCTGAGGAAACAAAAGACTAGAGTGACTAATGATTCCTCTCACATTCTTACATTTATAAGTGAAACATCTCCAAAAGGCATTAGAGGGAACCACTAATCCCATAAATTGTGGAATGCTTGTGCTTCAAGAATTCCATGAGTGGCTCCTTTCACTATACGCCATCTTCATTGATTTATGGAGTAGAGAGTGAAGATGAATATGAATGCATACCACCACAAGAATAGAAAGTACTTAGGAGAGTGAGAGGATCCATTGGAACAACATTAGAAGAAGATGAAGCTGGGAATTTGGCCTTAAGTTTCAAGGCATATCGAGGGTCAATAGAAGGGTTTAGAGATATCTAATTCTTTACTTTTCTACTGTCATATATGAATGTGGGACTCTAGAGACGTTGAGAAATCTAAGCTATTTTTCATTTAGTTTTATATATGAGAAATAAACTTGATATTATTAGGAATAACAACTCCGAGTTCTTTAATTAGTGATTGCATGAAATTATTTACTTTCAATTCATGTTATAAGAGATCAAATTTTACTTTTGTTAGTTTTCTACTATATTTTAGAACTTAAAAAATTTGATTTCTAAAAAAATTAAAATTTGGACAACTACCATGCAAACAAATTGCCTCAAATTGTATATTATGTAATTTTTAAGTTGCATAGATGTTGGTAAAATTTGTATGTATTTTGTTTAGTTTTAGTTTGTAATTTGCATGGTTGAATTTGTAGTTTCATCATGTCATTATTTAGGAGCCATGGTGTATCATGGATTTCTTTATCCTTGTTCCTGAAAGTTGTCATGTATTTACATTTTTGTTTGATGATTAAGAAATTCTGCCAAATTTTAGGACATCCCATGATTTGGAGATCATAGTTTCAAGATAATGCACTCTTTTCTCACCATTTCTCCTCACACGACAACTTCTTTGAAGTAGAAAATTGTGTCAATTAGTTTACGTAGTGCAACAATGACTATTTTTATCAAAAATTGTAGTAGTAGGGAGTCTGTTAGCACTTAAAGTTGTAGATGATGAATACCAATCAGAAAACTATGATACATGACCCTATGGACCCAAAAGATGCATCTGACAACATCAAATACTAAGATGTTAAGGATTTAAATCCTTCTTCACTTTAAGCTTCAAGCTTAGGCGGGTATTGTAATACCCCAAAAATGGGCTATAAGTTCATTAACCTCCTACATCTACAAATCGAACGAAATCAACATCGAAGTCCTAACCTAAGGCACATCTAAACATCATCGAATCCTAATTCATTATTTTAAATTCTGCATCGGAGAATATTCCTAGCAATATTCCTATTTATCATAATTATCTTTAATTTTATAATTATTTGGTGATAAATCACATTTATCCTAAGTTTGATTAAATGAATATTTTCACATTTAATTAATTGGATTTACTTTTGCCACTTAATTATTTAATTGAATTTAATTATATTTATTCCTAAATATTATTATTTAAATTTGACAATAAATCAAAATTCCTATCATTAATTGATTAAATTCTTATTTAATTAATTAAAGCAAGTTGTCATATTTGATGATATTATTTTTGAATAAAAGTTTGATTAAATGATTGATTAACCCATAAATCAATTGTTTTATTTTTCAAAATCAGTTAAGTTGAGAATAAATCACTTTATTTATTTATTAATTCATAATTATCTATGTGCACAATCAAAGAGTAGTTAAACTCCAAATTAGAAAATCAATGCAAGTTATTGACTTTTTGAAACTCAACATCATTTTTGAGTTTTAAAGTTGATCTAAACTTCTAATTTGAGTTAAAAAGCTATTTTTGCATGATTTGCATGTTTTTGTGAATTAAATTATCTTTATTTAAAAATAACTCAAAAATCAAGTTGAGTTTATTTGAGTGATTTATGGCTTTTTCCATGCACCTCCAAAGCCTTGGATTTCTATAAAAACAAGGCTCAGCTCTTCATAATTCATCTCTCAAATCCACAAAATCTCATAATTTTGCAAGCTTACTTTGCCAAAGTCGTTTACGAATTGCACAACTATTTTAAAGAATTGAAATTTGGAGAATCAAAGCTTATTGTGAATTAAGGCTATTGTGAGATCAATTTGTTTTTTTTACATTCATTTAGATTCTTTTTCATATCATTGTTAGACCATTTTAGCATATCAATTTCCATATTAGCATAGATTCCATATCAAGTTTTCATATCATTGCATAGAAAATCCAAAAAATATAGATTAATTGCATTCATATTTCATATCTAGATCAATTGCATTCAAATCTTTCATTTAGGTGTCGTCTAGGTCATTGATCTCGATAACAATCTGAGAACATCAATCTCGCACCTATTAGAAGGCAGTAAATCGCTTGGTTAGATTAGATTTCAATTTTGCATGATTTTGATTATAGCTAACCTCTAATATTTTATTGAAGCGTTGTGTCTACAGATCAGGTACAATTTTCACACACACATTTCTGGCACCCACCGTGGGGCAACCCACCTTTACATGCTAGTTTTGATTTTTTTGGGGGAGCTAAAACCCTAAAGTTTCAAAGATTTAATTTTATCTCTCAAACAACTTGGATTTTTTCTCTAAAAGTTTTTTTTCAGGTTGGACACATATCAGTGAAGCTACAGTAAAAGAATTAAAATTTTCTGAGATGTTTTGAATTTTTAATAATTTTTTCTTGAAATTCTAGAAAAAATTAATATCTGACGCAAATCAACATATTTTTTGGAAATTTTTATATTTTCAGAAATCTCTTTAAATTATATAGGGGGTCCATTCTTTGTGTTTTAAATTTGGACACAGTATAATAGCTCAAATAGTCAATTTACAAAAACTGGTCTATTTTGATAAAATGAGTCTCTAGGGCACAAATGAAGAGATTTTTCTAAAATTTTTACATTTTTGGAAATCTTTCTATTTTTTAGTAGGGGTCTTTGTTTTGAATTTCTATTTTTGTGGCCAAAATCATAAAAAAAAATTAGATCTTGTTGACTAGGTCAAATGCAGCAAAAAAAATAAAGTTTTGTGATGGGTATGCAATTATTTTTTTTACATGGTTCAATGAATGATATGAGTTGTCATTTGGGTTAATTGCTGGTTATTTTTGCTGATAATAATTGATTTTTAGAGCTAACCCTATGGTTTTCATAAGTTGAATATATGTTGCATATCTTGTTTGCTCGTTTGCTTGTTGGAGAGTTCGTCACTTGCTTGCATGGAAAAGCTCAACAAGAATTGCTAAAAATCAGGTAAAATCTACTAAGCACATTGCGAGGATCCCAAGTATTCTCCTTCATCTAATAAAATTTCTATTTGGACTTAAAATAAATCTCTTATGTGTCTGGCTTGTGTGCATCTTTTCATGCTTTTCTCTATTTCTACACACTTGCTTAATTGATACTAGGTTGTGACCCCTTAAGGATTCATTAAGTAGTCTTAGATACTTGTGATTGATCTTGATTGCTATCTTGGGTTATTGGACTTGCTAATTTTCTGACCCCTCGTTCCACCCCATGGTTGCAAGGTCAGCGCCACATTATAGGGGAGGGGTCAACAGGACAGAAGCGTTAAGTTTTCCACTTGGCAACCTATTTATGCTTTTAGGAACTCACTTGTTTTCCACTTGGCAACCCATTTATGCTTTTAGGAACTCACTTGTTTTCTTGCTTTCAGCTTGTGTGAGGTGTTAAGTGTCCACCTTGTGGACTCATCTCATATTCACTTTAAGCGTTAAGTGTTCCTCTTTCTGCTTTTTGGGTACTTTTGGTAGATTTGTTTTTTGGAAACATACATCTGTGCTCACATAGTAATTAGGCCCTATGAACACTATTCATGATTCTTGAGAGATTGGATTCCCAACGAAATCCTTCTTAACGATAGAATCCTTGTAGGTAGGGAGGATACTTAGTGCATTTCACATTCAACTTGGTTAGTGCATCTTCTCTTATTGATCGATACATTCTCTCCCAGGAGAGGTTGATAGATCACGTGGGGTTGACATCACGAGCTTAGGTGAATCAAAATTGGTTAGTGCACCTCTTATTGATCGATACATTCTCTCCCCGGAGAGGTTGATAGATCACGTGGAGTTGACATCATAGACCTTGGTGAAGCAAAAATTTGTCTTAGCGTGTCGGATTTATCTGTCTGCTTTGTTTGGGTTAAAAGTGAAAAGGCGTCAAAAACCTTGGATCTGGAGCCAAGTCCCCTTGTGGTACAATACTATGAGTCATCTTTAGAGAGGGTTAACCATAGTGGACATTCCCTTCATAGGGAAAATTGCATTAACGAAACCTCAAGCGGTAATAGCCATTTTCATCATGGTAGTGACAACCACTATATAAATGTCCTTATGGAATAAATCTTCACAGGTGTGGTTCATTGTTGGGTTGTCAGATCTCCCTAGCAACTCCTAAAGATTAAGTTCTCGGATTGTGTCAAAACCCTGGTGCATCGGGATTGGAGTTCACCCCTTTGGATCATAAAAGTTGTAGAGTCAAACCATTACAAAAAACCTTAGCGAGGCCAAATTTTCATTTTCTAGGGTATATGTGCATTATTGCAGAACATTTTGGAACATACACAATTAGCGCTTTTGAGGATTAGAACGAATAAGTCACTTGATTGCTCATGCACAAGGTTGCTTTTTCCCTTGTTCATTGTTTTCAGACATGCCTGAAATCACTTGCTTGCTATTTTGTGTGCTTGCTTATCTATCTAGTTACTGAAAATGAACAAATCTGTTACAATTCTCAAATATGGACATTGAAATTTGCAAACAAATCCGAATCTGAAAACTCAAAATTTGTAAAATTTGAAGTAAAATCTTTTTCTGGAGTCAAAAGTCATCTCAGGAGGTTGGAAAGTGATATGAGTTTCTATCAAGTGTCATTTCATTACAGCCCATCTATCGTATGATTGAGTAGCTAGTGTCGTACGAGTTTTCATGCCAGCAAATTCTCAAAGTCAAAATCTTGCAACTGTCGTATGAGATTTTCAAGTGTCATTTCAGCGGCTACCCACTGTCGTATGAGTTTTGCAACTATCGTTTCATAGCATACCCACTGTCGTATGAGTCTGCAGAGTGTCATTTGGGAAATTGTTAAGAGTTGTCAGAAAATTGTCAAAATTGCCAGATATTTAGCTTTTTCAGCCTAATTTCAGAATCTGTCAAATGAATCACTATTTCAGGAATAAAGCAGTAGCTATTGAGAATCCAATCATTTTCCTAAAGTGGCCTTTTGAATCTGATTCAACCTTCTATTTAATCAATTTGAGTCTTTATCATCTCGTGTCAAAACCTTGTCATAACTATCAATCTTCAATCAATCAATCATCAAAATGACTAAGTGTTGTGATATCTTGTCTGTTATCTTTTGGGAACCTACCCATACATCCAGGGCATAGTATCCTTCATCCACGTCTAATCAAATCTTCAAATCAATCAAACCTTGATAAGGTTGCATCATCTGATCATCTTGATTCAATTCATTCTTTGGTTATCTAGATCTTATTCTTTTGTTTCACTTGAGGTTAATGGTGGAGACTAGAGCTTCCTCTCACAAGAAATCTATCGCCACTCTCCAAACTCCAACTCTTGAGCAACTCATGAATTCCAGTCTTTACGAGGATGACGGTCTTGGCAACTATCGATTGAAATTTGGTTACATACCTCCTCCATCAACTCATAGAGGTACTCAACATACCCCTCATCAATCTAATCCAGGGAGTCCACAAACCCCTACCATGTCTCAAGCAGGGATAAATTTTGGCTCTCAAAGAGCTCAATCTCAACATGGTGTAGATCAGGAACCCACACCTGAAGAAATTGCTCAATATCAAAATGACGATAACTTCAAACGGATGATGAAGCATTTCTTGAAAGAAGATAGAGAAGCATACTTTTTACAATTAGCTCATCAAGGAGCTAAGCTTCCTCCTAATTTTAATGTCGAAGCTATCATCACACATGAGGAAGAAACTCCACTCACAGTTATGATGAAACAAATACATGCTTTACAAGTCAAACTGAATCAACTCGAAAAAGAGAAGGAACCCAAAGAGTTCTCCACGGAGGCTTTATGTCCTTTTCCATTTGAGAAAGACTTGTACATGCCACCCTTTCCAAAAAGAGTGGAGATGCCGAAGTATGATAAGTATGATGGACACTCAGATCCTCAAGATCATGTCAGATAATTCTGTACACAATCAATGGAGTTCATGCACGAACCAACCTATCTGATGCGTCTCTTCCCTCAATCTCTATGGGGAGCAACCATCCATTGGTTCTCTAGACTGCCTTCTACTATCAAAACTTTTGAGGAGTTGATCAAATTGTTTTATCAACAATACTCCTACAATATTCAACATCCAGTTACCATGATTGATATCTGTAATCTCAAGCAATATCCAAGGGAACCATTCCTAACATTTCTCAAGAGATGGAGGAAGAAATTCTCTCTATATGCCAGACCTATTCCAGAAATAGAAAAATTGGAAATCTTCATCAACAACCTTGTTCTAGAAATCAATTATCCTCTACAAATGCAAGATCATACATCTTTTGATAAGATGGTAGATAATGCTATCAAAATTGAAAAAGTGCTTGTGAAAAAAGGAGAAATCACACTTCAAAAAGACAAGTACGAATCAGGATCCAGTTCTAAAGACAAGAACAAAAATTGGAACAAGAATAAAGGCATCATCACAGATGGCGTTGTTGACATTGTCTATGCCCCATCAAAGGCACCAGCCTACAATCTCACTCTTGGCACTCAAGCCATTAAAGCTTCAGAGCAAAAGTCTTCTGAACCATCTCAAAAGAAGCCATAATACAAAAGATGGGATAAACATCGAAAGTTTACTCCTCTAGGAGAGTCTTTAGAATCAGCTATGAAAACTCTATTGGCTGATAACATCATCTCTTTACCACCAATCCAACCAAATGATTAGGACCCCAAACTGAAATGGTGGAGAGGAAATGAATTCTATAATTTCCATCAGAGTAAAGGTCACAAAACTAATAATTGCTACCACTTGAAGCATACCATTCAAGATCTGATCGATAGTGGAGACATCACAATTGACAATCCCCAGAGAAATAATGATCATACATCATTCATAGAACCATTTCTGAAACATGGTCAAGAAGTTTCAACTTCTCAGCCTAATATGGGGGCAAAAGTCAACTATGCCTACCTTGGAAATAATGCTGTCATCAATATGGTTGAACCATGTCTCTTTGAAAGTTGCAATGTCATCACAATCGTATGAAGAGACATAGATCATTCCTTAGCTAACACAGTTATTTGATCACAAGCTCAAATGCATCTGAAAGGACAAATCCTAGATTCATCAAATGTCCCTAAGGTACCCTTCAATCTTTCATTTGCTTCTAAACAGAAGGCTGCTTCCAAATCTTCCAATTCTAAAGATACAAGGCCTACATCTTATAGCATTGTTCAACAACTCCAACACACTAATGCCAAAATCTCCATGTTTGAGTTGCTTCGAATATCTCCAGCTCACAGAGCCATACTAGACAAAGCTTTGCTTGGTTCCAATGTTCCTGATGACCTTGATTTAGACAGGTTCCAAACTATGGTTGGACATCTTACATCTCCGCAATATATCTCCTTTTCAGAGGAAGATGACAACTCCTTGAGTCACCCACATAATCGGCCTTTGCATATAGAAGTCTTGATCCAAAACCGTAGAGTCAAATGTGTGTTGATAGATGGGGGCGCTGACCTAAACATTTGTTCTTACAGCTTGATCACACAATTGGGATTTTCAGAATTGGCTATTGATCCTAGAAAGAAAATAACTATCAAAGCCTATGATGAACAAGAAAGATCTTCTAAAGGCACCATTATCTTACCTATCAGAGTGGGTCTAGTTATCAAAGATACCATCTGTCAAGTGCTTGATCTACCTTTGGCCTACAACATCCTTCTAGGGAGACCATGGATACATGAAATGCAAGCTATTCCTTCTACATACCATCAATGCTTGAAGTTTCCTTATGAAGGAGTAGAGGTTACTATCCCCGCAAATCTGAATACAACTTGCAACACCTTGAAGGAAAGTGCAGATAAGCTTGTACCTAATAACAAAGAATCTTCCATTGAACCAACTAAAGAAGCATCCACATCTAAAATGGAAGATCTTGCAAAAGAGGTTAATATCAAAGAAAATAGTATGGGAGAATATACTATCGAGCCAATCTTATCTTTGACATCTCTCCCTATCTCGCCTAAGTCTTATGGGAAATCTTTGAAACTATCCAAACCAGACTCTAAAGAACCTCTTGAAGCATATAAAAATAATTTTGTAGCAAAACAAGTATCCAAGCAAGAATTTGAAGAGGATGAAGCTGTGCTATCATGGCTATACAGAGATGAACCTAAATCTCAAGTTGTTCAAACTAGTGACTCTACAGTATCCAAACTCCCTTCTAAGTTGTATGGTCCAGGAGATAAATTAATAGCTAAGATGGGATATTCAAGTAAAGGACCTCTAGGAATCAGAGGAAAAGGTCTTGAGGTACCTCTCCCACATACTGGTAGAGAAAATAAAAACAAAGTTGGCTTAGGATTTAAGAAGAAACCATATCACCTCAAAGGTAATTGTTCCCATGTCATAGAGCAGATCGCACTAGGAGAACCTCTTCTTAAGAAAGAAGAAACAAAACCATCAGATAGTGATTCAGATAGCTTAGAACTCATCCCCTATGAAAAATTGCCTAAGGAAATCAAAGACCTTCTTGATGATAAAGATGATCTAATCAAAAGAATTAATGTGGTAGAAACACAAGAACCTAGTATCAATCAAGAGATAGTTGCAACACAAGAACCAGCTAATCTCAAAAACAATCAAGAAGAGGGAAGTGGTAGTGATTCTGAGATAGATTCCCATGAGCATGAATTCAAATCAGAATCCAAGGGTAACCCTTCTTGGGGTATTCACCCTGACTTTACTCATGTTCTAAGATTTTGTAGAGATCCCGAATCAGAAGCCGAATCAAATGACTATGAATGGGGAGCCATTCCAGAACTAGATGAAGATGAGCTTATTACAGAGAAACATGTTGATGTTATTCACCAATATGTACCTAATCCCAATGTGAGTCTAGAGTGAAATGATGAACCTATCGAGTCTGATCCACCTATGGCTAAATTGAACTCCCACGATGACATTGAGCCTATTCATGAATTGAATGTCTTAAGTTGTAATATCACCTTTGAACTTGAGCATCAGGTTAGGACCAATGATGGTAGATCCATATCTGTAAACACTATCTCCCAATCTTTCCCTACTTTGACTATCCAATATCCAGAACTTATTGATCAAACCTCCACAAATCCAAGCCATGGTATTTATACCTTCCTGAATGACCATGCCCTTGCCTGCTACCTCAATATAGTTGAGCCTATGAGGACTTCCATCAGTGAATCGAGCGTCAGCATGACCGAGTCAGACATTAAATATCTTAGTCAGAAAAACAAGAATAAAAAGAAAAAGAAAAAGAGTTATGAGGGTGAAAACCACTTTGTGGCAGTCTCAGAACCTACAAAAGTAAAAATAAAAGACGTATCCAAAGGTGAAAACCTCTCTGAGGCACCTAAGGATGAGATATTTGATGTCCTTTCGAGTCATTTATAGGATATATCTCTAGTTCTAATTGAGCCCACCCAATCCATCAATTTGGGTACAACAGAGGAACCACAATTGGTACATGTAGCACAATCATTATCTGAAGAAGAAAAGCAACAATTTACAACATTCCTAACAGAGAAGAAGATCAACTTTGCATGGAAATATTCAGATATGCTAGGATTGGATCCTAATCTTATAATGCATCATTTATCTATAGCTCCAAATGTCAAACCTGTCAAGCAAAAATTGAGAAAGATGCATCCTCATGTTGCACTCTTGGTAAAAGTTGAATTAGAGAAGCTCCTAAAAGCTGGATTCATCTGAGTTATTGACTATGAAGAGTGGATCTCTAATATTGTACCTGTTTCTAAACCAAATGGCTCAATCAGAGTGTGCACAGACTTTAGAGATGTGAATAGAGCATGCCCTAAGGATGATTTTCCACTGCCTAACATTGATATGATAGTGGACATGACTGCGGGTTTTGAGATGTATTCCTTAATGGACAGTTTCTCTGGATATAACCAAATAAAAATTGCTCGAGAGGACCAAGATAAAACTACTTTCACATGTGCATGGGGTACCTTCTGTTGGAATGTCATGCCATTTGGGCTTAAAAATGCTGGTGCTACATATCAAAGAGCAATGACATCTATTTTCCACGACATGATGCATCGAACTATGGAAGATTATGTTGATGATACTTTAGCAAAATCTATGATTAGAACTGAACATCTAAAGGACTTGAGCATGATCCTAGACAGAATGGAAAAGTTTAGTCTCTGACTAAATCCTAAGAAGTGTGCTTTTGGTGTCACTTCTGGAAAGCTCTTAGGATACATAGTTTCAAAGAAGGGCATTGAAGTTGATCCAGCTAAAGTCAAGGCTATAATAGAGATGCAACCTCCCATGAATATTAGTCAAATGAGGATGTTGCAAGGAAGAGTTCAATCTATCAGAAGATTCATATCACAGCTAGCGGGCATATCACAACCTTTTACAAAAACATTACATAAAGGTGTGACCTTTGCATAGAATGAAGAATGTGAGAACAAATTTAACCATATCAAGAAGTATCTATCAAATCCATCTGTCTTGATGTCTCCTATTCATGGGAAGCCATTGATCTTATATGTCTTTGCAACAGCCACATCACTGGGGGCATTGCTAGTGCAACATGATGAAGAGAAAAAGGAAAGAGCCATTTATTATATAAGCAGAACATTGGTGGCGTATGAAAAGAACTATTCTATGATTGAGAAAGCTTGTCTCGCTGTGATCTTTGCATCACAGAAACTGAGACACTATATGTTAGCTCATACCATGCATCTAGTAGCAAAAATTGATCCACTAAAATACCTACTAAGCAAGGCTTCCCTCACCAGTAGACTGGCTAAATGGGTCATGCTTCTAAGCGAATTTGACATTGAATATGTTGAAAGAAAAGCTATAAAAGGTCAAGTTATTGCTGATCAACGAGCAGATGCACCCATGTTTGATGACACACCAATGCAAATGGAATTTCCAGACTCCTCTATTATGCACCTATCTTCTAGAGAATGGAAATTCTTCTTTGATGGCTACTAAACACATAATGGATCTGGAGCAGGCATATTGTTCATAACTCCTCAAGGATACTCCATCCCAAAAGAATTCAGACTAAAGTTCCCCTACACAAACAATATTGTAGAATATGAAGCCCTTTTGAATGGTATGAAAATAGCAATTGAATGGAGAGTAACAGAGCTACACATTCATGGAGACTCTCAACTTGTTATTCATCAAGTCAATGATGTGTACCAAACTAAAGATGAAAAGATCATTCCTTACAAGAGAATGGTAGATGATCGTAAGAAATATTTCATGTCTATCACATTTGAGCAAATTCCTAGAATGGAGAACAAGGCTGCCGATGCAATGGCAACACTATCTACTTTATTATAGCAACCTGAACATGAGCTACACTATGAGTTCCTGGTGGAAGCACTATCTTATCCTGCATATGACTCCCTCAAAACCTGCATGATCTGCACCATTGTTGGTCATGATTCATCCAGATACAAAGACCTCTTTTCCTATCTCCAAGACCAAATCATTCCCGATACCTTCAACCACCATGAAAAGAGATACCTTATCCATAATGCCTCCCGATATGTCATCATTGGTCATGATCTATACAAACGAGGTCTAGATGGTATGCTACTTAGATGTTTAGAATGGGAAGAGTCTCAACGTGCATTAGAGGAAGTCCATGATGGTATTTGTGGGTCACACTCGAACGGTTTAACACTAGCTCGAAAACTTATTAGGGCTGGGTACTATTGGCCTAAAATGGAGAAAGAGTCTATCAAATTTGCTAAGAATTGTCAAAAGTGTCAAGTACATGGAAACCTACTTCATGCTCCAAGGAGAGATCTAATCCCCTTTACAACACAATGGCCTTTCCATCAATGGGCATTTGATCTTATCGGGATGATTCATCCTCACTCTTCTAATGGACATACCCATATAATCACTGCTACAGATTATTTTACAAAATGGGTAGAAGCAGTCCCTTTGACACAAGCAACTGGAAAGCAAATATCTATGTTCATATTGAACTATATCATATGCAGTTATGGGATCCCACATTCTATAATCATAGATAATGGGGGACAATTCAAAAATAAAGACCTAGATGATTTGTGTGCCAAATTCAAGATCACCCAACATTGGTCTTCTATCTACTATCCACAAGGGAATGGCCAAGCAGAGGCTTCCAACAAAAATCTATTAAAGATCTTGCACAGAATAGTAAACAAAACTAGTAGAGACTGGCATCTCATGATTAATCCAGCTCTATGGGCCTACAGAACAAGTATCAGAACACCTATAGGGGCTATGCCTTTCACTTTAGTTTATGGGTCTGAGGTGGTACTACCTATTGAGGTTGAAATCGCATCACTAAGAATCAGAATGCATGGTCTAGTAACTGATGATGACTACAGAGTGTCTAGGTTGCAAGAACTTGAACTACTAGATGAGTGCAGACAAGCAGCGTATGATCATCTCAGAGTATATTAGAAGAGAATGTCTAGAGGCTACAACAAGAAAGTCAGACACAGAGAATTTCAGGTTGGTGATCTAGTCTTGAGAGAAAATCCTAAAAATCAATCACATCGAGAACGCAAGGGGAAGTTTGAATCCAACTGGCTGGGTCCCTTTGTAATCACTGCTACTTTTGGCTTTTTTGCCTATCAACTCTCAACGACTGAAGGAGAACAGCTTCGAGAACCAATCAACATTCTCCATCTGAAGAAATTCTATGCCTAAGGCATTCAGTCTATGGTAAAATGTCCTGAAAAAATCTTTAAAATTGGAAAATGTCCTAAAAAAATGAACATCTTGGTGAAAACCTAGCAATAGGCGCCTTGATGATTCACAAAAAAAAATCCAGAAAATATCAAAAATTCAAAAAAAAAAATAAAAAATTGAAAAATGAAAATAAAAATAAAAATGAAAAACAAAAGAAAAAGTGCCTTGGTGAAAACCTGGAAATAGGCGCCTTGGTAGCAAAAATAGAATCTCTGCCAAGATGGTGAAAACCCAGCAAATAGGTGCCACTTGTTTCAAAATGCTCCATCTATCAACACAATCTTGGTCTTTCCCAGCTTTCAGTTTTGCTTTAGTCTGTACATATCTCTCGGTTTGTTTCTGCATTTCCAATTTTCAAGTAAGTTGGTCTGTACACCAATCAGCTCAAGCGTCTGTATCCTATCAATGCTTAAAACTTGGGGGCAATCAATGTCATATCCTATGGTCTCCAGTGTATCTTAGACCTATCATATCCACTCAGAGTCCTTTGAAGCTTCATGTGAGTCAGTCAGTCAGTCTTGTCTCCAGAAAGGATTTTGCATCTACAACAACGCAATCAAACATCAAACTGAAAACAATCTATGCTTTTTACATGCTTTTATCTCCTTGTATGCTTACTGATTCACATTGAGATTTTTGCATATTGTGTCCCTTTGAACCCTTCGATGATGTCCTTTACAGGATTTAGAGAGTGATGACTGGGGGCATAATCTTTTCTTTGTCTTCTGCTTGTATGTGAAAATCTAACAACTTTGGAAATTTTGGATTGAAATGGTGTCTGACTGTAAGAGCCTCTATCTTGAATTGGATGGCCATGCGTACCTCGACCATTGATACCCAAAAAATTCAAGGAAATTTGATCTAACTATTGTCTTTTTGAGTGAGTTATTTCTCCTATTGTGAAACATGATCTTACCTAAGGATGTGAATGATAAAGGGTCACTACGGGTAATTCACACTGGATTTAGAATGATCTCTTGACTGTTTGATGTGTTTGAACGCAAGGCATATTCAAGTCATCACGACGTTTATGTTTTGATGCTTATACAAATTGCTATATCAAAATGGACATGATATTCAGGTCATCCTGGTGTTTGTGCCTTGGTGCTTATATCTAATTCGACATTCCGAAAACAAAATCAATATTCATATGTCCATGGTTGCCTAGCTAGTGGGTGTTGTATTGATTATTGCGCATACAAATCAATATTCATATGTCTATGGTTTCATAGCTAGTGGGCATTGTATTGATTTATCCGGTTACCTAAAAGTTCAATGATGATAACAAATCGACACATGATCAGTGAGTAGATCCTCGATCCTAGGGTTGCATTATCATCCTGCATGTTTCTTTGCATTTTTGCACTTTGCATGATCTCACAAATTGCTTGAACACTTAAAAGATTCTTCAATCACCTCTTCCAATCTAACAAGAGCTGAATCCCACACGAAGGTTCCTCCAATGAAACAGCAAGTAGAATCCTTTTTCGGGATCAAAATCAAAATTTGAGATCATTCATATTGTCAACTACTTGCATAATCAACCTTCTATCATCACAAAAATCCAGAATTCAACTTAACTGATTATTTTACATCAAACTATCAAAATTTCAACTTGGTCAACCATGGTCAACTCATGGTCACACCTAGTCAAACTTGGTCTCCAGGACCTCTAAAGGATGTAGAATGCATTCTTGAACGTGTATAACCACTTCTCAAATCAATTCACATGCTTCTGAACCATATCACGCTGACTTCTCTTGTCAAATTTCAATTTTAATCCCAAAGGGGGCATGGTATTGCACATCATTCAAAGTCTGTAATCAAATTTGAAATCATATCTTCCTCAGTAATCAAGACAACAACCACATCTAGTTACTGATTCATCAAAAAAGACCTCATCGCTCGGGGAAAATCTATCATCACTTGGGGCATATCAGATTCATCAAGATCCATATCAATCTGGTATTCTCCTAATCTTGTAAACTGTATCAGTTTTTGCAACCATCGAATCATAGTGTTCTTTCCTTGGTTCTTCAGCAACTGAAGGGTTCAGATGTGATACCTGCTAGTTCTGCTAAGACAATCGAGTCTAGAACAAGTCACTCACTTCTTCACAATCATAAGGTTCAGAATCAGGGATTTTGACACTTTTTTTTCGCAATCCTCGGTTCATCGCTACTATAGTGAACATTATCTTTGGTCATTCAGGACCTATTATCTTCATATCAAATCAATATCAATCAGCTTATGTCTCATATCAATTATCAATTTTGAATCCGTTTCATATCTCTATCAAACACAGACTATCTTTGAACCACTGCGCTTTGCACAGTAATTCAAAGAGGGGCTAAATGTAATACCCCAAAAATGGGCTATAAGTTCATTAACCTCCTACATCTACAAATCGAACGAAATCAACATCGAAGTCCTAACCTAAGGCACATCTAAACATCATCGAATCCTAATTCATTATTTTAAATTCTGCATCGGAGAATATTCCTAGCAATATTCCTATTTATCATAATTATCTTTAATTTTATAATTATTTGGTGATAAATCACATTTATCCTAAGTTTGATTAAATGAATATTTTCATATTTAATTAATTGGATTTACTTCTGCCACTTAATTATTTAATTGAATTTAATTATATTTATTCCTAATTATTATTATTTAAATTTGACAATAAATCAAAATTCCTATCATTAATTGATTAAATTCTTATTTAATTAATTAAAGCAAGTTGTAATATTTGATGATATTATTTTTGAATAAAAGTTTGATTAAATGATTGATTAACCCATAAATCAATTGTTTTATTTTTCAAAATCAGTTAAGTTGAGAATAAATCACTTTATTTATTTATTAATTCATAATTATCTATGTGCACAATCAAAGAGTAGTTAAACTCCAAATTAGAAAATCAATGCAAGTTATTGACTTTTTGGAACTCAACATCATTTTTGAGTTTTAAAGTTGATCTAAACTTCTAATTTGAGTTAAAAAGCTATTTTTGCATGATTTGCATGTTTTTGTGAATTAAATTATCTTTATTTAAAAATAACTCAAAAATCAAGTTGAGTTTATTTGAGTGATTTATGGCTTTTTCCATGCACCTCCAAAGCCTTGGATTTCTATAAAAACAAGGCTTAGCTCTTCATAATTCATCTCTCAAATCCACAAAATCTCATAATTTTGCAAGCTTACTTTGCCAAAGTCGTCTACGAATTGCACAACTATTTTGAAGAATTGGAATTTGGAGAATCAAATCTTATTGCGAATCAAGGCTATTGTGAGATCAATTTGTTTTTTTTACATTCATTTAGATTCTTTTTCATATCATTGTTAGATCATTTTAGCATATCAATTTCCATATTAGCATAGATTCCATATCAAGTTTTCATATCATTGCATAGAAAATCTAAAAAATATAGATTAATTGCATTCATATTTCATATCTAGATGAATTGCATTCAAATCCTTCATTTAGGTGTCGTCTAGGTCACTGATCTCGATAACAATCTGAGAACATCAATCTCGCACCTATTAGAAGGTAGTAAATCACTTGGTTAGATTAGATTTCAATTTTGCATGATTTTGATTATAGCTAACCTCTAATGTTTTACTGAAGTGTTGTGTCTACAGATCAGGTACAATTTTCACACACATAGGTATACCTATTAGATTTAATTCTCTAAAGAATCA
The DNA here is from genome assembly GCA_027943335.1 of Chamaecyparis obtusa. NCBI lineage: Eukaryota > Viridiplantae > Streptophyta > Pinopsida > Cupressales > Cupressaceae > Chamaecyparis > Chamaecyparis obtusa. Next base: position 3,115,815 of record BSBK01008882.1, on the reverse strand, counting down.
CAACAGTTATCTATATCCTTGACACAGATATAAACATATAATTATTTCAACATAAACTTTAAAATAAATTGTTATTTGATTATGTTGATGGTGAGAAATGTAAATCAAGCAATGACCAGTGCCAAATCCTAGGGCAAAGAGTCAAAGAACATACATCTATAGAAATCCCTCAAATCTAATATACCCAAAACCCAAATGAAATGCCTTACAAATCACCCTCTCATTTATGTGCAGTCATCAAATTCTTGTATAAACCATGAATTCTCAGAGATATCCCTTAAGACTTAATCTTCCCTTAAAAGAAACTTAAGCTTAACCCCCACTATTTACCTTGTAAATGATATGATAAAAATGCCTTATAGATTTAACACATGAAAAAATCAAGACTCATACATGAAGACAAAAAATATGCAAAGGATTTTCAGTATACTTTCATTGATATTTCTCTGTATCAATATATTCAAAAAAAAAAATTCTTCAGACCAAGACACAGATGCGAGAGACTCTCCTTACTAAAATTTTCACCACCCCTCAAACAATGGAGAAGAAGAAGAGATAAAGGAAAATCCAAGCCAGTTACAAACAAATTGACAACTGTTAACTCTCCAAAAAATCTTCATCTTCCCTCCAATTTTGATCCTTTTCAACTTGATCTCCTGCAACTGCCTTCATCTTTGCAATCAATTCTCCCTCCAATTTGATCCTTTGCCTCTCCAAAATGATTTGATTCTTCTCTATTTGAAAATGTTCTGTGAATGCTTCTCTCACAATTTAAAATAAAATAGTTCATAAACTATATAGAAACTATACAAGTTATTTAAATCAACATTTTCCTCTTATTTCCTGCACTTTATGCCCATAATACACTAGATTTTGACAAGTGTCACAAGCTGGCTGGATGCTCCAATTTTAACCTTGGGTTAACCACTTGATCTAGAGATTCAGAGACTTCTTACATCTCCCATTCTCTGAATGCTCCTACTAACCCTAGTCACATATGGAGATTGTGTGACTTCCCTTATCTCCAAATCTCTGAATCCACCTTTTAAGCATGGTTACATTTGGAGATGGGTGAAATCCTTTGTAGCTTGATCTCTAGATGTCATCTCTCTAACTACTTGGATCATGAGATTGGGCAACCACTTTTATCTCCTAATCTCATGATGTTAGTGCCTTGATCACATCCATTCAGAGATCATGTGATTGCACACTCTCCTGATCTCATGTTGTTATCCACTAACTGCCAAGAATATGGAGATCTGGAAACATGGTTAGTTGACCGCCATCTCCCAATCTATGAATTCTAGCCTAACCATCGGTTTGATTACAAGATTGCATGACTAAGAATTCTCCTGATCTCAGAATATTGGCCCTCTAACCACTAGGATTCAATGACCACATGACTAACTGCCCGCTAAATCACTTGATGTTAGCCTTAACCACTACTTCATTATGAGATTACATGCCTAGCCGCCATGTGTCACTTCACCACCCAGTCAACTACCAGCTTTCTACAAAAATTTGGGGTCTTTGTCTATTGGCATGCTTACCAATGCACTTTCATGTGCGCACATCTAGAGAGCCTCCAACTCTTTCTTCACAATACTTTGTGAGCGCACTTCCATTTAAACACATGACATTTCCCCATTCCAGCCAATGTGGGACTAAATCTTTTGACATTTTTAAATACTTGATTAAAAATCCTCCAAGTGCGCCCAGCTGGCAAGCATATGGTGCGGGACCACAAGCCAAGAGGCCACCACATATGACTCTTTCCACTTCACTTTACCATTGAACTGAGCCTCTTTTCATTAAAACCCTTCACAAAATCAAGATGGGGTGCATGTGGGATAAACCCACATGCACACCCTCTACATTTTTTTACTCCAGCCATGTACGTGCCCCTAGTTCTCTTTTAAATAAATGTGTTTCATTATTACCTTGAAGCCAACACACTCTATTCAAATCTTATTAGCTGCAAGCACTTGGTGTGTTGCAAGGGAAAAATAATGCAACACACCCCATTGCAACATTGCATGCAACTCCCATTTGTTTCATTTCTTACCTTGCAACCATGCTGGTACATGCCCCTCTATGCTTGCGCACTTCATGGTGGTGCGTACATCCCCCACAAAAAATGCAGCCAAATCCAAACTAGTACGTACCCTCCATCATTTCCAACTTGCAAGCCAACGCTCTTTGGCTTAATGCACACCTCCATTAAACTGACATGCACCATCCTCAAACTCTTAAGCACCCTGCACTTTGTAAATGGTATGATGTGATGCTCCTTTGACTGGCACACATTTCTTTTGTGCTCCTTCAACTGGCACACATTCCTTTTCATTTCCAAAACGTGCTTCCTCCAAACATACAATGCTCTCCAGCCCGCTTCAATTTACCAAATCTCCCTGCATGTTAATGCATCACAAAGAGGGAAAATGTTGTAGGATACATCCTTTGGGCAGCCACATGTCCATTTTATTAAACTTGTGCACCCCTCACATTTTCTTTGTTTGGTCTCCCTTTCATTTTGCATGGTATGCTACCCATTGAACTGGCATGCACCCCTTGGTTTTGTTTGGCTGCCACACTAACTTACCTCCTTGCATACAAAGGTTGGCACACACCAACCCTCCTTGGCAACCTCCAAACAAGTGCATACCCTCCCATTAATTTGGCACACACATCAAATCTATTTCCCCTTTGCATTTTATCTTCATTCTTCTAAATTCTTGGTATGCACACTGCAAACATTGGTTCACCCTATGTGGCAAGTGCACAACACTTAAAATAAGTGTATACACTGCATTCTTAAAGCGCACACCATTTTAAATTTGAACATTGTGTTGGGTTCTTTTGAAAACTAGAGCACATACACCTTTAAAAGTAGTGCACACACTTTCAGAACAAGTGCACACACAACACTATTAAATTTTTAAAAAAGATTAAATATGGCACTGATGCAAATTTGTGTTAAAAAAGAACGACAATCTGGGAGCTTGACTTTAAAACCAACACCCTTCACACCATTATTTTACCTCCAGTTCATCCAGAATGCAATCACATAGTGAAAACAAGTCACAGTGCATTGAAGATTTAGTCCATCATTCATTTTTTCTACATCTCTACAAGACTATCCAATAACACCAATTGGCCTCTGGAAGTGGCTTCAAAAAATGACCCAAAGACTTAAAAAGAATGCGATGTTAGAAATTTACATTCACTTCCAATAGGTGAGAATACGTGCTAGAGGAAATTGTATGAAAATATTTGAGGAAAAAGTTATCACTGATCAAACATGGCCTTTCACAATACTGATTATGTCCGCACTGTCAATTTGCACAAATCAACTTCAAAACTAGCTTTGAAAACTCACCAGCTGAAACTCTCAAGATTTGAAATCTTGAATACTGATTCACTCTCACATAATGAAAATGAATCCATAATTAACTTTCTCAGAAGATCAAAAGGTGAATTACCATTAAACACCAAAGTCAGCTTATTAGAAACATTTTGGATTTGAAATAGTGAAGAATGCATAAACTAGATTCAAAATTGGCTTAGGAAAGTGACTAAAGGGATTGGTCACGACCTAAAAATACTCAAGGAGGTACATTTCCAAGTCTATAATGTATAAAAATAATCAAATTCACTTTCCCTTGAACCGGGTGAAAATTACAAGACCCCAAAGTAGGCCATTTAGAAATCTGGATCCTACACATTCAGTGAAACTTAACAAATTGGAAATGGAATGGCTCTGGAAAAGTGATCAAACAAGCTCATGGGGGGCTAAAAATGGTCATGGAGACTCACTCCCATGCCTAAAACATGATGCAAAAACCCTCATGCTATGACTATTCACTGGGCATAAGAGGCAGACCTCCAAAGTGAGTTACTTTGTAAAATTCTGGAAAGACACAAAAATGCAGATCTTTGGAAACACCTCCAAAAGGCTATTCCCTAAACATGCTAGAATTGAAATTTAGGAGCTAAAACCCATTACATATGCTAAATGATAGGTGATAAACACCTTACCCAAGTGGTTCTTCACAAAAATCAACATACCCTTTTATTTATGCACTCAAACTAGGCTTTCCACAATGATTTTCAAGGGCACAAATTTACACTTGAGAATTTTTACAATATGGACTCAAAATTAATGATGTATTTTTGAGCTCCAACAATGGCTCTGACTGGGGACGCGTGCCCCATGCGGGCATTTAGAGAAATCAGAATCTCTTGGTACAACAGACCAACCAAAGAAGACCAACCAGACTTATTTCCTTCACTGAAACAAGGGAAACCTCAAAGCCAACTGAACAACTGAAAGAAAAGAAAATTTACAAATGTACACTATTTACAAAAACTTCAAACTCTGACAGTGAGGATCAAGATTTACCTCTATCAAAGATATAGTTCTCATTTTCACGAATCCAAGGTAATCTGAAAATATTATTTTCATTGACAAGATCAATCACACTGTCACTTATCTCTAGCATATCATAAAGAAAATAATCAACACTTTCACTATCATGAAACACTTGGAAACCATCATAAATCTGAAAATGTTGATCATTGTGCGACATAAAATTGTCACATTCTTTAGAATTTCTAATCAGCTGAGGAGGAAAACATTCTGACTCAACTACAAAGCTAGAAATATGCTGGATTTCTTGAAAAATTGCCTAAACATCAAAATAAAATATTTGAAACTCAACTCCATGTATACCATGTGAATGTTCAAGCAAGTCACTATGAACCACAACTTGTGGCTTCAAATTCAAATTATTCTGAAAAACATCAACATGCTGGATTGGGAAGATGAAAGACTCAAATTCTACCTGATAACTAATACACCCTTGTTGGTTCATTTCAACTTCTTTTAAAATCAAAGCACCAACAATCACATCATCACATTCTTGAAGAAACACACATACCTCTGGCTGAAACAAATAATCAGTTGTAAAACCTGAAACATCTTTCAAATCTTCATCAAACATTTCAAGATGTGGCATAAAAAAATCAGCAGGTAGTCCATTGCATATGTCCTCATTTTGGCACATGTTTCCCAAGCACAAATCACTATCATATGGAACACTGTCAACATTGCTAATCTCTATTTGACAAGACATTATTTCCATACCATTAACAATATCACAACCATCAATGTCTACATCAAATAAGCTGACTTCCATTTCTGGTGATGAGTCATAATCAGTGTCAATCTCATAACCATAAGAAATACTTTCTTGAAAACTTTCATAAACTGGTCATACAAATCTGAAAGAAAATCCACTTCAACATTTTCAACCAAATTATTACTTACAAAACTTTCAGTTTCATATTTAGAATTATCCAAATCAATAGAAGAATTTGGAAATACTGACACTGATTCATTATCACAAACTAAAAGCACCTCTGATATGACATCATCACTTTCACAAACATTAAATGCCTCAAATTTTGAATCATGAAAATCATTCAAATGACAAACATCACGCTGCAATTCAGACAAAGAAGGCATCACTCTAGGTTCATAGGAATCAACATATTTACCAATCAAGCAATCACAAAGATCACTAGCAAGATCTCTGATGTTGTTATTATTTTATGCAACAACATCATCATATTGCTGCCCTTGAATCACCATTTCTGAAGATTCATTTTCCCCCAAATCATTTGACTTATCATTATCTTGAACTTGGGGCTGACTACACTCATTGCAAACAACATCAGGCTTAGAAATTTGATACATTTTGAGAGGCTCAACCTGATTTTCATTAGTTAACACTACATTAGATGGATCATAACATTCACTATGATTTTCACCACTCACTAGAATCACTAAGTTAGTACCAGCATTTGGGAAAGCTACCTCATGAAGTCTTGTATTTTTAGCGCCATGAAGTTTTGGAAATCCAAACTTCTTCATCCTTTCTATATCTGACGCTAGCTGAAAAGCATGATATAAGTTTTGTGGTTCCTTGTCTCTCAACAAGTAACCCATCTTACTGTCAAAGGAAGCCAAATAAATAACCAAAGACAATGCATCATGGGGTCTACAACTTTCAGGAATTTTCTTTAATACTTTCCCAAATCTGAGATTAAACACACTAACTAACTCATCTTTTCCTATGTGAATGCCTACAAGATCAACTAATAGACTGTACTCACAAATGAATTCTCCATAGGTTTCAATAAATGCTAATTCAAAATTCTTCCATGAACAAATAGAATGGTGGGACATAACTGAAAACCATTCCCTAGCATTTCCCACTAGTGATTGCACAAACAATCTCATAATTACATCTTCATGGCTAACCTCAAAATCTTCAATCAAGTCCATGAATGCACTTACATGTTTTTCAGCCAATTCTTCTTTTCCCCTACTAAATTTAGGCAGGAATTTTTTGATTTTTGGGGGTATTACATTTGGGTAGCCAAGAATGCCCTCAAAATCTAGAGGTGAATAACACTTAAAATTTCTTATATCTCTTGGTTGGGATACTCTATGAGACATGATTACATTTGGAGATACATAAGGCTGGGAAAATTCTGAATACATCTCAACTTTCTTCTACAAGTAACCACAACCTTGCCTATGAAAACTCAAGCATACATCCTTATGCAAATTTTATCCATAATGAAACTGACATATCCCTTTCAAAATAATTTTCATACACCATTAAATCACAATAGATGAATCTATTCAATATACTTGTATGCAAAACACAATAATCTCTTCCCTCTCACTTAGTGCTTATAATCACTGAATAGGGAAACATTTTTTATGCACATGATTTTCATGAGAAACTTGATATGAAAATAAAAATACTTGGAAATGTTGTGACTTCTGAAAAACACCGATCTGAAGCCTCCTCCAAATCACCTTTCAAACTGTTCGTAGAGTCGCCACCTCTTTGTAGAGGAAGAAATCTGAACCAGCTGAGAAACTTTTCCCAACTTAGAACCTTCTTTAAAACAAGCAACCATAACACAACTTCAACAGGGTATAACTATTTTTCAGGACTACATATGCATCACATTTTCATTCTTGAAAAACATTGATCAAACAAAGACATCAGATTCGCCACTCACATTCGGTGAACTAATATGACAATTTTTTTTGAAACTTGACTCTATACAATGGCCTCTCCAACAGAGTCGCCAATTTTGTTAGCACTTAAAGTTGCAGATGATGAATACCAATCAGAAAACTCTGATACATGACCCTATGGACCCAAAAGATGCATCTGGCAACATCAAATACTAAGGTGTTAAGGATTTAAATCCTTCTTCACTTTGAGCTTCAAGCTCAGATGAGTATACCTATTAGATTTAATTCTCTAAAGAATCACAACAGTTATCTATAACCTTGACACAGATATAAACATATAATTCTTTCAACATAAACTTTAAAATAAACTGTTATTTGATTGTGTTCATGGTGAGAAATGTAAATCAAGCAATGACCAGTGCCAAATACTAGGGCAAAGAGTCAAAAGAACATACATCCACAAAAATCCCTCAAATCTAATATACCCAAAACCCAGATGAGATGCCTTACAAATCACCCTCTCATTTACATACATTCATCAAATTCTTGTATGAACCATGAATTCTCAGAGATCTCCCTTAAGACTTAATCTTCCCTTGAAAGAAACTTAAGCTTAACCCCCACTATTTACCTTGTAAATGATATGATAAAAATGCCTTACAAATTTAACACATGAAAAACTCAAGACTCATACATGAAGACAACAAATATGCAAAGGAGTTTCAGTATACTTTCATTGATATTTCTCTGTATCAGTACATTCAAAGACAAAAATTCTTCAGACCAAGACACAAATGCTAGAGAATCTCCTTACTAAAATTTTCACCACCCCTCAAACAATGGAGAAGAAGAAGAGATAAAGGAAAATCCAAGCTAGTTACAAACAAACTGATAGTTGTTAACTCTCCACAAAATCTTCATCTTCCCTCCAATTTTGATCCGTTTCAACTTGATCTCCTGCAACTGCCTTCATCTTTGCAATCAATTCTGCCTCCAAGTTGATCCTTTGCGTCTCAAAAATGATTTGATTATGCTCTGTTTGAAAATGTTCCGTGAATGCTTCTCTCACAATTTAAAATAAAATAATTCATAAACTATAGAGAAACTATACAAGTTATTTAAATCAACATTTTCCTCTTATTTCCTGCACTTTATGCCCATAATACACCAGATTTTGACAAGTGTTGCAAGTTGGCTGGATGTTCCAATTTTAACACTGGGTTAACCACTTGATTTGGAGATTCAAAGACTACTTATATCTCCCATTCTCTAAATGCTCTTGCTAACCCTGGTCACATCTAGAGATTGCGTGACTGCCCTTATCTCCAAATCTTTGAATCCACTTTTTAACCATGGTTACATTTGGAGAATGGAAGAAATCCTTTGTCTTTTGATCTCTAGATGTCATCTCTCTAACCGCCTAGATCATGAGATTGAGCGACCACTATTATCTCTTGATCTCATGATGTTAGTACCTTGATCTTATCCATTCAGAGATCACACAACTACACACTCTCCTGATCTCATGATGTTATCCACTAACTACCAGGAATCTAGAGATCTGGCGACATGGTTAGTTGACTGCCATCTCCCAATCTCTGAATTCTAGCCTAATCACCAGTTTGATTCTGAGATTGCATGACTGAGCATTCTCCTGATCTCAAAATGTTTTCCCTCTAACCACTAGGATTCATCAACCACATGACTATTCACCCGCTGAGTTTCTTGATGTTAGCCTTAATCGCTGCTTCATTGTGAGATTACATGCCTAGCCACCACATGTCACTTCACCACCCAATCAATTGCCAGCTTTCTACAAAGAATTAGGGTCTTCATCTATTGACATGCTTCCCAATGCACCTTCATGCGCACATGTCTAGAGATCCTCCAGCTCTTTCTTCACAATACCTTGTAAGCGCACTTCCATTTAAACACATGGCATTTCCCCATTCTAGCCAATGTGGGACTAAATCTTTTGACATTTTTAAATACTTGATTAAAACTCCTCCAAGTGTGCCCAACTAGTGAGCATATGGCACGAGCCCATAAGCTAAGAGGTTTCCATGCATGTCTCTTTCCACTTTACTTCACCATTGAACCAAGCCTCTTTTCATTTAAACCCTTCATAGATTCAAAACGGGGTGCATGTGAGATAAACCCACATGCACACCCTCTACATTTTTTTACTCTATCCATGCACACATGCCTAGTTCTCTTTTAAATCTATGTGTTTCCTTCTTACCTTGCAGCCAACACGCTCCATTCAAATGTTATTAGCTACAAGCACTTGGTGTGTTGCAAGGGAAAAATACTGCAGCACACCCCATTTGTTTAATTTCTTACCTTGCAACCATGCTGGCATGTGCCCTTCTATGCTTGTGCACTCCATGGTGGTGTGTACAACCCCCACAAACAATGCAACTAGCTCCAAACTAGTATGCAACCTCCATCATTTCCAACTTGCAAGCCAATGCTCTTTGGCTTAATGCACACCTCCATTAAACTGGCACACACCATCCTCAAACTCTTATGCACCCTACACTTTGCAAATGGTATGATGCACTACCCCTTTGACTGGCACACATTCCTTTTGTGCTCCTTCAATTGGCACACATTCCTTTTCATTGCCAAAATGTGCTTCCTCCAAACATTCAGTGCTCTCCAGCCCACTTCCATTTACCAAATCTCCCCGCCTGTTAATGCATCATAGAGAGGGAAAATGTTGTAGGATACATCCTTTGGGCAACCACATCTCCATTTTATTAAACTTGTGCACCCCTCACATTTTCTTTGTTTGGTTTCCCTTTAATTTTTCATGGTATGCTACCCACTAAACTGGCACGCACCCCTTGGTTTTGTCTGGCTGCCACACTAACTTACCTCCTTGCATACAAAGGCTGGCACACACCAACCCTCCTTGGTAACCTCCAAAAAAGTGCATACCCTCACATTCATTTGGCACACACATCAACTCCATCTCCCCTTTGCATTTTATCTTCATTCTTCTAAATTCTTGGTACGCACACTACAAACTTTGGTTCACCTTATGTGGCAAGTGTACAACACTTAAAATAAGTGCACACACTACATTCTTAATGTGCACACCATTTTACATTTGAACATTGTGTTGGGTTCTTTTGAAAACTAGAGCACTCACACCTTTAAAAGTAGTGCACAAACTTTCAAAACAAGTGCACACACAACACTATTAAAAGTTTTAAAAAGATTAAATATGGGACTGATACAAATTCATGTTCAAAAAGAACAACAATCTAGGAGCTTGACTTTAAAATCAACACCCTTCACACCATTATTTTACCTCCCATTTATCCAGAATGCAATCACATAGTGAAAAAAAGTCATGGTGCATTGAAGATTTAATCCATCATTCATTTTTTCTACATCTTTGCAAGACTGTCCAATAACACCAATTGGCCTCTGGAAGTGGCTTCGAAAAATAACCCAAAGACTTCACAAGAACATGCCATCAGAAATTTACATTCACTTCCAACAGGTGAGAATGTGTGCCAGAGGAAATTGTATGAAAATATTTGAGCAAGAAGTTATCACTGATCAATCATGACCTTTCACAATACTGATTTTGTCTACACTGTCAATCTACATAAATCACCTTCAAAACTGGCTTTGAAAACTCACCAACTGAAACTCTGAAGATCTGAAATCTTGGATACTGATTCATTCTCACATAATGAAAATGAATCCATAATTAAATTTATCACAAGATCAAAAGGTGAATTACCATTAAACACCAAAGTCAACTTATTAGAAACATTCTAGATTTGAAACAGTGATGAATGCATAAACTAGATTCAGAATTGGCTTATGAAAGTGACTAAACGGATTGGTCACGACCTACGAATCTTCAAGGAGGTGCATTTCCAAGTCTACAATGCATAAAAACAATCAAATTCACTTTCCCTTGAACCGGGTGAAAATTATAAGACCCCAAAGTAAGCCATTTAGAAATCTGGATCCTACACATTCAGTGAAACTTAACAAATTGGAAATGGAATGGCTCTAGAAAAGTGATCAAACAAGCTCATGGGGGGCTAAAAATGGTCATGGAGACTCACTCCCATGCCTAAAACATGATGCAACAACCCTTATTCTATGACTATTCACTAGGCATAAGAGGCAGACCTTCGAAGTGAGTTACTTTGTAAAATTCTTAAAAGACACAAAAATGCAGATTTCTGGAAACACCTCCAAAAGGCTATTCCCTAAACATGCCAGAATTGAAATTTAGGAGCTCAAACCCATTACATATGCCAAATGATAGGTGATAAACACCTTACCCAAGTGGTTCTTCACAAAAATCAACATACCCTTTTATCTATGCACTCAAACTAGGCTTTCCACAATGATTTTCAAGGGCACAAATTTACACTTCGAGAATTTTCCGAATATGGACTCAAAATCTATCCTAGATTTTTGAGCTCCAACAGAGTCAATGAGATAATATAGATGATATGTAGGTGAAGCATGAGATGAAGCAATAGTAAATGAAAACCCTTTGTGTTAATTTGGTGTACTACCCTAGAAATTGTAACAATTGTATATGTATGGTTATTGAACATAGATAGAAAAAATTAAAATATATTATTCTCCATACATTTATTATTAGATAATATACATATGGCTTAAGAATTATAAAGTATATTTATATTTAGAATATATTAGATATAAATTAATTAAATTTTTTATTAAAAATGAATAGTTATTCTTTTATTAATGAGATTGAATAGAAAAAACCTAAAATGTAGAAACTTCTTTAAAAATCATAGATCAAATTTAAGTGAATATGTGAATAACTTGTTTCTTGGCTATTACAAGCCAACTTTTTATCAGTTATCTTTGCAATGGTAAATTTTACAAGATAAGTTAATGATAGTGGGAAATGGGCTTTTCAAAAGATGCAGAAGCAATTTTTTTTAAAAACTGATATAAGGGTAGGGTTTGATACTAATATGTTTGTGAAAGTGTATTCTAATTTTTTTATTTAGCTTGGGAAAAGGTTGGAAGGCACATGACAAGAGATCTAAGGGGGTTTCTATATGTATTCTATTATATTTGTTCCACTTTCATATTTTTATCAGAGATTTTTGATGAATGGAAAGCCTGAAATAGTGAAAATTTCCTTTAGAAGATTCTTCATTTGCAAGCATTTAATAGAAACATATATTGGTTTACTTTACAAAAGGTTATGTCTGTCAATTTTAAAGTACTTGATCATCCCATTGGTGATACTGATACAAAGATGGATGAATTTGAATTCATACACATAAATTTGAAAATGATTTAAGTCTCAATGCTTTATAAAATAGAAAGATAGAAGAACTCAATTTAAGTGCTCATCATGCTGCAATTAAAAGCTTCATTAAAATCTCTACCTCTTTAGTATTTAGTATGTTGCAATTAAAAGATTCATTAAAATCTCTCTCTTATAAAAAAATAGAAAATACATTATTCTTTCCTACTTTGTACACCTCACAAATTTTAGAAGTTGCATAAAGAGAGCAGTTAGTAAACATCTATCTGGATCCAAGAAGAAAATGCACATTGTGTTCCAAAAATCTTAACTACAATAATAAAACTAAGGAAATGAAAAAAATGTTACAAAATCTACATCTGTTAAAATGAGCAAATACATAAACACCATAGATGAGGAAGACGAAGGCTTTCAATGGCTTGCATGTTTTATAGTTTATACTTGGTTTTGACATCATGCCATTGGAAAAGATTGAGCAATATCAATTGACAAATTTTGAAGAATAATAATAAAAATAAGACAAAGATTTGATAAAAGAAGAAAGGAAAGAATTTTAGTTTTCAATTTAGAAAAATAAAATAAAAATTTGTATGTTTCTAAATTTTAAACATAAAAATATAACATTTTTTAATTCAGAAAATTAAAGTTACAGGCATACATAAACATTTGAAAAATAATATATAATTTTCAATTAGAAAGATTAAAAAAATTATATTTCTAAAATTTAAACCCAAAAGTGTAAAGTTTCTAAATTAAAAAATCAAAGTTAAATGAAAATATTAAAGTTTAAACATACATATAATTTCAAATATATAAAAATGTTTATTATTAAAAAGTAATTTCTAATTTATTAGACAAGTATGTTTTTCTATTATTTATCTATCACTTGAATTTAATTTTTTTTTATTATACATAAATAATTATTTAATTTTATTTGTATTAAATTTAAATATTTTGCACTATTAAAATAGTTTTATATACAAGTTTTAAAAGAGCGGCAATGTATAAAATAAAATTTTAATGTATATTTAAATTATTATACAATATTTTTTAAAATTATTTTTCAAATGTTTCAAATTATTATATAATTTTTAAATTAAAAAATAAAATATTTTTTGTAACATTATTTCCTTTGAAAGTGTTCATTTTTTTTTTCAATTTGTATATTTGAAAAGCTAAATTGATTTAATTATTTAAAAAATGTAATATTTCTCAATTCTAAAAGATAAGCGTAATTTAAGATTTATTATTTTATTATTTTATAAAATTTTATAAAATATAAATTGATTTAGTTAGTTATGAATTCAGGATTTATTGTATCATGTAAAATTAATTAATATATTTATTAAATTTCTAAATGAAATTGAACTCTAATCCTAGAGTAAATTAAAAACTAATTTTTTGCTGAATTGATCAAAATTCCTTAATCAAATTGCACAGTAATTCTAAATGAAATTAAATTCTAACCCTAAATGCAATTGAATGTTAAACCAAAATAAACCCTAATCTTAACAATTTTGAACTCTAAGACTAAATTAAATGCTAATAATAATGATATTTACTAATGTAGTTATCACAACCAAGCATATATTAAAAATGATCATCATAAAACCTAACCATATCTGTAAACCTAACTCTAACTCTAACCATAACCGTAACCCTAACACTAACCGTAATCATAATAATGATTTAAACCCTAACCTTAACCCTAATTAAAACCCAACCTTAAACATAATTCCAACATGATATATAAACCCCAAGCATAAAAATAATCCTAAGCATAGGCCTAATCTTAAACTTTAAACCCTAATGCTAAGGATAATACTAATTGTAATGTAATCCCTAATCCTAACTATAATCCTAACTATAATCTAAATCTTAAACTCTAAATCCTAATCCTAATCCTAATCCTAACCCTAAAACCTAGCCCTAACCCTAAATCCCATTCCTAACCCTAACCATTATACTAACTATGACAAAAATCTTAACTCTAATCCTAACCCTTATCCTAATAGTAATTGTAAACCCTAACTCTAGTAAAAATATAACCCTAACCATAATTCCAACCATGATATGAACATTAAACCTAACTATAATTACAAGCCTAAATTTGAAACCCTAATCCTAATCTTAAATCCTAACACTAATAATAATACTAACTATGATGTAAATCCTAACCCTAATAATAATCATAATCTATAAACCCTAAATCCTAATCCTAATCAAAACCCTAACCCTAACCATAATACTATTATGATTTGTAAACCCTTACCCTAACCATAATCTTAACCCTAATGCCAATCCTCAAAACTAACAATAAATCACAACCATAATCAAAACCATAACTCTAAGGTCAGAATACTAACTATGATGTAAACCCATACCTTAACCAAAATCCTAACCACAATTCCAATTGTAACCCTAACCCAAATAGTGAAACCCTAACTATAATCCCAATCTTAAAAAATATCATAACCCTAACACTAAACCCAACTATAACTATAACCTTGGCATAAATATAAACCCTTATCTCAATCCTAACCCTAATCAAAACCCTTAATATTAAACCCGAACCATTATCCTAATCCTAATCCTAATCCTAATCCTAAGCCCAAAACCCTCATCTTAACCCTAAACCATTATCCCAACCATATTCTTAACTATAATCCTAATCCTAACCCTAAACCCTAATCGTGACCTAAACCCTAAACCCCAACCCTAATAAAAATTATAACTCTAACCATGATGCAAATCCTAACCATAATGATAATCTTATCCTAACTGTGATCTTCATGTTGACCCTAACCCTAATGAAAATTGCTCTAATCAAAATCTTAAAGCCCAACCTTAATAAAACCCTAACTCTAATCCTAATCAATACTCTAAATCCTAACCCTAATTATTAATCTTAACCCTAAACCCTAACCCTAATCCTAAACCTAAATCCTAATAATCTAAACCATAAGCATAATCCTAAACATTGACCCCAATCCTAAACCCCTACCTTAACCATAATCCTAACTATATATTATCCCAACCATAATCTTAATCCTAACCTTAACCCTAATCCTAATAAAAACTCTAAGCCCTAACCCTAGTCCCAAATTTTAATCCTAAACCATAACAATTATCTAAAACCCCAACCCTAATCCTATCACTAACCCTAACCCTAACCTTAATCTTAATCCTAACTTTAACATTAACCCTAATCTTAATCCTAACCCTACCTTTAATCCTAACCCTAAATTTAACCCTTACTGTAATGTTAGCCAGGTAACCATAATCCTAACCCTAACTTTAACCCTAATCCTAGTTTTAACCCTAAATTTAATCCTAACCCTAACCTTAAACTCTAAATTTTAAACTCTAACACTAATCCTAAACCCTTACCATAATCATAAACCTAACTATTATCCTAACATTCATCATAATCCTAATGCTAAACCTAATCAAAACCCTAATTTTAATCAAAACCTTAAAGCCTAACCCCAATCAAAACCCTAACATTAATCCAAATAAAAACCTTAATAATAAACCAAAATCTTAAGCCTAACCCTAATCCTAAACCCTCACCATAACCCTAATTTTAAAACTAACCCTAGTCCCAATCCCAATCCTAATCTTAACCCTAATCCTAACTGTAATCCTTATCCTAACTTTAAGCCTAACCCTAATCATAACCCTTATCCTAACCCTAACTTTGAGCCTAACTCTAACCCTAATCCTAGGAGTAACTTTAACCATAACACTATCCCAAACATTAAACCTAATCCTAATCCTAACTTCAACACTAATTTTAACCCTAACTTTAACCCTAACCCTAACTTTGACCCTAATCCAAAACCTAATTTTAAACCTAACCTTAATCTTAATAATAATCCTAATCCTAAACCTTAAAACCTAGTCCTAATTTTAACAACAATAAAATCCCTAACCATAATCTCAATCGTTATCTTAACCCTAATCCTTGTCCTAACCCTAACCTTAATCAAAACCCAAAACCTATCCACAAGCCTAATTATACTCCTTACCTTAAACCCTTATCCTTGATCCTAACCCTAAACCCTAGCCGTAATCAAACTCTTAATCCTAATCAAAACCCTAAAGCTTATCTCTAATTAGAATCAAAACTTTAATCATAAACTATAATCTTAAATCCCTAACCCTAATCCTAAACACCAACCCTAATCAAAACCCTAAACCTAACCATAACCCTGATTATAATTCTAATCCTAAGCTCTTAACACTAATCCCAACACTAAACCCTTAACCATGATCCCAATTGTAAACTCTAATCCTAAGGCTACCTCTAATCAAAACTCTAAAACCTAACACAATTACAACCCTAACCCTAATATAAATAAAAAACTTAATCATAAAGTAAAATCTTAAACCCTAACGGCCTTAATCCTAAACCCTCATCCTAACTCTATATCTAATCCTAATCCTAATCCTAACCCTAACCCTAACCCTAACCCTTATCCTAACACTAATTTTAATCCTACTACTAGTTCTAACTTTAACCCTAATCATAATCCTAACATTAACCCTAATACTTTCCCTAACCCTAATAATAATCCTAATCCTAATTTTAACCCTAATCAAAATCCTAACCATAATCATAATCATTATCATTATCTTGACTATAATCTTGATTGTAACCCTAAACCCTCACCCTAATCAAAACTCAAAACCTAACCATAACCCTAATTATGATCCCAATCTAAAATACTTAACGGTAAATAAAATTATAATCCTTACCCTACACCCTAACCTAAATATTTAACCCTAACCCTAACCATGATGTAAACCCTAACCCTAACCACAATCCTAATATATACATATACATATACATATACATATACATATGTATGTATATGTATATGTATATGTATATATAATGTCTTTCATGTTGCATTGTGACTGCTACTAGCTGATATATATTTTTATAATATATATAAAATATGCCAAGATATATCCTGTTACAAGCTACAGTTGTTGTTGCACCAAAAGATCGACCTGTCTATGCCCAATACTTGACCACTAGACTTATAGAATCCACAAGAGGCAGTTAATCCATGTCGCAAATAGCACAAGGGATGTTGGCGCACTGCAAAAAATCTCCCTCCCAGCATCACTTGTCGTGACCTACGTGGATTCGAACCTATGACCAAGCTTTGATACCACTTGTTACAAGCTAGAGTTGTCATTGCACCAAAAGATCAACCCGTCAATGCTAAATACAACCACTAGATTTATAGAATCCACAGGAGGCGGTTAAGCCATGTCATGAATCCCGCGAGGGATGTTGACGTATTGTCAACATATATTTCTTGAGATGCCTATTTTTTTAATCAAATTTTCATAAAAAATTGAATAGGAGAAATTGAAGATAAATCAACAAAAGCACAATGGAAAATTCTAGCACTTACTTCATAAAAGGAAAAGATAGAAGACATCTTGTATAGTTGTGTGGGTAGAAACACAACTTAGAATAGGATATACAAAGAGTATCCAGTCGAACATAAAGGAATACATATTAAAATTTGTTTATGCCTATCTAAGGTAGAGGTTGATTGTCTATGTTTTCCTCAAAGCACTTGAGATGTGACAAGGTCACTTATCAAATTACCTCAAGTGTCTAGTGTAGGATCATCTAAGGTGTAAGAGAAATCTTGCATCACCTAAAAATATTATTTATTTTAATTTTTAGGTTTGGTGATTAATTTTCAATATGGACTAAAAATGGTATGGTTACTATTTTTAGTAAGTTGTCACTTTGTGCATGTATGAACCTAAAAACTAGCCATAAAGAGAAGAGTGGGAAAATATGATGATTGATGAAAGAATCACCTCAATATCCTATATTGTTTCATAGGTATTAATGTTTCAAGGTTAAAAATAATTTAAAAAATATTTAATTTAAATTTTGACCCTTTTGATGATCGAATGTGACCTTAATAAATGCCTGGTCAATTGATAATCTAGGAAAAATATAGTGTAGAACACTCTAAGACCTCCAATTTTGAAAAAAAAAATGGGCATAATCAAGTTCTCAAATAAAAAAACATGGCCTCCAAAACTTGTGCTACTTTCGAAGGAAAAATAAATCAAAATACTCTGGTGGGCACCAAAACCCATTTTGGGCATATTCCAAGGCAGAGAAATTGGAGTATTCTTAGGGCACAAGATGAATAACAATGTAGATTAAGAAGCTTTAGTAGTGAAGATATTATCTTCCTTTGATATGTTGAAATTAAATATTGTAATCAAAAGGTTTTTATTATAATAAGCAATGCTCTGAAAAAGGGAGTTTTGAGTCAATGAGAAGTTAGAGAGATACTTGGAGGAGTCTCATCACCTAATAAATCACTTTGAGAAATTCATCTACTCTCATGATCATATATTTTTTAATTTGAGAGTTGATTATTTAGTGACTTGTAGAATTAACAAGGACTCTAATATGATTATGTATAA
This sequence comes from Chamaecyparis obtusa, assembly GCA_027943335.1. Lineage (NCBI taxonomy): Eukaryota > Viridiplantae > Streptophyta > Pinopsida > Cupressales > Cupressaceae > Chamaecyparis > Chamaecyparis obtusa. The sequence goes on along the minus strand of BSBK01008882.1, from coordinate 3,096,988 downwards.
CAATCACCTTTCCTCATGGCATACAATTAAAAAAAAATACATTCATTTTTTTGCCCCCGTAAAAAAAATCATTTTGAATAGGACCTTTTAGTTGATAAATTGAATATTGGAAGGGTTTTACCTAGCCATAATTATGTAAAATTTGATGGCGCTAGTTCATTTATTTGACGTGGCTGAATTTAGGGCCCGTTTGGGTGCTGGAATACCAAATGCCAATTCTAGTCAATTCTGGAAGATGCTACAATTTTGGAAGATACAAATTTTGAAAAATGATTTCTGGAATATGGGCTGACCCATTTGGTTCACCCCGAAGATGACTAAGAAGATGCATAAGGAATTTTAATTCTTTATTTTAATTTCTTTAAATATGGTATGTATATGTTTGTATATATACACATATGCACACATGTGTGTATATGTGTATATATGTGTGTATATACACACATGTATACACATATGCACACATGTGTATATACACACACATACACGTGTGTACATGTGTGTGTATACATACACATACACACATATACACACACACACGTGTGTTTATATACACACATATGTGTGTATATATATACACCTACATGTGTGTATATACACATACATGTGTGTATATACACACATGTATACACATATACACACATGTATATATATACATAAATACACACACGTGTATGTATATACATATACACACATGTGTATATATACACATATATATACATACATGTATACACACACACACACATACATATATATATATACACACACACACACACACATGTATATATCCTTGTATATATACATCCTTATAGCAATATAACATAAATCCTTATAGTCACGGATCCCACGAAATATTAAATTTGGTTTTATAGAAATTGGAATTGGAATTCAAAATTCCAATTCCACCTATTTGAGTGGAAGATGAAATGCCCATTTTGGGGGCAAAATTGGAATTTCAAAATTCCAATTCCAATTTTTTGTATGGACACAAACATGGAATTGACATTATCTGGAAATCTAATTTCGGAATATCTAGTCTAATTCCAGCACCCAAACGGGTCCTTATGGCATTAAAATCTTGTTTGTAGTTGTATGTGGGAGTAGGAGAATATTTAGGAATGTAATTTTTGTTTCTTATTTATCACTAGCTTCAACATTTGTTTTTATTGTACAACGTGTAAGAGTTATTTGAGTACCATGTCTTTATTTATTAAGCTCTTTGTTTGTCGATATTTCTTGTAGAATATTTTTTGGTGAAGGAAGACACCATCTAAAAAAAGGTCAAGTTGCATATCATTGATTAGTTTGGTCTTAACAAGGTCATTAAGGTCAAAGTTCATTCATGAAGATTTTCTCTCAAAATGGTTCCATATCCTTATTCTTTGAATTTTCTTACTTGATTAAGTTGAAGAAATAGGGTTTCTAATTATTGAATAAGATTAGAGATGAAGGAAAAATAGATAATGGGAAGTAAGATGAGGTTCCTTGTGGGAATTTATCTCAATTTGAAAGTAGGGAAGGAGTGCCTCTTGACCCAAACTTGGTATGATAGTAATTACACTTGCCTATAGATTATTGTGGCAATACAATGAAAGTTGGGAAAGGAATGATGGTGAACCATCATAAGAATCAATTGGAGATTTAGAACTAGTGACTTCATCATACTTATATTTGACTACAAAAAACATCCATCTTGTACAATGTAACAAGGAGTTGAATTGTGTTGTGTAGCTTTCATCCCTACATGTGTCTTGACTCAAGTACACGAAGAAGGGGTTAGTGACTAGTTGGGAGGGGTCTATATTGAATATGTGTTTAATTGAGAGGAAAATTTTGTTTACTATGGTATTTATATGAGAACCCTGGTATTTCTTTTTTTGTAGCTTTGCAATTATCTAGTTAAATATTTGTGCAAAGATTTATATTTCTCTAGTTTAGTTACTATTTAAGGACATGGAAATTATGTACATAGAATCATATGCAAGTACACATCTTGATACAAAAACTAAAATTTGCATACCACTATAACTTTTCACTAGTCTGATCTTCATAATCTACCTCCACAATATTGTAAAAATACAAAAAAAGCTAATGAAAACACATTGTTTTATGCATATTTGAATTTTTTAAATTGTGTTATTTTGTGTGGAGAATAACCATAGCTATTTTCTGTTTATTATATTTGTAATCTATGTATAGTCTTATGTTTCTCTTCTATATGAAGCCATAAGAGCCATTTGTGTAATAAACTTATATGTTTTTTCTTAGACCAATGCCCCTAATTGAATCCTCCATATAACATTAATAAAAAAGGGAATATATGGATCATAGGAAGGGTAGGAATCAAAAGGATCATAACACATTTATATAGTCATGAGATATACGCATCAAGTAAAAGTTTGGAGTTACGCCACCTTTTAATAAAGGAAATGACCAACACCAACCTAACTTATTTTATTAAATTACTTGAAAATGACATATATGTTTTAAGTTTTGACGCATGACTAAATTCTTTTTGGAAATATAATTTGAAAAATTATTTCATAATTAAATTGTTCATAAAATACCAAAAATTGAGCTTGATAAGGTATCCACTTTTTAAAATAAATTTTAATTATTTTTCCTTAATTTTATTTCTTATTGACAATTTAAAACTTTAGTTTGTAGATTTATCTTCATTTTAATAGATATATATATCTTTCTATAGATCTTTAAATATCCGATTACTAGAAAAAAAACTACTTAAAGGGGTCTCCATATTTTGTCTTAACTTTTTATACGATGTAGAAAAAAATTGCATCATCATGACATTTAACCTATCCCTTAGTACATCTTTTATAATAATAAATAAATATACTTTAATAGCTTTGTTGAAAAAGCATAACTTAGTATTTGAGTTTTGATGATCTATTTTTCTTTAAATTATAAAGAAAACATTAAAAAAAAAAAGAAATTAAAAACATATTTAAAAACTTCAATTTTAGATCTTAAAATGATATATTTTAACATTTTAAATTATTAATTACATGTTTAGAAGTGAAGGAATTTTATGTTTTGAAATAATTCTAGTTTTTTATAAGTTGTCATAAGAGTAATTTTGCATATATGTATTGAACAAACATTTTTACCTGGATAAATTGTAGGCCAAACATATTTTAGCTAGATGAAATTCAACTAGAACAAATTTTCAATTCAAGTTGACTTTTAACTTTAGAAATATTTATTTCCTTAAATTTACTAAACATCTAGTCCAAAAAGCTAGACAACTTTGAACTATCATCACATTATAACGATTATAAGCATGAAGTCACTAAGATACAAGAATTATAAGTACCATACATGTTTAAGGAAATTGATCCTAATGAAATATGTAAGTATAAACATTATGGCATAAAATATGTGTGTGATAATTATCTTAATTTGTCACTGTATTATAAGATTTTAACTTGCGTATTTTGAACAGGGTTCGTCGTAAAGAAAATGCATAGGCATAGACATATTGTAAAGCATTAAGTCACTACTACATTTGGGGCCAAATTTCGATAGAAACTTCTGATGGATGATTTTGTTTTATGAATTTGGTGTTTTTTTGTAATAGGCCCCAATGGTGTTGGTATTCCAATGGGTTCTAAATAGACCATCAGAATTTCAACAGTTTTGGGGTATAGATGAAAAAAAAAAGTGAAATGGCCAAATCATTTTTATTTTGATTGCATATAGAAAAGGAGCGGGAGAAAATGAGCGAAAGCTGAGAGCGAGAGAAGGTATGTGATTTCTTCATCTTTCGAGCCTCTGGCATCATATTCGACCACAAATTTCAAATGCATTGCATTTTATTTGATCATGAATGCTCTCTGAAATGACTGCATTCTACTGGTGTTGTGCCCTAGCCAGTGCTTTATCTCTATTATTTGATGTTATTGGTGCTTGTGCTCAAGGATATTGATTCACTATTTTGAAATGTTTGGATTCACGTTTGTTGATATTACTGGCATGTTTAATGACGCCATTGTATATTGCTGAGGTGCTCACTGAAATGACCACATTCTACTGGTGTCGTGACCTAGCCCATGCTTTAACTCCATTATTTGATGTTATTGGTTATCAATTTTTTTTGAAATGTTGACTGTGGTTATCAAATGGACAGCCCGTGAGCTTCTAGCCAGGTGCCATTTTTATTGATAGCTTAGGGCATCAAATGTATTGTATCATTGATAGTTGAGACTAAATGTTAAAAGGAAATAGGACAAAGAATGATTTTGATTTATTTTCTCTATTTTGATCCCTAAGTGGCTTACAACCCTAGAGAAGTATATGCAGATTTATGGATGCAGTTGTAGGATACATAGCAATTGATAATTCACAAGAAATCCATGCATCCAATTTGAATAGAAATGAATGCAAAGAAATAGGGTCCTCTAATGGCCCAATCATTCGGACCTTGACTATCCCCTCAACCAGTGACCCTTCAAAACTGGGTTATCATGCAATCAGTGAGTGATCCTTCATTCTCCTGGTCTACCCTGCATCCAAACATATTTGAAATACACAATACAATGATAAAAAGTCTTTCACAATCCCCCTTCCCTCAAGGAACACTATCAACCATCCCTATATAGCTCTCTACTATCACTCCATCCTGTGATGACCATAGTGATGAGTGAAAATCTACCACTTCCTTATTGATTGCATCTGATTCCATAACTTGCTGACAAAATTCATTGTTTATTGAAGCTATTCTATTAATTAATGGTCTTTCCTTGACCGAACTATGGAAAAACATTGTATTGCAGTCCTCATCTTTCAACCAATTCTCTCTAGATTTTTGGCGTCAATATATTTCTTCTCTGGCTAGAATTTCCTCATATTGTTGTTACAAGTCCTTTTCAGTTAAGAAATCAATTTTATCCATACCTTCTTGAATCACCTTATTTTTTAAAACCTCTAGCTTCTTGTCCAATGTTTTTTTCCACAAATATATCCTTGAAATGAATTTGGTTCCAACACTTCTTCTTATTCTTGATATACTATAATTTTTTGAACAATTGAAACCCCATATTTCCTTAAATAACAAGTACAATATTCCAATAGTTTGCCACCATTTTCCAGAATCATTCTTCTCTTAGCCATATTTTCTCCATCTTCAAAGAGCATCAAATCGGTACCAAATCCTTCTAAAAAATAAAGTATCTTGAAAGGGATTCGACCCGGTCATGGGAAGTATTTTTGCCTCAAAGATCAAGGGGGGGGATCCCCATTCTCTTTCTATAAAAATGGTACAATCTCTTTGTGATGTGTGAGAATCCATGTCTCCTATTCATCCATGTAAACACCCCATTATTGGTTTTAACTTCCCACAATCCATTTTTGGTGACAAAGATTTGAAAATCAAATTGGATCTTGCTCATAGTCCCCTTGCTCCCTTTCTTATCAACCATATCCAATGTTTCATCGAAGTCATGACCAAGAATGAAGGTCACCTTACCCATACCATTCATGGATTCTAAAATGTTGTTCCAAAATTCCATCTTCTCTTCTGTTTTAATCAGACCATAAACATTAAACAAAAACACTAAGATCTGCAAGTGCATTGCAACCCCTAAAATTCCATGTTTTGTCTCAAAATACTTTTTGATTAAATGTCTCTAGTTAGGGGCATTGCAACCCCTAAAATTCCATGTTATGAGCTTCATTTCTTTCCAAGAGAGAACAAGTCTCTCCCAGATCTTAACTTTCTCTAGTCTTTTCTATTCTCAACATATTCCAATAAGCACTAAACAATCTTCCTCCCTCTCGCTTTCCTCCCGTATTTATCTTTTTGGACTTAGATTTATTTTTCTTGATTATTCTATTTTCCAAAATTCCTTCCCCATCTCTCAAGAAAAATTCATCTTATGCCCCTCCTTGATTAAGACCCCCCTCATCCTCAACATGGTCTTCATCACCTATAGTCTCGATTTCATGGATAGGGGACATGTAAATATCTTTAAATACTTCTTCTACCACAATGTCACCCTTAAAATTATGAAACTATGTAAACCACTTTTAGTAATAAAAAATGTAAATTTCATGTATATTGCTAGTCTCTGCCACAGGGGTATAGTCAAAGGGTTCATTGAAAAAATGATCCTTTGAATGGTTACTATGAATATGAATGATTTGATATAGCATCTTGCTCATTTTACTTGAAGTTTGGAATAGCTTGTGGAAGGGTGAAAGTACTTTTGATAGTTTTGGTCATGACTGTTCTTGTACAAAGTCAAGTTATGTAACTGTCTAATGATTATATCTAATGTTGAATGGATTAAATGCTTTATTCTTGGTAGAAGTGAATGGAAGGAATAGTTTTGGTGTTAGGTTTCATTTATTATTGAATTCAATGGTTTCCAAGATGTGTTGAGGAGTTTTCTCCTTGGTTAATGTTAACTGTTCCTGCACAATCCACTCATACAATAGTGAAATGCTATGTGATTGACAATTTCTATTTTTTCCATTTGATAACCAGAGTCAACATTTCAAAACAGTGAATCATCCTTCAGAACAAGCACCAATAATATCAAATAATGGAGATAAAGCATGGGCTAGGGCACGACACCAGTAGATTAAAACTGAACCAATGACATGTTCACAACAAAGAAATAGAATGATAATAATATGCTGAAAATTCTATTCTATTTAATACACGCCAAAGGACTAGTCCCAAAAATTCTTAAACATACTTTATCTGATATGATGAATTGTTAATAAAGGTCTAATATTTTAGACTGCTAGCACGAAGGAAGATTTGACCTAGCCAAATCTTCCTTGTACCACACAGAAAAGTGTGTGATAACTATGTCTACTCCAACCTTAATTGTTTAAGAATTCATCATATCAGATAAAGTATGTTTAAGAATTGTTGGGAGTTCTATTACACCTTTTTTGTAAACATGCCATTGGTTCAGTTTTGTAAATTTGTTTTTTGTGTTAAATGCATTTAAATGGAACATTAAGCATAGTAATAATATGCTTAATCAATTAGTAATTGGCAGATTAAATGAAGATAACACCTTTATCAATTTAGCATGTTATTATAAGATACTAAAGAAGACCTGCTATTTGTCAGACAAATCTTCATTGTTAGACATACTTTATCTAATATGATGAATTCTTAAACAATTAAGGTTGGAGGAGACATAGTTATCAAACAGTTTTTTGTGTGGTACAAGGAAGATTTGGCTGATTAAGAGTGAGGCCTTCTTTATAATCTCATGAGTTTTTTACTACACATGCAACGTATTGTGAGTTTGAAGAGAGTTAAAGGTTTCTTATTGAAATCAGTGATCTTAAAGGTGTTAAAGTCTTGTTTTGGTTTTTCCTTTCCACTATGCAATAAGGAATAGTTTTCAAACATTTATATTCACTTATTGAATGCTTTGGAGACTAGTGGTTTGACTGTCCATGTGTTACCAGTGACTAAGATTCATTAAAGGATACACAACCCTTCATTTTGGGTTATTGTGTGTGGATTGAAATGTAGGTTTGATTTGGTTAATGTTTAGAAGAGATCAATAAAGTATTTAAAGACAATCTTACATGTTTGGAGAGGTTTGAGAGGCACTTATCATGACTATACCCTCACAAACAATGACATAAACTGGTTTTACTAAGTTTCTTTTCTCTATTTTGAGGTTCTCATTGCCAAAGTGGCCAAAGACTATGTTAGGCTGATAAAATATGGGGATTCTCTTTACCAATGCAAATATTTGAAGGTTGCTGCACTTGGATGAATGTGTACCATTGTTAAGAGAATTGGACCAAGTTTGGCTTACCTCAAATAGGTGAGGAAGCATATGGAAAGGTCACCGTCTATTGACCCAAATACCAAGACTATTTTGATCTGTGGGTACCCTAATGTTGGCAAGATTTCTTTTATTAATTATGATGAGTTGTATCATTCCCATCATGTCCCATGCTTGCACCATGTGTACCCTCAAATATAGGATGTAAATCATTTTTCTCTTCTAGACCAAAGACTGCCATATCTTAAGGTAGTGGAGTTATGTCATTGTTATGAACTCAGAATTATGGTCATACCCTGGTGACAAATTTTAAATGGATACAAGCACCTTTTTTGTGCAATGGTCAGGCCCAACCTTTATATCTTGAATGCCAATGCTAGATGCCTCTTCTTTACTAATTAATCCATGTGAAAAATTTGTAGACTTGTGAGAATGAGGAAAGGAGCCTCTACTGTCCAAATTCAAAACTTGGGACTTTTCTTTCCTTCCATCTTCAGATTCACCACACACCACTAAATTTAGATTTTCCTCATAGTCTTATCAATTGAGAAGAGGAGTTAGTGTGTCAAATGAATCCCTATCCATATCAACTTTATGTTCTTCACCAATTTCTGATTCAAAATCATTCTTTGAGAAATCTGAATACTCATCAAACCTCTCTTGAATGTCCTCACTACAAGGCACATGTGATGACAAAGAACTGCTGGTCAAACTCAGAAAATTAGAATCATGTTTAAGTTTTTAACAATAATGTCTCCATGGACTGTGGTACCTTGCATATTGCATGAAGTTACAAAATTCTCATTCACATCTTCCACCATGAATGATAGGACAACATTGTAACCAACCAAAGAGACACCAATTGGATTTATACCTTGTAATATCCTAAGGCTGATCTGAATGTATTTTCTAAACACTTTGACTGAAGTTATTTTTTGAAGTCAATTTGCAATGCCTTGTATTTTTTATATGAATGGTTTGGTTTAAACAAGAGAGCATTATATTCAGGTCATTCATAAAGATTTACTTAAATAATCACGATAACAATTTAATATCACAAAATTACAATTAAAAAATGTATCAGACTTAACTTCAGTCACTACAAAGTGAGAAGGAAATGTAATAACCCAACCTAGTTCAATCTCCATATGTTGAAATACTAGGACTAATTTGATCTGTGGGTACCCTAATATTGTTCTTTTATTAATAAGATTACTAGGGCGGATGTGGATGTGTAACCTTATGCTTTTACTACTAAGTCTCTATTTTTCAGGCATACTGATTATAAGTACTTGAGGTACCTGGTTATTGATACCCCTGATATTTTGGACCACCCCTTATAGGACAGGAACACCATCAAGATGCTCAGTATTATTGCCTTGGCTCATTTGAAGGTGGCTATTTTATTTTTCCTTGATGTTTTGGGGTCATGTGGTTATAGTATTGCACACTACTCTACAAGCTTGAAGAAGTGGTATATTTTGGCAAATGAAGAGTGGAAAGAAGATGATATTCCTAAGATCATGGATGGATACAATGTTGTAGACTTTATTGATCCATATATCTTGCAGAAGCTTGAAGAACTGGAGAGGGAAGAAGGGCTTAGGATGGAAGCTGAGGGTGATGAGATGGGGGAAGTGGAGTTGAATCCTAATGAAAAGGAAGCTCTAGTTGCAATTAAGAAGAAGAAGAAGATTCTTATTGTCGAACACAGATTGAAGAAGAGCACTATAGAGAGTATGCCTACCATACCAAGGAAGTTTGACAAGAACAAGGAATATGGCTTAAATAGAATGAGAAGACATATTTCTAGCATGGGGTTGGATCCTTCCATAATTAGCTTGATAATAAATGGAGCAGATGAGAGCTGAGCAATTAGCTTCCCAAGAAAAATCTCATAAATGAACTGTGTGTACCCCAATTCATGTGCCCTCTACGTGTACCTAAATGATATATTTGAAACAACAAGGGTAAGACTTAAAGAAGTTAATTTTGCATCACTAGACAGATCTGTATGTTTTATCCACAACGACCAAACTTCATAAAACATACAGACCTATCTAGTGATCATATTGTGCTGAAGGTGGTGCCTAGTTATCTTTACACAACTGTTGCAGCATCAAAGCATTAGGCACCACCTTCAACACAATATGATCACTAGACAGGTCTGTATGTTTTATGAAGTTTGGTTGTTGTGGATAAAACATATAGATCTGTCTAGTGATGAAAAATTAACTTCTTTAAGCCTTATACTTGTTGTTTCAAATATATCATTTGGGTACGCATAGAGGGCATAGGAATTGGGGTACACATAGTTCATTTATGGGATTTTTCTCAGGAAGCTAATTTCTCATCTATCATCTACTTCATTGTTATTAAGCTAATTTTCATAGGATCTAGGCCCAGGCTAGAAATATGTCTTCCCAAACACATAAAAAACATGCACATAAACATGATAGCTAAGAAACATAAATGTAGATATCACAACAGCTGAGAAACATAAATGTAGGCATCATGGTCACAATTTTTTGGAGACAACATAATTGAGTTGTATAGCCAGACAATGCAAAGCAACTACTACTCCTTTGGTTCTAGAGGAGTAGTGGTTGCTTTGCATCGTCTGGGTATACCACTCAATTATGTTGTCTCCAAAAACTTGTGACCATGATGCCTACATTTATGTTTCTCAGCTGTTGTGTCCCAGGACCCCTTATGAACCTTTACAACCCTTTACGACCCCTAAGAATACACATCTTAGAGGTCTTAAAATGTTGTAAAGAGTCATAAGAGGCTCCTAGGAGGGGCCAGATGAGCTTCCACCTTCACGTGGTTGGCCTTGTTAGGTAGAGAATGTTAAACTATTCTTGAAACAAAAAGAAGCTCAATAATTTAAGGTCTCAGTCCATGGAGATGGTGAACAATGATGGGAATCAATGATGGAGAGTTTTTAGATACTGAGAAGATGTATATGTAGTGGAGGCCAGAAGGGATTTTTGTGGAGATTTGCTAGAGAGGGTTTCTAGATTGACTACCAGTGCAGAGATGATGATTCAGTACCACGTCTATAAAACCTTCACAAATATCCCTTTTTTGGCCTCCACTCATACCTCTTCTCAAAATCTAGAAACTTTGGATACTGTTTCTCATCCATGCGCGAAATGTGCTAGTGATCATACAAAATTACTTTTGTGAGATTGGGATCAATTATGAGAAGGTAAACAAAAAGATAATTTTATTGTATCTTTCATTTCTTTTATCCATTCATATTTTCTGCCTTCTCTTATATTGGATACTGTGTAGTGTACATAAAGGCAAGGCGATGATTATTCTCAATGATTGATAGGTATAAGTCTTCTAGCCCTTACCTAGAAGCTAGGACTAAAGATAGCAGAGCTCAAGAGACCATCATACTTGGTCTCTGTCTTTGGTCCATATACTAACAAAACATTTTACATTTCATTAGCTCATCAAATGCGGTGATTTGAAAGAATTTAATGGATGATATTTTCATGTATAATGTATATTATTTTAGTTTGACAGTGAACAAATTTATCTACTTTGCACACTTTTATACATCGAGCACAGCCATAAAGAAGCATCCCCTCTCATGGCTTGAGTAATGTAGGCCATGGGCAGAGATGCTTCTTTATGGCTGTGCTCATAGTATACAAGTGCGCAGAGTCAATAAATTCATGCAACGTCAACTTAAATAATATACGTTATCATGAAAATATTCTATTAAATTCTTTCAAATCCCCTCATTTGATGAGATAATGAAATGTAAAATGTTTTGTCAATATATGGACCAAAGACGGAGACCAACTATGATGGTCTCTTGAGCTTTGTTACCTTTACTATGCTCATGTGTCACTTTTTTGACAAGTAGTAAAGTTATTTCGACAGAAGCGCTATATGTCCGACCGATTCTCCTTTCAGTAGTTTATTACATACCATCAGATTTTTGACAGGTAAACCGTCAAACAAAACCCCAATCTGACAGATTTGTGAGACGAGACTACTATACATCTGACGGGTTCTCCTATCGGACATCTACTGCATATCCGTCACCTTTCCGACAGAAGAAATGTCGCAAAGAACCATTTTTCAACAAATCAGTCCCATAGTAAAATTGCTATTTATGTGGCATGTTCTGATGGTAAATGATGTCAAAATACTGACGGTTATCACTTTCATCGCCATTTCCAATGCAAAAACACCAACAGACACATCTGTCAAAGTTTCGACAAATAGGCATTGCAAATTTGACACATGGCCATCAGAATTTGGCCTCAACTGTACTAGTGAGTATTAGTAGCCATTGGATGGGATTCATCTAACATTGTGTGTTATATTATCAACTTGAACTTTAAACAAATTTACAAGTAATATGATGCATTACTCAAGTTTTGATGAATGGAATGAACTTATTAATGAAGTGGTAAAGTAATAATTCTTGATATTTATGTTAGCATGGATTCTCATTGGAAGACTATAATAGATCAACAAAACTTGTAAACCATAATAGTACCACCACCATTCAATTAAAAACTAAACTAGCCTATAAAACTTGGACACATGAAATAATTTTGAGAGAGATACATCAACATGAATTGCTACCATAGGATTATAACCAATCAATGTCTGACTAATGGCTAACATGAATCTTAAAAGACTTTTATAAGTTTTCATGATTGAATTAGTTATAATTATTGATCATAATAAAAATGGCCATAAATTAAATGTAAGAATAACATGACCTTAAAAATATGAAAATGAAAAATCCACTAGTGAATCTATCCCCTATTATGATTAGATGATTGACAAATCTTTAAGAGAACAATAATGGAAGATTCAACATGATATTATTTTGGAATGTTTTTGGAAAGTAAGGGTATATTTTTTATTCGCTCAGTAAGATAATATTGTATTAATAATAGTAGAGAATTACATTAAAGTGTCACAAAAAATCACTACTGACCCATGCTAACAACCTTTACAATATATTAGATTTCTATATCCACCTAAGATTTATCCCAAACTCCTAATAACATTTTTCACTACTATTGATATTACATATATCAATATATCCATTGACTATTTCCCATTACATAAAAAACAAACTCCGATTATCTATTGCATAAAAACTTCACAGTCATAGGGAACTATCTGTTGTCCACTGGCGCCATTTCCAAAAAAGACTTCAGACATCTCCAAAATTTACAAGAATTCCTTAAGATGCATGGTTTCATTCAAAGAGGCTTAGTCACACTCTCCTCATCCTAATAAAGCACTTTCATTTTGGTACCACCTCAGGTACCTTCCCTCCTACCCGCTCTTTCCATTCCTATGTTTCTCTTATTGCAATTTTCAGCTTCTTCCATTCCTCTCGCACTTTGTTCACATAAAGTGCCTTGTCAATTCTCTTCATCCAGTGCACGAAGGGAAAAATTCCCATTTCCTTAGATCCCTCAGAGTCTTCAAAGCATTCAATGTAATTGAAGAAAAACCATGGCCATGCCTATTCCAACAACAAATCTAGCCCTTCAATTAGCTCCCTTCTAAACAGAGAAACCATTACCCATTTCACCTCCTCCTCAAGATGACTAATTTCCAAACCCTAGGCTAACACCATCTCTGCAATATCAACATTAATTTTCCATCAGTGCATATCCATTTAAAACCTCTCTCCTATCATCCTTTTCACTACCTTCACGACCACTTTTGTTGGACATTTTAGAATGAGTTTCAGCCTATGGTCTTCCACTGGACCAAATAAAGCTTTTTATTGAAGCTTAGTTCTAGATGTAAATTTGGCCTCCATTGATGACGCTTTCAAGATAGACTACCTACACAAAAGTGCTCCTTCTTGCAACAAAAACTCCACTAGGAACCTCTACAAACACTTCCAAACACTTCACACTCCCTAAAGATTTTGCCCAACTTTAAAGACCTGCAACTCATGCGAAACCTCAAAAGGGTCACCAAATTATTAACTCATTAATGCAATCTCAATGGAAACTTTAAATTCCCATCCTTTTTAGGAAAGACTTGTCCAACTGTCCTTCATATCCATTCTTACTTCCATAATCTTTTCTTACCTCATCAACCACCGCCGTCAAAATCATTAGAAGAGGTGAAATTTTTTTCTTTCTTTTAGAAAGAAATAACTACCATAATTAGAATTACCATTTATCATTTTTAATCATTAAATGCCATGCTCAACAACAAACTCTTCAAAAAATTTATTATCAAAACCTTCCATCCAATAATCACCCACCTCTCTAAAATTTATTTCCCATTTTGATAGTTTATCGACCTCTTCATTATCCTATTGCTTGATATGTGAAACTTTAAAATTTACTTCTTCAATTCTCTAACAATTCGCCATATAGCATTTTGCAAATGCCAAGCATTAACTAATAGTTGAGAAATTGCTTGAACTATAAATAAAGAGTCACCTTCAAGGTGAATATTTCTGATATTTAATCTCTTCACCACACCAATTGTTATCAAGGTAGAAACCACGTTAGCCATGTTATTTTTTCCATTCATCAACCTTTTTGCTACACATGCTCGAATAGTTCCAGTACTATCCTTGATGATCACCCCTACCCCTGAGGGACTAGGGTCCCCTTTTTCCACTCCATCAAAATTTTCTTTAAACCACCCTATTCTGGGAATTTCCACATAATAGCATCCCATACCTTATTATGTCTTTTAACCACTAAAACACCCGTCCATGACCTGATCTTGATACCTGGCCAACTCTATTGAATTAGTCTATCCTTACTAGTGAATGGAGTTAACAGATTCTATTTTCTAGTAGTAACCACCCCCATAATCTCTTCAATCACTCGATCAATTATTCCTAAAATCCTTCTAATAGATTCCTTAGTATCTTGAAATATTCTCCTATTTTTTTCTTTCTTAATTTCCCATATAACTAAAGATAGGCATACTTTCCATATACTTGAAAGCGTTATCTTACCCCCAATCCATGTCCAACATTCAAAAAGGACTCTCATTGTGTTATTCCTTGGACCAAACCATCCCGAATTCCTTTGAACATGATCCCAAAACTACCATGCAATTGGACATTGGACAAGGAGATGATCTACATCCTCATAATTTTGTTTACACATCACACATCGGGATGGACCTGTATAACAACACCTTTCACAACTAACCAAGAAAAGGATCCAACCTTTGGAAAACAATCTTTATGCAATCATAGATCCTTATCAAAAAATAACTCTTCCCTATCCAAGTCCAGAAGACTATAACCCAATTTCACTGAATATAAACTAGAGATTGCAGCACACTAGATCACTTTATCCTCTTTATCAGTTAGACCCACTTTCCTTGCCTCAAATATTTCCTTCATGACCTTAATTTGATCACGAGTCATATCATAGTCCCTTACCTCTTTCCATCTCCATTCCAAACCCACTGGCCCCTGTACTATACATTTTGCATAGTCCTTAACCTTTTCACCCCATTTTTTTAGAAAAGTAGTCCTTTAGGGGGAGTAAATTTACATTATCCTTTAATACTAGAAAACCATTCCACAAATCATCCCAAAACTTTTCTTTATCACCATTCCCAATCTTCCATGAAATGTGATCCACAATAAATGGTCTGCATTTAATAATGAAATTACATATAGAAGAGCCTCTAGGAGGGTTCCTAATAGTAAAAATCCTACCATCATCAACATTGTCCAGATATTTTTGTTTCAAAATTTTAACCCAAAGCTGATGTTTAAAAGTATACATACTCCATACCAACTTTTCTCCTAACACCTCATTCATCAAATGCCAATCTTTAAGGCTACACCTCCTTGATTATTTGATCTGCAAATATTATCCCATGATAAAAGTGGAATCTTATCTTCATCCAAAGTTCTATTCCCAAAGAATATATGCATCCTTTGTGCAATAACCTTACTTACTTTGTTAGGAATTTGCAGACACATCATAGAGTAGATTGGCAAGATTGAAACCACCACCTTTAGAATTAGTATTCTTCCTCCAGAAGTTAACCATTTTCCCCTCCAACCATCCATCCTCTTAAAACAATTATCAATCAAATCTTTCCATAAATCAAACTTATGTTTCCTTGTAAATAGTGGAATACCCAAATACTTGGAAGAGAGCCTTCCTGTATTCCTAGTATTCTACAAATTCTACCTTGCTTCATCTATGGAGTGTTAAAAAAGAATATCTAAGTCTATTTCCTCTAGTTGATGAATTGACCTAAAAATTTCCCATAAAGCTCTAGAGTATCTTTCATAGTTTGTGCTTATTGTATTGATGCATCCCGAACCAAAAAAGTATCATCAACAAATTGTAAGTGAGAAATATGATCAACACCCTTGCTACTTTTACACCTTTCCAAAGACCTTGATCACATTTATGACATATAAGTCTTCCAAGAACTTCAACTAAAATAATAAGAAAAAGGAGGAAAGAGGGACACCTTGATGGATACCTTTTTTCCTCTCAAAAAATTCTTGTGACCTTCCATTAACCAAGACTGAATATCTTAGAGTTTCTCTACAGCTTCTAACCCAATCAACCCACTTTTCACAAAAGCCAGATTTCTTAAGAAATCTTAAAAGAAAACCTCTATCCCCCTCATCATAAGCTCTCTTTTATATCCAACTTCACCATTATTTTTTCTATCTATGTGCATTTGATCAAATGAATTTCTTCATGAGCTATTATCACTCCTTTAAAATTTGATCTTCCTAGAGAAAAACCACTATGATCCACATAAATAATAGTATACAACACCAATTTCAACTGGTTCACTATCCCCTTCACAATTATCTTATAATTTGTGTTACATAAGGTAATGGGATGGAAGTCTTCAAAGGAAATGATCCCCTCATTCTTTGGAAACAAAACAATAAAGGTGAAATTTAAGTCTCTAGGTATAAAGCCTTCCTTTCTAGCCTCATCCACGACCTCCCATAAATCCGTAGCAAACATTTCCCAGAACTGTTGAAATAAGAGTGATGGGAAGCCATCTAGGCCTAGTGCTTTGTCACCCCCAAGACCCCACAAAGCCTTTTTCACCTCCTCAATTGTTACCTCAAACATAAGTATCTAATTTTGTGCTTCTGAAATACAATTGGGAATAACTTCAAGACCATCCTATGCTTCAAGCATATCTAAGCTTGTTTTGTCATCGAAATTTGAGAAAAAACTAACTGCCTCCTCATTAATCTTATCTTTATCTAAGAATTCTTCTCCATTTTGTCCCTTGATCTTGAAGATCCTATTATTCCCCCTCCTAACTTTAAGTGAGTTATGAATTTTTTTTGTATTTCTATCCCCATCCTTTAACCACGTTTCCCTTGATTTTTGTCGCTAGAATATCTCCTCCCTAGCAAGAATGTATGCATAGTCATGATTCAATTTATTTTCTAGTTTAAAAGCACTTTCTCCCATACCATTCTCAATAAACTTCATATGTAACTGTCCTAGGGCTTGCTCAATATTGAAATTTTCCACAAAGATATTTTTAAAGTGTTCCCTATTCCACTAATTTAACTATTCCTTTAACCATTAAAGTTTTTTAAAGAAAAAAAGACCTTATTGACCTATCGGTTTGGGGAATTTTCTCACCAGTCTTTAACCAATAATTTAAACTCATCAACTTGGAGCCACATTGCTTCAAACTTAAAAGGGAAACGGTCAGGTGAAGCATCTTCCTGAATTCTTAAGCTAATATGATAATGATCTGGGCCTGCTAAAGGTAGAATATCAACATCAAACATCCATTATTACTGTGCCCAATCACCCATTAAAAGAAACTTATCTAGCTTCTCATCTATGTTAAAAAATCCTTCCCTCTTATTTTACCTTGTGAATTCACCTCACTTAAAGGGTAGTTCATATAAAACATTATCCAAAATAAATTTATTAAACTATTGTTGGCTTCTTCCATACCAACCTTTCCCTCCCATCTTATCATTCGGGCCCAAGACTATATTGAAATCCCCTCTTATGATAAACATATTATCCCTATTCCTTGATAAGACCTTAATCAATTCTAACCATAAAGCTCTCTTCTCCTCACTCCTATTTGGACCACAAAAATTGATAACCGATATTCAAATATGTAGCTGTTTAAAACTTACCTTAACCCATTGCCACCATCTTTCTTGTCTCAAAACTACTACCTCCACTGTGATATCTTTCCAAAGGATCCCTAGGCCACCAAAGGTCCCTTGTGCACCACTAAAAAAAAAATTCTAAAATTTGAACTGATTCACAAAGCTTTGAAAGTCTCGCTCCTTAGTTTTAGTTTCCTCCAAAAGAACTAGATCTGGTCTCACCTGATCAAAGAATCATTTTATTAGATGTATCTTGTTAGGGGAATTGCAGCCCCTAAAATTTCATAAAAGTACCTTCATTACTCCTGGAAAAAGGCATAACCTCCTGATCTTAAAATTTTACTCTACCTTGAAGCAGTCCCTGCTATAACCAATTTGACTTGATCACTTTCATGACCTCTTTTCTTCTTCACCCCAACCTTCACCTTGCAACATACATAATCAAATTTTTCTAAGGTCCTTTTCTTCACCACTCCCAAATTATCACCAATCCCTAAGAAATCTCCTTCGTCCAAGTCATCCTCTTTCATAAATTCTGAATCCAAATTTAGGTCCCCATCACCAGTGTCTTTAACATCATCAAAGGATCTCTCCATATTTCTTATTGGTGATATAGGGATATCCTTGAAGTGTTCTCATCTTCCTTATTTTCACTTCCTTCCTTGAATCCCTTAGAAGAATCAATTTTCTCTTCTTGTTCTACCCTCACCATATCAGACTCCTTCCTTAGTTTACAAGATCTATCCAACCATTCACTATCATGTAGTTGCTCCTCCCATTCATTATTCCTGTTATCCATACCTACCTCCTCCCTGTTCTCCATTTCATCATGTCCATAACTTCTCAGAGAGTCTCTTATTGATGGTTGAACTATTTCTTGCTCCATCCCACTCCTCTGGAATTCCTATATCCCTTGCCAAATATTGGTGTTTAAAATCTTACATTGATTGGGGGAACACATTCCATCATAAAAGAGTCCACCATTTCTCTTTGATGATTCTTCTCCCAACCTCACAAGTCATCTATCGCATACTTATTTGCAGCTTTCCATTGTGACAGGTCTGAAGCACCTTCAGACAAGATATTATTCCAGCATTCTTCTTTCCCCTGAGCTAGTCTAATGACTTCTTGGAACAATAATATTTTTGCAAGATCTTTCCCTTTACTCAAATTCTCTTGCAAAATAATTCCTCATGATCATCCCCAAGACATTTGTAGCATGACTTGAAATCTCCATATGTGGTTATTTACTGATGCCAAGTTTCTAACCTAGATTTGATATCTATCATCTCTAGTAGAGGATGACACGAGTTTCCTTTAATACATATCTTCAGGAACATGTGTAAATAACTCTCATCCACAACTTCTTTCATCCTCATATATTCACCTAACTTGTTCCCAACTATCTTTAAGGTTTCTTCATTCCAATGTTCTTGTGGTAGGTACTTTAGGCTTATCAATATAGGCATTTCCATAATTTTTTACCACATAGGATCAAATTTTTGTTCCCATATTTTTAAATAAAAGCCTTTCCCATCCATCATATAGGGACCACTATTCATGATCCATTCCCTATCATGTTTATCAAAACAAATTACTAAAAAAAACTATTAGTTAGGGTTTTGAAAGCACTAACCTCTCCCCATTGACGTTCACACCAGACCTTGATTTTAGTGTGGGTTGGCCATTGTCCTCCCCATTTCAAGAAGAAATCATGGTATTTAAAATAGGTCACAGATTCTATCCACTCTTCTCCATTGATTAAAATATAAACCACTTTTCTATGGATTTCTTGTGATAAGCCTTGGGTTTGAATATTATCTATCTGTGTTTGTTTTGGGTGCCAAAAATTCCCACCTATCATATTAAAATCCCACGATCCATTTGAAAAGGCACACCAATGCCATTATGTGTTACCATATCCTTTGGCTCAGAAATAATCTTTCATCTCCTCCCATACCTTTCAGTGGCTAAATGTGAGGGCCTACCTCCAAAGGACTAGTCATCTATGCTCGGAGCCTTCCATTGATAACATCTTTGTCCCAGGTTTTCCTTTCTATTAAACAACCATTTGGATTTCTCATTGGGCCTATAAGAAAACCCATCATGTTTCCTAAATGCTCCAAACTATTGTAAATTCATATCATAGAAGAAACCCCCTTGATTGTGGCACCTAATCTGCAACCGATTCGATCGTTGCAGTCCTACTCATTGTTCCATCCCACTCATAAGTAAGGGTATATATTATACTTAAGTACTTGAGATATTATAATTATACCATGATTTCAGAGATAAGAAGAGAATTAGAGGGAGTGTGATATATTATAGGAGTTTGTGGTGGGAAATGACATGTTTAGATAACAAAATAAATTTATTTTAATATTCATAACATGCTTCATAATACATCATACATAATTCTACCCAATCGTTAGTATCATTTATCTAGATAGTCGTCAACTAAGTATTAAATTCATATGGTACAATATTAATAATTATCCTTTCTTTTATTCATATT
Organism: Chamaecyparis obtusa; assembly: GCA_027943335.1. Classification (NCBI taxonomy): domain Eukaryota; kingdom Viridiplantae; phylum Streptophyta; class Pinopsida; order Cupressales; family Cupressaceae; genus Chamaecyparis; species Chamaecyparis obtusa. The sequence goes on along the minus strand of BSBK01008882.1, from coordinate 3,076,569 downwards.
CATATTTGACCTCTAGATAAAATATATATTACATATTCATGATTCTCACTTATATCTTTCATTTCTCCACTAATTTCCTCCATTACTTTCTCATATACCCTCATCAATCATTTTATCTTTGTGACACATTTACTTATTCCCAAGCATATGTAAATGGCATGCGCCTCTTTGTGTTATTCTCCTTTAAGCTTGGTAGGTAGTACAATCTCTTTTAGGTGAGTGAATGTTTATCTAATTTCATCTTTATCCTTCTAACATCATCCCCCCTTTGAAATGATATCTTTTTATAAAAATAGATTGGATCTATCTCATTGAGTTTAACTAAAATATTTTTTATAAAATTGTAGAGGATTGTTTTACTTAGGGTAGATTACGCTTACAAATTCCTTAAAACATAATGTATATGTTATCCATTAGATAATTCCTTATTGTAGGATCATTATATGACCATTCAAATTGAGAAAAATTTCCCCTTTTTCTTAATTTTGGCATACACATTTGCATTCCAATTTTATTTAAATTTTCTAATGGGTCTAGTAGATAAGAAACATAATTTGATTGCTAGATCTAATTTATATCATTCAAGCTTTAAGTGTTTCCCTTTATTTTTAGACCCATTTTTACTAACTATAGAGAGTCTCAATGCATACTCTTTGAATTCTATCATAATCCTGTTAGATGCCATACGTTGATGCTAGTTGTATGACTTGATTCCCAATCTACTCAAGCTATAATTTTAGTGCTTTTGTTGTAATTAGACATCCCAAGGAGAACAAGCATCTTGGATTTGTACTTTATTGTGTATTTTTCATATTTCTTCTAAATTTAACTTAGTGTGTATGGTGGTGTTGGTAAATAGATTTGTCATTGTGAATTCATCTCCAAAACTGACCATGTTCTCTTGAAGAGTGGTGACAAATGTACCAATAGTTGGAGAGATCATTGTATAATTTTGAACTTCCTTTGCATTTTGAGAGGAGTAACTTCCTCATATGATATGGGTATTTGTGGATTTTGTGCTCTTTTAACTTGAAACTACACAAAGGGGGAAACATAAATCTAAAAGATAGGATGCATAACATAAACCCTATTGGAAGACATACAAATATTAAATAGGACCTCATGATTTATAGTAGTTACAAAGAGATTTTGAGCTTAACATAAGTTTAGATATGCAATAATAAAATAAGGATAACTAATTGAGCAACATACAGGGAAACAAGTTATCTTATCACATTCAAAACAAGGTTCCACAATATGACTGTGTTTCATTGATTACATGTGTCATTTGAATTGAGAATCAACGGATTTCATAAATATATACACAAAGATATTATCAACTTACCATACAATAAATCAATAATGATACTCAGTGACACATCTAGAATACAAACTAAATGCATTCTTTATTGTCTTTTTGAAAATATACAAGGTCAAAAGCTTTTTCATACAAATTGTCAAGCCAAAAGTTCTCATAAAATCTCTTTAAAAGTTTCTTGAGGATTTCCCCTCTACAAAAGTCTCCATTACATTTGGATTAGCTTTGAATTTATAGGTTTTCCTTGATATGTAACCCATAACCACTTAGCATAACCACCTAGGTAACTACATAGGATAACCACCTAGGATAGTCACTTAAAATAACTACTTAGGATAAGTAGCTAAGATAACTACCTAAGTGATCACTTATAATAATTATTTCAGTTATTACTTCTAGTAACTACCTTTTTTAGAACAAGTTAGAATTTACTTTACTTTTATGAAAATTAATCCTAAAATATAACTTTGGTTACAATAAGTGACATAATTTATTTTTAAAAAAGGGTAGCACGAAACCAATACAATTTGAGAAAAAAGATCAAATGATTGATCTTGATGAAGCATGCACTGGGTCTTCTCTCAATATGCTAGTTACTTGTTTTTGAAGGACTTGACTTTCAAGTACATACACTTCAAATGTGTCTAATGATTGCCATTTTCTTCCATTTGAAAACATGTCTCTATTAATAACACCAATCTACCTTTTCCACATACAACCATGAAATTGAGATGCACAATGAATAATAAAGGGGTTCTATATCACAATGATATAATCAAAACAATATCTCAACATGTGAATATCAAAACATTTTTAAGTGTACTTTTTGAACATCTTGCTCTTCCTTGAACATTTATCATCATATTTGGAGTTTGTAGGAAGCTTGAGTGTTTTATATGATCTATATTTCTTCTTCTGTATCTAATCAAGTAAAATAAATTTTACTTCATATATCAACTCTAGTGCTAAGCTATAATAACTTATGGCTACTCAATGGTGTAAACACTTACAAACTTCAATTTTGATGCCCACTATATACAAATAATAGAATTTAACTGTATGTTCTTGTTTTCATTGCTTAACATCACTAGCAATCCCTTCAAGAATATTTTCCATCCTTGAAATCATGGAACCGAATGCAATCTCTCACAACAAGTTCTCGGTCTACAACTTTGGAAATGAAGTTTGTAATAGTGTGGAGAATATTGGTAGGGGTTGTAAACTTCAGTTTCAAAACCTTAAAATCACATTTCTTGAATGTTTCTAAACTCGCATTCATCATGGCATATGCAAATACTATTGTTTTGAGATTATTTTTCAATTAGTTTTCATTATTTGTGCTTTCATTTGCATTAGCCATTATCATCTTCCATCAAAGCTATTAGATTTTTACAATGTATATGAATGTTAGATAGTTTATGAATTTGATTGTGTAAGAATATTTGAATATCAACTTTTCGGACCACATTTTGTGATCTATTGTCAGACAACAAGAGAGTATAATTTCATACTCCATGATCTATCATCAAAGAGAATAAACTCTTTATGTTCTCTTATATCTTGATGATAGATCACAAAGTGTAATCCAAAACATTGATGTTCAAAACTTCTCACACAATTGAATTTAAAATCTATCAAATATTTCAAAATCATTTTAACAAATACATTTTGCGCACTGCTACGATCATACATCCATGAGACAATATTTCCTTGAGGCATATTCTCGAATAACAGTGTTTCAAATGTTACGACGCGAGTTCTGCATTAATTCAAAACTTTTGACAGGTTCATTGCAAAATCTATTTTGTACATATTCTGCAATCATTTCCTTTCATTCATTGAGATGACATCTCCTTGAGGCATTCTGTCAAACACTTCAGTTGCGTTGTCTATGATCCCACATTTTGGATGCATGTCCACTGTGGGAATTGCAACTATAACATCTGGCAAAATTTATATTTGCAACATTGGATATTCATACTGCATTCCAAAGCTCCCATTTTAGTATACTAAAGAAAAACTGATGCTAGAAAATGTTATGGAGTTGACTTTACTTCTACTAATGGCATTTGCTCAAAAAAGTTATAAAAACTTTTCAATAAAGTTGTTGCCTGCACATTCTGTAACCATTTATTTTCATGAGGCCACGTTTAATTAGAGCATTTCTTGGAACAATTATAGCACCTCTTCTTGCAATCATTAATTCCATAGGATGACGTATCTTTAGACATTTTGTCAAACAGTTCAAGAACTTTGTCTATGATTCCACATTTTGTATACATACATGCGGATTGTTTGATCCAACTATAAGATCTGACAAAGATCCCTCCACAAAGATGGACATCTATAACCTGTTCCAAAGCTTGTGCAACCTCTTCAACAAATACATTTTCTACTACCTGAATGTGTTTTAATGCATGTTCATTCGTTGGTTCAAGGCTCCAAATTTGGTATGATGTTGGCTAATCTCTATACAAAATACACTAAAAGATATAGAAATTTGTGGATTTACAATACAATGGATGTAGATCATGAAGATCGTATACTAAAATCTTTGTAAATTTTTGTTGTGTTTTCTACATTTCAATAATTTGGTGAATCTTTTAGCTTTATAAATGCATGTTGCAATTTTTTAAACTTTTCAAAGCGTTTTCAATAAATCCATTTTGTGCATTATCTATAACCACTGCATCCCATGAGGCCAAGATTCTTCAAGGCATTGTGTTAAACAATTCATATGCCTTGTTCATGCTTCCATATTTTGCATGCATATTATCCTGCGACTATTGCAATCCATGCAACCAAAATTCTTTGAGATATCATGTTAAAAAGATTGAGTGCTTGTCTGTGCTTTCACGTTTTGAAGGCAATTGGCTCTACATATGCAATTGTATCTGTTTTAAGACTATTAAATTCATTTTACAAAATACATATTTTGCATTGCCCTGCACCATTCCATATGGAGATATGTCTTTAAAGAGCTCAAGCATTTATCCATGTCTCAATGTAACATGGGTTTAGGAGAGACGCTTACGTCAACAATTCTTGATTTCTTGTGTTTATGCATCAACTTGTTTATAAACTAAGACAAAATTTCAATAAGATAATAGATTGACATTTGTTCTTCATGATTTGCATTTCCTATGTTGTAAATCCACAAAAAAAAAGCTAAAAAAATAGTGTGTTTTTAACATTATGTATATTTTCTCAAAAACCAAATTGTCTATTAGTACATTTTGTATGAAGATTAGCTAGTGCCAATTTTATTAACTTGGTTAACTTCCCAAGAAAAAAAGACAACAATCAATGTATCACCAACTAAATTATAATAGATACTTAGTTTAATGCTAAAATATATGTTATACGTACCTAAATAATACTGATTTCAAATTTTCTACATTACAAAAAATGGATAATACAATGCATTCATTTTTTCACAAACTTTATAAACTTTTGAAAAATATCCATGAATTAATTATAATAACTAACTCTACGATCCATTGGTTTTTTAATTAACTTGCTTAACTTTTCCAAATCATTAATGAATAATAATCAATTTTACTCTAAGAATGTACCAACAACTTACCCAACTTAGCCAAATCACCAATGGGTGAGTGAATTGTTTTACTTATTTCCTTTTAAAGAAAAATTTCACAAGTTAGTTTTTTTTTTTTTAAAGCAAAAGTGGGCTAGCCACTGTATATATATTTTATTTAAAACCCAATTCAAAGACTCAACTAGGAAAGAATCAGGGAAGAAAACCCGATATCATTGTCGTTACATATATAGAAGTAGAGAGAATCCTCCTATTACAATTTTGACCGATAGCAAGACAACATGTACATCGGAAAAGAAAAATAATTTGCCACCCAAAATTTCACAAGTTAGTTAAGTTGTTGTGGTTAACAAATAGAGCGTATTGATAACTTTAGATTTCTGGATAAGAATTTGATTTAATAACTTTTCATGTCCATCATTGGCATTTGGGAATATCTTCGCAACCTATCCAAGTTGTCAAAATTAATAAAATAACCTTTGAATTACATCAAAAACCTTGATTGATTTATTAACTTAGTAAAATAGCTAATTAATTTCTTGTGCACTCAAGAATACCTCATACTTGTTATACATTTTTTAATCTTCAATATCAACACTTCCTTATTACCATAACATATCAAAATTTTTAATAAAATTGGCGATGAAATTATAAATACATTTTTCACCTTTTGTGATCAAAACTTCATAGCTCAAGGGACTAAAACATTGACAAATTTTGAATGATTAACCCTTTTTCCATAAAATTTCATTGAGATAATCAAACCGTAGATGCAAGCAGAGTCTAGAAAAATGAGCACTTGACTAGTTGCCAAAAACTAGATTTAATTATTTTTCAGAGCTTGATCATGAAAAAGAAAAGATTTAAAAAATTGTAACCCATGAACAAGAGTCAAAACAAAAAAATGTCCATATTGTTTGAAATACCATCAAAATTGTTCCTACAAACCAATTTAATTAACTAGAAGCTATAATTCTTAAGATATAACCCCTTTTGTGTTCTTCATCAATATATCACCTCCCTTGTAGGACTAAAGAACACCCTCTAATTCATGAAAACTGGCAAACTTTAATGCCAACATTGTATGAATACAATCCTGACAAGATTGAGATGCACATCTGTCAATTGACTCAAGGATAGGATCATGCATAAGTTAATTTTTTATATATTGATAATTGAATAATAATAATAGAAAAATAATAGTTTGGTTAAAATAATAGTGACTAGGTTGGTCACTCACAAATAGATCCAAACAATCAATCTATAGACCAAAAATTATAATATACTATCAAAAGTATCAATATGTAAATAAAGGTCTTAAAATTGTTTGGTTATATCATATGTAAACCTAGAAAACCATAACAAGGTATATATTTCTAATCATTCTTAGAATCGGATTCATTTTCTTCATTTGCATTATCCTCCTGACTGTGTTCATCTTCGTCAGTCATCTTTTTATCACCTTTGTCAAAATCTTCTTTGGGTCTAGTTCTACTAATATGGAAGGAATCAAATGTCTTTCCTCATGGAGGAGATATCCTCTCCCAACTCGAGTTGTCAAAGTGTCAATGGGTCCATTCAAAGTCACACATATTGCATCCCTCTTTAATTGATATTCACGTTCTTTGATGTAGGCATTCTGAAAGTCAAGATACTCTTCACAAAACTTATTATCCACTCTTTTGATGTCTTGTGGACAAATGTTAGCATCTTTGATGTCATATTTGTAAACAATAGCACCTTCCTTCATGAATTTTATGAATTGATCAGCCAAAAGTTTCAGGGTGAATGTAACGTGTTCAATAATTCTAAAAATAATGAGTCTACATATAGGCTCAATAAGGATCCTCAACTTCCCTTGATAAACACGCTCATTCCTTTTCTTCCACCAGAACCATAGGATATTAGTAGAAAAAATAAATAAATAAATTCAATTTTTTTATTAAACTTAATAACAAAACCTTAAAGAATTTCATACCAAAGCTTACAATCATGAATGATCCAATCTTGGATATTACCCATGAAAAGAGACCATACAGTAACAACATATTGACATTGAAAGAAAAATAGGAGGAATGGTTTCCAAATCACCATAGAAAAAACAATGCACAAGAGTGGGGCTAATGAAAAGTTCCTGAATAACTAATTGTCATCTAAAAAAACATAACTTGGGTTCCATGGGGGGGGTTAGAAACTATAGAATATAATATTTTATGAGTGGAAAACCCTTATAAGGATGAAAAACCACTCGTAAAGTGTCTCACTAGATTAATCAAGAAATTTTTCATTGGCTTAATCAAGAAGATGGCTCACTGGCTACATGTAACACCTCACTGGCTACATGTAATGCCTCACTAGCTATAACTATCACAAATCACTATATTGTTCAATTTATACAAGTACATAGTTTTATCTCTATTTCATACCATAACATTTCTTGAATATCTCATTGCTTGAGATTCAGAAACAAAAGTGTATATCCAAACCTATACACAACTCTATCCACACAACATGACCATATTGTGTATATGTTTTACAATCATACAACGATATACCCAAAGTGTATCACCAAAATTATGCATAAATTTGAAAACAAAATGAAACCCTTAAACAAAAATATTTTGCAAGAAACTGTGAATTGTTCACCTTTTTATCTTACATAAGCAATAAAAAACACAAAAACCCTTTAATATTCTATACAAGTAAGTTATATATGTTTTGCTATCTATACTGCACGCATAATAAAAAAAACTAGATACCCAGAATGTATATACTCATAATGAAATTAAGTTAGCCCTTCAAAGTATAAATATTTGCACATTACTCAATGCAAAACTAAATTCAAAGATCATTTTACAAATTGCTATTTTGTCTGAAGAAAAAACTATTGATTATAATCAAATATTAAACCAACTGAATCTTTAAATAAATTATATTGTGATCACTTTTAACAAAGCTATAGAGTAAATAGAACAAGAATACTCGATAAGTATTTTGAAGAGAATAACCAAAGACATGTATATCCTATTCCCAAGTAACCACCACAGTCTCAACAATGTCTCCATTTCCAATTCAAAGGAAAGAAAAAACCACCACCACCATTGTCCCCAACTCAAAAATTGCCACAAAAAACTCTACATATCGTGCCCTAGTAATGTTAGCTAGGTTTGAAGAAGTAATCCCTAGTGAAGAAGTAATCCCACATCAAAATTTGGATGAATTTTGATGGGGTTTAATTCCCACTAAAAATAATACAAATGACAAAGTCAGCCTGTGACCAAGCTTAAACAAATATAATACCTTCGAAATTAGTAACGAGTATAATGAGTGTGTAAAATAAAATGATGTTGATCAACGTTGAAATTTTTTGATAACAAAGTATATTTAAGCCGATAGGCTTTATGTGGGAGCTTTGCTCCATGAAAGTTTTTTTCCTGTCGGAAAATTGTCAGCCTCTTTGCCCTGGGTTTTAATTTTCCGACTATGAAAACCATTTTGGCTTTTTTTCCTTTTACTTTGGAAAGTTACCTTGTTTTTTCCCATTTTTATGCCTATTTTTTCTTGGAAACTACAAATTTTTTTAGTATCTTCTATCATCTTGTTTGCTCATGCAACATTTAAAATTGCAAACGAATTGGAAAAAATTAAAATTCGGATAGCAGGAAAAATCCAAAGTGACATAATAATGAAGATATGTTATTCTAATCTCTTCTTTTCAATTTCATTTTATTATTTTTTTAGACTAATGACTTTCTGTGTTTTTCTTCCCTACATGATCAGAGCCTCGGATGACAAATATTTTAGCAAATATGTTCAGTTTGTTTTTTAAGTTATGAGAAATCACATATTCATTTGTTTTGAATCAGTATAAATTCTGGAACTACATATGCATTTGTCAATATTATAGGTTTGCTAAAGTTATTGAATCTCAAAGAACAAAATATCAAGAACAATTTTTTATATGAAATTATTTTCCTTCGTTTCTGCAAAAAGGTTATTTTGTTGCAGGAAAAGACTGCTTTGTACCTCCTATATTTTAGTTTACACTTAATTGTTTCTTTAAAACTAATAAACGAAAATAGATTGTGGATAACTAAGGGTTTCTGATGTGGAAAAATATTTTGATATTCAACAAGCTCAGGTAACTGTTTCAAAACGTTCTATTCTCCATTCAAAGCGATTGTACGTGTATGATACTCTCTATACTCAACTACTGGTTTGTTTTTGAGCTATAGACATTATGCATGCATGTATATATGTTTTAATATTTGTGGAAATCAATCCATGCATGTTTGGAAAAAAAAATTCTATGTTTTTTTATTTGAAGTTTTTATGAAATCTTTCAAATGGTATTTGGTTATTGCAAGTTTTTTGTTTGTAGAAAATGTATTGAACACACTCGCGCCCTTATGCATGTCAGACCTTGTGTATGTAGCGGCGGTTAGCTTACCAATTCTGTGTTACTTTCAAACCAATTTAGTTGTAATCAGATTACATAGATTTTCTTGATGCTTTTTGAAATCTTGGATGTTCTCACCAAAACTGTGCATCTTTTATTTCTATTTTTTTTTTTAAAGAATTAGCATCTTCATATTCGACTATTTTATCTAACCTTTTGTTTATTTTTTAGTTTAGATTTAGAATTAGTTTTGATTTCTTAGAAAAAAAAATTATATTTATATTAGTTTTGATTACTTTCTAACTTTAGGTTGATTCATTTCTAATTTAGATTAGTTTTTTCTTTTCTTTTTTATATTTTAATTACTCATTAATTTAGTTTTTTTTTAAATTAATTTTTTTAAATTTATTTAGATTAAGTTTTGGTTATCCACATGCAAATTCCTGTGCACAAGGCTTAAGCCTTAGATCCAGGTTGAATCTTTTTTTTTCTACTGGGCTTTTTTTCCACCCGTCTAAATCGATAGACAGACCCTAGATTTTGTGAGTTGTTATAATTTTCAATTGCATGCACTTTACATAATTAGTTTCCATTTAGTACGTTTTGTATTTTATAATTAATAATGCATATCTCAATAGTATTAATATTAATAATATTAATATTATATTATAGTTCTAATTTAATCATAATATTAATTTATTAAAAATATATTTAAAAAATATCTTTATAATTATATTTTTATTTTTATATAATTAAATAGATTAAAAATAGACATTTATTTTAAATGAATTTGTTTTATATAAATATGTAAATTTGATTTCCCTAAAGAATTTTAAATATGAAACAATAAAACATATTTTATATGTACATATGATTCTTACAAAAATAATAAAAGCTAAAAATAACATATACTTAATATTATTGATTACAATTAAGACATTTCTACGTAGCTTCTATATATATTTAATTGGTTACCACAAATTCCTTAAGTTAATTAAATTCACTATAAATTTAATCAATGTAAAATATTCCATTCATATCATTATGAAGTCACATAATTCATTACTTTCGATCAAACGTTATGCCTCATTTGACACTTCCTTATGCTATTCAAAGACAACTTGTGAATGATAATGAGTCTTCCTGAAAATTCCTTTTTGCTTCTTACAAAAATTTAAAAATGCATTGCTCTCCTAAGTGTAGCATGTGTTCTTAAATGAGGATTCATTTTGTGTCTCTTACATCTCATAGTAATAAAAGATGTATACTAAAGAAAAATAACATAATTGAGCCTAATCAAACAATTCTTAAACATAATATGCAATTTTGTTTTTTCACATTTTATTCTTGGTCGTGTTCATTGAATTCCTTTTACATTTCAACACTTAAGAACAACTCAATCTAGGACATTAAATATCATTTACTTTAAGAAACACATCAATAAAATCTAGAGTTGCATTGTCCATCATGAATCAATAAAGAAAATGGATTTGGCAAAAGAAAACATAAATTAACCAATAATTGTAAAATATTAAGTAGTTTTTTCCTCAATGAGTTATGTTTTATCTAATCTTCTTTTTTAAGTCTTCCTTAATTCTTATCTTATCCGTCTATAGTTTTCTTTCTGTTGTGCATACTAGACAATAGATGCAAGAAGAGAAAATACCTATCTCGCCCTACCAAAACACAAAATTTGGTATCCACCTACCTCAAAGGGAACTTGAACTACCTTAAATATCATCGCTATAAAGGATTACTAGTATAGGTATGAGTGTCAACATTGGGGTTCCACTCATATACATGGTTTTATATGGCTACCAAATGCACCAAACATGGACACGGTCAATTGGAACAACCAATACAAATTAGATTAGGCAAATAAATTCACATTTCCATTATCAACGGTTACACTTCCTTTATTGGGTTGACATTTTATTTGTTGATCTTTTGTGTTGCCTTCGAAATTTTTTGGAGCACTCAAAATTGTAGCATTTGAGGGATTTGTTGAGTTTTATGAAGAATTGGATCAGAAAAATTTCAATTAAATTTGCAAGCTTATCCTTCATCAAGTTTATACCACATTTTTGGTAGCATTTTAATAAATAGAAAGATTTGAATTTCAACTATTTCGTAACTCTTTTTTAAGATTTATGTGGCAGATTAAATTACGGACATCATAATAAATGAATGTTATTTTGTGTTGGTAATATTATAAATGAACATTATTTTGTGTTGGTAACATTATTTATATAACAGATTCTTCTCAAATTTTATATTATCTTTTCTTTACACGATTGAATATCATTTTTTATTTTATTTATAATTTTTTTGCTATCAATATTATACAATAAACTAGACAAAAATTTGACATATCAATTTCTTCTAAATCAAAACTCCTATCGGCTCATCGTTGCAAGTACAAAAGCGTTCAACTGCTAGTATATACATTGAGATGTTGACCAATACAAGGATCATTCACAATGACTACCATGCCCTTGGTCAAAGCGCACTATTTTTGGTCACTGATTTTAATCAAATGTTATTATCACACCATTGAGCTTAATCAAATGTGATCTCAATTTTTTCCATCATTACTATGAAAATTGTAATCTCTCACATTTAAATCTTGATTTGAAATATATATTGCTTATATGCAATAAGTTATTAGTGACTTATATGTTTTAATATTAAAAAAAATTAATAGGTTATTAACAAAAGTTTTTTATTAAGTGAAAAATAGGTTTTGACGGGACCCAAAACCCTTTACAGAGCCACTATAAAGAGATATTCAATAAGGATCAACAAAAAGAATAACTATGACCTGTCGTCACCTAGGAACATTGCTGGCAGAAACATATAAAAATTCAACAAAACACAAGAGCTACCAAAATGCCAAGATATAGTGAAAACAAAAAATAGACACAAAAACCAACAAAGAAGAATTAGACAAAGTTCTTAAGAATCTCATTAGCTTCTAGCTCCAACTGGTCTACATTAGCAGTAGCACTCTTGAGATCTTCAATGTCCTTGTTGATACTGAGTACTTTCTTCTTGGTACTTGCATGGGTCCTCTTCCCAGGGCCATAGATCTCCTCAAGACTCACAATCTTCTCTCCATTGATCTCAATAATTGCCTTCTCTTTATTAGTCTATTCTAGCTTCCCAACGAGGATTTTGAGATGTTGGGTGGAGGCCTGAAGGATATGATAACTCTAATTGTTAGAATTATTTTAGAATAACTGAGAGGGGGGTGAATTAGTTATCCTCAGATCCAGATGTACCAATTCAACTTTCAATCTCTTTAATAAACTTAGATCTAATCAACAATTCACTCGGTCTCTATAGAATAGATCAGTAACATAAAACTTGCAGTCCAATGTCCAAAATTAATCAACTTGCAGAATATAAAACTTTCAACAACATTCACATCAAATAACATTCACACAAGTATAACACCAGGATTTAACATGGAAACCAAATATGGGAAAAAACACTAGTAACATGCTACTAATTTTCACTCTTCTGAAGTGAGCTCCGTGAGAAGCCAACCCTGTTAAAGGTTTACAACACACACTGTTAGGTGTGACCCTGTTAAAGGATTTAATCACCATGTCAAGAGTGGCCTGGTTAGAGGGCTTAAGAACACTCCATTAGAATGTCACCTTGATTAAAGGGTTTACAAAATATCTGTTAGGTCAACCTTGATTAAAGGATTTTGACTGATACAATGGTTAGAAAGTAATAGTAGGTTCTAATCTGAAATATACAACTCAATTTGAAAATACCAATCCAATTCTCTCATATGTTGATTTACTGACTGACCTCCATCTCTGATCTTCTCAAAAATATCTTCAAGCAATCACCTCAACTTTGTTCAGCTCTTCACAACTCTTCTTAGCCTTTTCTTAGATTCATCAGTCAATAACATCAACCTTTTCCACATTCTCCATAACCTCATAATTAGGTTGTCCTTATACCTCCTTGATCAGGTAGATTAATCTTTTGCCTCTTAATCTCTTCCGTAGATCTTAGGTTTAGGTCAGATTCATTGAATCCTTCCATCTTTTTGTTTTTCTCCTTTTCCTTCTAGATACATCTCCAAAATTATCCTTGACTCCACAAGAAAATGGTTTACCTTGCATTAAATGCTCCATATCATTCATTAATAATTTAAATTCAACTATGTCGGTTGGAATTCTCAATTCTTTCACAAATTGTAAATTACTGACACTCGGTCAATACTGTCTTCATTTTCTTGGTCATCACTGGATAACTTAGTCATCACTAAAACTTTCCTTCTCAGCAAATATTGTCTTCACTCGATTAATTATCTGTTGCTCGGTCGACACTAAATTTTCTCGGCTTATACTAGCGTCCGGTTGACACTAGCATCACTCGGCTTAAACTAAATTTCTTCACTTTTGCTCGGTTAAGCCTATGCTTTAAATCAATTGAATTCTTCACTTAGTCTTAAAGATAAACAATACATTACCTTGTCAATGTGCCAACTAATCAAGTACCCATTGAAGTATCACATAACTCAACCTTTCCTTAGGTCCTCTTGTTATTTCCTCTTTTCAAATCCTCTTCATCAACCAAAAGATATGGTACTCTACTAGATAGAAACTATCTTACCAATTAAGGTTTGACATCAATAACAATATAATAATTGTTTCAATTGTAGTTTCCAACACTAATCACCTATTTTCTTAAGGGAACCCTCTAGTTTAGAGATTCTAGCATCACTATCCCCAAATTTCTTTTTATAATCAGCTGTCAAGGCTTCAAAATCCCCTACAACATTATTCATATCTTTGACATAATCTAAGAAAGATCCATCCTTACCAACCCCAAGTGCTTCTAGGAACTGTAACTTGCTGGTGAAAGCCCTTTGTTTAAGTTTAATTTCTTTGACCTCATGAAAAACACATTTGATGATCGTAAAGAAATCCAAGGCACCATTTTTGGCAATGCGCAAAACATTTATGGAATCATCTCTTATATGATTATACATTTGACTGAAATCCTCACCATCTTTTTCTTGATCCTCTCCCACAACCAAAATATCTTCCCCACATGTGGAAAGAGGGTTAATCTTCTCAGTTTCTTTGCCAATTTCAAGGACATGGGAGCCATAGCATTTCTTTCCTTGGAACCAGAGCTAGTATTAGTTATGACAAGAGTGGAAACACCCTTCATAGAGGGAACCTCCAAGTTATCCTCCCCCCAACCTTATTAGAACCAATATTCCTCTTCTTTCCCCCAGAATGAGGCTCAATAGGATCAACCTCCTCTTTTTTCTTCTTTCTCCCAATAGATAAACCAATTTTAGGGATGACATCCTTAATGTTCATAACTTTCTTATTGCCAACAGTTAAAGACCAAGGTATGTAATCTTTGCTACTCTCTTCAATTTCCATTCCATTATTCCTATCAAACACATTAATAGGTGTTCCAACACATTTTTTCCTAGGGGAAGACTTGCTCTTGTCATTCGAAAAATCCCCTTCGTCTTTCTCAAAATCAGTTTCCCACCCACTCTCAAATTTATTAGAACTCCCCTTACCATCCAAATTCATAGAGTATATTTTTTTGATTGGGGTTTCATAAACCATCTCCTTACAATAATCAAAGATTAACAGAATAAGCCCTTTTTGGAGGACCTAGTTATTGGGATTCTTCCCGTGATTAGTAATACTAGCGCTAAGGAAAGAAAGAAGGTAGAAAGGAAACAACACGACAATATTATGCCGAAAGTGATTGAGCAGAACAATATGATAATCATGGACCCTAGAATATCTACCATCCACAATAAAATATTCCATGATCAACTTTAAAAATTCCCTCCACAAAGGTTTAATTTTCTTAGGGTCAAAATAAGTACTAGTACCTTTAACTAGAGCTTCTCATTCTTCCTCAATCTTGGGGAATACTCTGTCAACTTCCTTTGAAACCTTCCTATCCCTAAAAAACTACATTCCATCCATGGGAAGGCTAGTTATATTGGAAATGAGTTTTGTAATCACCTAAAATTGGTGCACTAGAACTTGAGAAGGATTAAACTCGCTTCAACTAGGAAGCTATGAGACACTTCTTGAGATATCCTTCTCCATGGTTCTCTCAAGTGTAATGGTTCATAGAAGTGTGTCACACTTTTGATCAAACATATTTGGTGCCCACTATGGGGCTTGACATTTGTTTTTTAGCTCATATTTGGTGTCACTTTTATTTTTACAGGCTAAAAAGTTGTACGACGTTTCATACAATACCCAGGTGACATTTCATTCTACTGCCAAGCAAAAATTTACATATTCTGGAATATCATTTTGTGGTTTTGAGAAATATCACCCTGGCTTACAATGAAATATCATCCAACCTTTGTAAGGTATATCATCTGGACCTGAAATATCATTCTTCTTCTTTATAGTCTATCGTATGATTTTCTGATAGACTGATTAACTATCGCCCAAATTTTATCTCTATCACAGTCCGGGCTTAGGCAGAGATTGCTTGATTTTTCTTGCATTTTCTGATTTTGTAGTCTTCTAATAGTGATGAACAAGTGATCTTGCAGGGCTATTTCTTCTATTTTCATACTTTTTTATGCCCTAGCTTGTGGTTTTTTAGGGTTTACAAATCAAAAGAGCTCAATATCTTCATGCCTAATAATGTTTTGTGATGTAGGACGCTTGTCAAAGACTTCATCTTAAAACTACTAATGCATTTGTCTTGTAGATTTCCTTGGAGATACAAATCAACTTATTTTCCTACATTTGATTTCTAGGCACCTAGCTTAACTAGAAGGCTTCTTGTTTTGTGATTGGTTGAGTAGTAGGAGAGTATGCTCTTTTCCTTTTGGAAAATTAGAAATCTTGACCTGCTTAGTTGATCACTTACAATTAGTCTTGGGTAAATGAACATGTGTTTGATGTGTTTGGGAGAAACTATGGAGTAGGTGAGTATGCTCTTTTCCTCAAGGAAAATCAGAAATCTAGACCTCCACTAGCTATTCATTTCTTTTCTTGCATTTGCCTTTAGAGGGCCTGCCAAGAGAGCAATCTTTTGGGAACGAACCAAGTGGGGAACAAGAAAAACCAACTAACTCCACCCCACTGTAATCAAAATCATCTTTCAATACAAAGAGAGAATACTTCGCTACTTTCTATTCCTAATGCTTCTTCATCTGTAGGGTCTAGTTGCCTAAATCTTGCTAAGCAAGTCTACACTTGATTGGGTGCTTGTAGTGCCTTCTTGGTCTAAATCTTGTTTACAAGAAATACAAGTGGAATACATTAATTTTGTGTAGGGCTAAGAGGTCTAAATATTGCTTGCGAGACTATGTATCTTGGGTTCTTGTAGGGCTATAGGCTTTAATTTCTCTTGCGGAACTACGAGGGGTGGTCATGAACGAAGACCTTTACTAAACACCTTAGGACTTAGAAGCTATCCTTTTTCGTCTTATTCCTTCCTTTTTGCAAGGATTGATCCTGCAAGTGGAATTTACCCAGATCACCCCAAGACACTCACCATATGTACTCTCTTGGATGCAAATCCATGACAAAGACAACATCACTCTATGTGAGGCGAAGGGGTACCAAGTTGTGGGAAAAAGTTGGAACACTTCCCGCTTGACCTTAGGTAGTTCGCTTGATGTGTCTTCTTGCACTAAGAATTGTGGAAACATTTGTTGAACGTACACTTTCTATACTTGAAAATTTCTACACCTTACTAAGACATCACATATTCTTGTATCCACAAGGTTTATTTGTCCCTTGTTGGATTGTTTTAAGACTATTTCTTCTTCACTACATGCTTTCAAAAAAAACTTTGCCTAGGAAATGCTCCAAACTTTTCAATCACACTTGCAACCATTTGAACTAAATTCTTGGACTAAGCTTAAACATTGTCAATATTGCTTCTCCAGTGCTATCCTTAGCTTATCTTGTTATTTGGTACATTCCAGTATGTTGGGAATTTCCTCTATCTAGAAAAGATTACTTTGGTCTCTTGAATACGTACTTGGATATTAGAATGCTCACTTGTCCACCATCTCTTTGATCAACTCTCTTGGATGCTCTATCCAACCTCTTTCTTGTTCACAAGTGTCGTACATAGGGATCTATCCACAAGTTGGACATCTTGTGGCAAGTTATCTTTTCTCTATATCTCTTACACTCTCACACTTTGGATAAGTGAACACTTTTACTTCCCTAGCTTGAACATGAAGTCATCATAAGTTATCCTATTTGGATTTTGACAATCTTCTTTCATGTCGGTCACAAGTAGATCTTAGATCCATGAATGAAAACAATTCGAAGCTATCTTTGACAACTCAACTAAATAAGGTCCTATACCTTGGGGTTTTAAACCTTTCGCTAACATATCTAGTGAATCCACTCTATCCTCTCCTAGATTGGCACATAGTGTTTCTTATGCTCCAATCATGGAATACTGAAACAAGAGAATTGATGAATTCCTAAAACAATTGAGTGATAAGCACTTTGGACAAAATAACCAAGAGCCTCCCAACTCTAGACGTGGTTCACAACATGGCTCTTAACACACTAGACATGGATCACATTGCTTGCAAGGTGGTGATTAAGACACTGAAATAACTGAGAAAGACATCTTACAATTTCAACAAGATGAATACTTGCAAAGGCTCATGAAGTTGTCATTAAATCAAATAAAAGATCAATACTTCTTGCATCTAGCCCCACAAGGAGTTAAGGTACCACACAACTTTGATGTTGATAATCTAATCAAGAAGGAAGAACCATCTGAAATAGAAATCATGAGGAAATAGATGGAAGACATGATGAAACAAATGCTACATTTAGAAAAGAAAAAGGAACAACCAAGCACATCTTTTTTTCTTGAGGCTATATGATCATTTCCTTTTGAAAAAAAATTATACATGCCTCCTTTTCCTTGAAAAGTCGAGTTTCCTAAATATGAAAAGTATGATGGTAGCAGAGACCCTCATGATCATATTAGGGAGTTTTTCACACTTAGCATGAAGTTCTTGCATGTACCCACCTATCTCATGAGACTCTTTCCTAGAAGTCTTAGTGGTCAAGCTATGAAGTGGTTCACTAAAATATCTCCTCTCAAATATTTTGACCATCTAGTACAAATATTCATTCAACAATACTCCTACAACATACAACATACTATCACTATGCTCGATCTTTGTAACATCAAACAACGTCAAGGTGATTATTTTATGACTTTCCTTCAAAGATGGTGAAATATATACTCATGCTATCCATGACAGATTCCTAAGACTAAAAAGATTGACATATTCATAAACTCTATAGTTCTTGAAATGAATTATGAATTACAGATACAAACTCGTGCTTCATTTGATAAACTGGTTTAATTATCTATTCACATAGAGGACATCCTTGTTCATAAGGGTGATATAAATATTCAATCCAAATCATCTTCTAACAACTAGCATAATAAAGATAATACTAAATTTTGGAACAAGACTAAGGATGTCGTCAATGGTGGAATTGTGGCTACAACTTTAAAGTATACTACTATTAAAGAGAAAGATTTCAATCTGTCTACTGTTGTTAAAGATAAAATTGATAAGCCTTGGGCCTCTAAGCCTAAGATAAAATTCACTCCTCTTGGAGAATCACTTGAAAATTCTCTAAGGTCATTTTTGGCTAATCAGACTATTACTTTTCCTGACAATTCAAGGCCCTATGCTCCTGAGATCAAGCCTAAATGGTGGAACAAAAACCACTATTGTGATTATCATTGCAACAAAGGCCATAAAAATAATGAATTCATGAAACTCAAGAATCTTATCCAAGATCTAATTGATAATGGGACTATTATGGTTGATTCCCCACAAGATAACAATGATCACAAGGCTTTGAAGGAACCTTTTCCTAAATTTGAAAAAGGGGAATCTTCCAAGGCAAAGGATAACAAGGTTGCCTACACCTATTCTAACAATGACAATGTGATCAACATGATTGAATCTTCTGACCACGCTAAAGATAAAGTTGAATTGTCGTGTAGTTACTCTCTCTCAAGAGAATGTTACTCCTTCAGGAGAAGTTTTATCTTCCTCCTCTTCTCCCAAGAAGATATCAACTTCAACAACTCAACCAACTACCTTGTTGACTGCACATGATTATAATCCATTTAACCAACTTCAACGCATCTCAGCTTAGATCTCTATACTTGAGCTACTACAAATCTATCCTTCTCATAGAGATATTATAGATCAAGCCCTTCTTGCGACAAATATTCCTAAAGACCTAGACACCAATAAGTTCCAGTCCATGGTAGGTCACCTCGCTTCACCACCTTATCTCACTTTCTCTGAAAAAGATGACATGTTTGTTAGTCATCCTCATAATCAACTTCTCCATATTGAATTCTCCATCCATCAGCTTTGAGTTAAGTGCATTTTGATAAATGGAGGTGCAAGTTTGAACATTTGTACTTCTAATCTAGTTAAAGCTCTCAATTTCTCAGAGCATGTTTTTGATCCCAGACATAAAACAATGATCAAAGCATGCGATGAAGAGGAACACTCTTCTAAAGGCCTGATAGTCTTTCCCTTTCGGGTAGGTCCTATTCAATGAGACATCATTTGTCAAGTCTTGGACATTTGTTTAGAATACAACATACTTTTGGGTCATCCTTGGATCCATGCAATGAAAGCAGTGTATTCGACATATCATCACTACATAAAATTCCCTCATGACAAAATTGAGATTACCTTTCCTGCAGATTCAACATGTGCCTATAACAGTCCTAAGAAATTAGATCGAATGGTTCCTCATAAAAAATAAGGATCACCTCCTGACAAATCAGAAAAAGAACCTCTATCAGGTCATGGAAAAATAATACTTGTTAGACCTACTAGTATGGGAACCTATCAAGTGGACACTTTTCCACTCTCTACAAAATCTCATGGAGAATCATCTCCATCAAATACAACACCCATTATTCATGAAGGTATTGAAATGATTAAGGCTAAAATTCCCCTAGAGCTAGAAAGAGATGAAAGTGCTACCTTACACTACAAGATCAAAGAACCTAAACAAAAAGACAAACATACTGACATCTCACCTGAAAAGTATGGTATGGGATATCAACTTATGCAAAAAAATGTTAGACATGATGGAAAAATTCCCCTTGGAAAAGGAAAAGATCTTCTTGAACATTTACATGTTGAATTCAGGAATCCTAAGGACAAAACTAGTGTTGGCTATCATGGACATAGGCTTAGAAAACCTAGCAGCAACACTCACATATGAAGATTCAGATGATGAAGAAGAATCATAAATATAGCCTATGACATATGAAAGTCTCTTACATATTTAAAATTCTAATCTAGACTATCAAGGAGAGACTTATCTACCTTCTCAAGCTCCTCAAGAATATGACCCTAGTCCTAACTAGGAGGATCTTACCCACTCTTCTAAACAAACTACTACTAATGCTGCTACTACTAAACATATCAATGATTCTAATCACATGCATCCTAATTGGGGGAAACTAGATGATGTCTCCCATATCTTGGATATGCCTCAGGGTATGCCTATTTTAGACTACTCTACTACTCCTGCTACTGAGAAAGCTCCTGATACTAAGAACACACTTCCTGTAACAAATTCTAGTGATGAATAAAATCTACCCCCTACTATGTCTTTAGTTTATTACATCAGGAAGTATCACAACAGTGAAATAGACTCAAAAAAATATGAGTGGAACTCCTTATCAGATGGTACTATGGAAATACCAGTTGATGTTATACAAACTTTGAAAGAGGAGAAAGCTTCAATTCTCAAGATCAAGTTGATGATGAAGATCCTTTCCACCCTTATGTGGAAATTATTCCTATGGATCCTAGGCCATCTACTCTATACAATGCTCCATCTACTCAATAAAATCACAGGTATATAAGACCCCATCCTATGACAACTTCATGGAACATAGGAAGATCTAGAATTGAGATGGTTCCTATTCATGCACTTCTACCACCTAAAGAGGGACCTAGTTATTGGACTGGACCATCTTGGTTAGACTCACATAATACTTCTCTAAACTCCTCTGACTCTTCTAGGATGGCTCACGACCAACAAAATTCTATGGAGGATAATTTTCTTGATCTATTTGATTCATTCATGACTGATGAGGATGATACTAGTGTCTTTGCACTCAAACCTATTGACCCATTTCCCCTTATCCTCCCTAAGCTATGTGGCTCACCCAATTCCCCTCCATCTCTCCATCTAAACCAGTCATGCCAACCTCATTCATCTATAACTCCTAAGTTTTCTTGAAGTAACTTGTATACGCAACATAAAAATTAGATTCCACTTATATCTAAAGGTCACCATGTCCCATCTAATCGACATGTGACTACAAAGGCAAAAGAAATATTTAAAAGACCACAAGGGCCCTCAAAGAAAAGAATAAAATTGAAGAAAATATGGATTCCTAAATCCATTATCAAAGTATTATCAAAAGCACCTCGAAATAAAGAAAGATCAAAATCTATGTGGATTCCCAAGATAAAATACATGGATATAAGAGAAAAATCAAAGTTTCCATCCAAGCTTCCATTTCCTTCTTATGAATCACTCCATTTCACCATCATTACCTCTCATACTTCATACTCTCAACTCCATCCTACTCTTCCCATAAGTTCATATCAGTATCTACTCATCCTTAATGATGTATTTAAGAGAAGTTTAGATGATACTCTCCTTAGGCATTTAGAACATGACAAATATGACAAAGTGTTAAGAAAGGTCCATGAGGGTATTCTTGGATCTCACTCAAATGGTCTTTCCTTGACTATGCAACTCTTGACAATTGGATACTACTAGTTGGGTTCTCCTGCCACTACTACAACATCTGGTTCTGAAGTTTCTCAATTGGTGACTTCTACAAGTGGTGTTCTAAAATATCCTCTCAACACTCTTCATCTACAATGACTATTGATAGCTGGATACTCTTCTCTAGTGCAACAACTTATGATCCTGAAAAAAATCTAAAAAATATATATAAAGTCTTGAAAAAAATATTAAAAATTACAAAATATCCTAAAAAAATGATTATCCTGGTGAAAACCTGGAAACATGCTCCTTGATGCATCAATAAAAAAACTCAAATATAAAAATAAATTAAAAAAAGCAAAAAATAAAAAAGAACAAAAAATTAGAAAAAGAGAAAAATCGTGCCTTGCTAAAAACCTGGAAACAAGTGTCTTGGTAGCGAAAATAGAAATAATCCCAAGTGGTGAAAACCTAGCAAACATGCGTCACTTGTAATCAATGTTCCATCTATCAATGTGTGGCTAAGCTCTTGTCTCCTTCCATCCATCTCACTCTCTATTTCCTTATGTTGTGTTGGGCTGGAACTTGTCTTAGTCGTGTCCTCAATTCTTATCTGTCATCTGGAGGCAATCGTACACCTATTTGAATTGTCAATGCTTTATCACTTGGTCGACCTCTTGTGCTTAACCTGAGTCAGTTTATTAGTCCTTCTTGGTGGACACTTTGTCACTAGCACTACTCGGTGTTTCTGAACACCTCGATCCTCGGTGTTTCTCAACATCCGAATCCTTTAGTGTTTCTCAATGCTACCAAATTGGGCTTCACTATGTTTCTTAACACATATTAGATCTTGCACTATCTTTCACTGCACTCTTGCACTTTGACACTAGCACAAAGGTGTTTTCTTAACACCCAACACCAACTTATATCCTAGAAAACTAAAAATGACTAAGATATGCTGAACTATTTTCTTGTATGCTATCTGTTATCATTGATTTTTGCTTGCTATGTCTTCCAAGGTCACTCGACGATGTCTACTTGACTAGAGATTCATGACTGGGGGCATAACATCTCTTTCTCTTATTTCTTCTTGTGGTGTGATTTCAATAATCCAGAGGTGTCTAATAAATTGGGTGTCTATGGTAAGAGCCTCCATCATGATTGGAACGTCGCACATACCTTGACCTTCTTTATTTGGACACTTAGGCGAGGTTGGAATTATCTCCTTGTCTATTTCTTGTGTGTAGCATGTATGATGATACTCCTAGTTATCTTGCCAACTTGTGCTTTGATACAGGTGTTATCTTACAACATTAATTTGGAAACCATGTTTAGGTAATCTTGGCTCTTGTTCCTTTATGCTTACGTGTGTTTCCTGCATCTTATACGATAAGGTCATATTCATATCTCCATGGTTTCTCTCACACTAGTGAAGGTTGTACTGACCTTCAATGTCCCAAACAAACAAATGATGAAAAATTATGGTCTACAAGATCAGTGACTTGACTACTCCAAAAGTTTTAGGATGCATTGGCATTTCTTAGAATGCATTTCATTCTAGGGCTGCATTTATCTTTTCATTTCTAGTTCCCTTGAGCTATGATTTCTTTTCTTGCCTTCCTCTCTCTTTGCTAAAGTTTTTGATTGCAAATCCTTATCTTTGATCCTATTTTTTGGGATCGAAATCAAAATTCCAAACCTTCTAACGTAGTTGATTGCTGATGCTATCCCTTCTTGCTCACTTCCTCTTTTCTTTTTTGGACTCCCGAGGCTCATCCTCACCCCTTAAACTTCATTTCTATTTTTATCTTGAGGGGGCATGGCAATATATCAAATCTTCTTCATCAATCAAATCTCCTAATCTGAAAATCTATAAATTGAACTAAATATTTATCAATCAAGTCAATTAGGACTAAACATCATCCCTCAGGGCATCTCATCTGCATTGCTTCATATCAAATTGAGATTCTCCACATCTCCTTTCTAAAAGAGTGTTCTCATTGCTTCATATCAATTCACTCAGACATGCATCTTTTCAATCTCTTAGGGAATATCTAGTTCATCAGGACTCATACCAATTTGGTATCATCTCTCGGATGATTAGCTATCTCAATCTCCTTGGATAGATATTTAGTCTCATCACTTCATATCAGGCTGGATACTCTCATCTTACTTATCAGTCTTCGTTCAATCAGGTTCGGATTCCGATCTCTATCATCTATCTTGACATCATCATTCTTTGACTCAATGTGTTCCCAGATCACTCACACATTAGTCAAAGAGGGGAAAATGTAATCACCTAAAATTGGTCCACTAGAGCTTGATCCCCCCTCTTGATCAAATCATCTCTTTGCTAAGCATTATTGTGCAGAGTAACCATTAAAATCCTCTTTACATAATTAAATCAAAAATATTATATCAAGCTTATACTATGGTCTAATTTCTAGAGCTTGCATATTTATTTAATTTCTATAACCTTGCTTTTAATATAAATTTTCTACACTTTTATTAAAAGAACACATTCACATGTGTACACTCAATCTTGATTAATTAGAAATTAAAAGGGATTTGTGCTTTCAAATGCTATTTTTTCTTATTCTAGCTAACATTTTCCTTTTGCCTTTTAATCCTCACCACTCATCTCTACCTAACCTTGCATCTCCTTGCGCCTCTTCATCTCATCCACTCATTCTATTGCCTCTTAATCTTAGCCCTCCATTCTTGAGGCAATTCCTTTAAAAGGAAGCTCTTCCCTTGCTCAAGGGTCCCTATTTTTTTGTAATCTTAGCTCTCTTTCATTCTAGCTTTCTTGCTTTCTTAGAATAATCTTTCTAATTTGAATTCTTATCTCTTAGTTGCTCTCATTTTTTAGCTTAGCTTCATTTATAGCTTAATCTTGCATTGTTAATATAGTTTCTTTCTTGCATTGCTTCAATAGAATAGCTCTTGCATTATCATTCTCGATTACTAGTCACTTGCATACATTCTTAGCTTAATGTTTCATTCTTAACTTGCATTCTTGCATCTTAGCTTCATTCTTGCACTTGAATCTTCTATTTTGGAGTAGTCAAGTCACTAATCCTCTATGACAATTTGATGAGCATCATGAGAAGGATTAAACTCGCTTTAAATAGGAATCTATAAGTCACTTCTTGAGATATCCCTCTCCATGGATTTGTCTCAAGTGTAATGGTTCATAGAAGTGTGTCACACTTTTGATCACACAAGTTTCTCATCAATACCAAATTCCTTACCAAAGAGAATGACGATGCCATTGTTCTAATCCTAAATAAAAATTATGGTAACCTTTCTACATACCCATGTAACTTCTCCGAGTAAGGGGTAACTCTACCTTTTCTCAGTCTACGCTAGGTATCCTCTTTATTCTTCCAGTCTTCATAGCTAGTATACTCAATGTGCATCAAATCCCCCCCATATTTAGAGTTGAAGATCTCACCCAACACTGATTCAAGGAAGAAATGGCAAAGGAAAAGCTAGAAAGCAAATAAATAACACCAAATATGCCCATAAAATGTGTGAGACATAATTAGTAATTAAGGCTCTCTACCCTGATGGACTACCCTCACACTTCACACTAATTGTAAGATTTTTATGTGTCATTTCCATCATAATACGTAACCTTACCCACCTTTCCATTAACTTCATCAAATATAAGGAGTGAGATAATATTACTATCCATTTTATTTTCTCCGTCCCAAATTTTTTTATCTTGTGTTTGGACACCAAAGTTGGCTAAACAATCAACCACCCTATTGGTTTCCCTAAAGGAGTGAGCAATGTAGCATTTTTCAAAAGTATTTATAACAGCCCTTGAATCTTGGATAATTTGATCAATGGACCATGAGGCTTTATGTTCTTCTTTTAAAAACTTAATAACATTATTTGAATCCCCTTCCATCCAAAATTTCTTGCAATTTAGATGCTTAGCCAAAAGAAGAGTTTGATATGCACCCATGGCTTATGCTAAATGGTTAGTCTAGGATCCCAAGGGAAGTGCCACCGTAGAAATAGAATTTCCATTCTCATCTCTCACTACTCCCCCACACCCATCCGACCCAGGATTTCCTTTGGCTGCCCCATCAAAATTAATTTTAATCCATCCTACAGGAGGTAAGTTCCAGACTAAACCTTCTCTATTCTTCTTTACTATCCCCACATTTTTAGTCAAATAAATAGTTAGGTTCCAATCTCTAGAAATTATGCACTTTGCATCCTTGCACTGGGTTGAATACTTATCTTTAAGATCCATTTGAAGGAGGAAGATAATTTCTCCAATGGCCCTTATAATTTTCTCTGTAACCACATGAGAGGGAGAAGCATAATCTCTAAATCCTATTATTTATTTCCTTCCAAAGTCCCTAGATAATATGGGGAACAATGATATCCAAAAGATCCCTAAGAACCTGATTAGAGAAGGGAAAAATCCATTGAGAGAAGAACTATTGGACATAAGTAGGGAAAACCCAACAAAGATTCCAACTATGGAATATCTAGGGCTAGACCTGCCAAGAGCAAGAAAAATGTAAAAAAATATGGGAGGAATTATCCTTCACTTCTTATCAAAGGTAATATATATTTGTGATAGATAAGCCTCTTTTATAAAGATTATCAGTAGTTAATATCTTATTTTGAAAAAAAATATAGTAAAAAATATTGATTTTGGGAATAAGATACTTCACCCAAGATTTAGCCCATAAAGGGGAAAAATTAGAGGAACCAGACATCAGGGAAACAATAGAGGAAAGAAAGGAAATTCCACCAGATGTACCATCCCAGATAATTGAGTCTTGATAATCAATGCCAACCATTATGGCATTAAGCATAGTTTGTAAAGGATCTAGGGAAGAGTCAATGGTTGATAGATGAACCGAATGCTAACCCTGCCAATACTCACCAACCATCATTCCAAATGCATCCTTACAAAGTTCCAAAAAAAGAGTGAAATATAGATAGTTGCAAAGGTGTTACTCTAAGATCCTCTTGTCCTCCCAGAAATGAATACTTCTACCATTTCCCACCTTCCACCTTAGGCCACGAGAGGCAATCTCCTTAACCTTTCGGATGTTGCTCCACATATGAGAGTCATTGATAACCATAGGAGCCTTAATAAAATTACTCAAGGTGGAACAATGAATTAAGTATTTACTCTTCTAAATTTGGTTCCATTCTCTGGGCTCCCCAAAAATTCTCCAAATTTATTTATCCAAGAGGGATTTATTGAAGATTCTAAAACTTCTAAGACCCAGGCCTCCCATATTCTTTGGTTTAAAAACACTTCCCAAACTATAAGAAGGTGTTTCTTCTCCTCAACAACTGACCAAAAAAATATTTTCATGATACCCTCAATGGTATTGGAAAAATTAGTGGGGATTTTAAATAGGCTTAGAGCATACACAGGCAGATTCTGAAGAGAATATTTTAGCAATTGGATTTTACCAGCTTGGCTCAACAAATCTCCCTTCCAACTAGCTAGTTTTCTATTAAATCTATCTACCAGGGAAGTCCAAAAAGAGTCATGAGGTTTGAGATCAAGTGAAAGACCAAGGTAGGTAGACAAAAATTCAACTATTGAGCACCCTAGAATATTTGATATCTTTCTCTATCTTTCAGCTGGAGTATTGATAAAAAAAGGGAGAAATTTTGTTCCAATTTATGAACTGACCTGTAGCCTTCCTATAGATGTTAAGAGTCTCTTTCATCATTTTGGCTTCTTTAATAGTTGATAATCCCATCATCATCATATCATCTACAAGTTATTCATGAGAACAAGATAATGGGATGGACAAAGGATAAAGCCCCTAAATTTCTCCCTAGATAACCATCTTTTGAACATATCTTCCAAGGCTTTCATCCATAATGGCAAAGAGGATGGGAGAAACAAGATCCCCCTACCTTAAACCGCTAGTCAGTTTAAATAAGACTGAAGGATTCTCATTTACAATGATAGCTCAGGAAGAGGCAGTGATGAGTTGAGAAATAAGTTGGAGCACCCGTGTTCGAGCACCCATGTTCCAAAACCAAAATCCTGAAGCACTTTGTAGAGAAATGGCCAGTCAACCCGATCATAAAATAGTAATTTCTTATTTGAGATATGAATACATAAGTCATTAACAACTACTAAAAATAAGATATATAGATTATCAAATAGAAAGAATGCAAATAAAGAAATCAAGTGCCATGACAATTATATCAATGAGAGGAAATTTTTGACTAATTACCAATCAAGGGAACCTGTTAAAGAGATATATCAATACAAATTTCAATGCATGAATACCAACTTATTCATGTTACCATTTTATTTAGGAGAAAACTATTATGAAACCACTATCGATGATCTATCATAGAAACCTATAATATTATCATAGTTATGTCTCATAAAATAATGTTCATTCTTTATACCAAGAAATATACCATGTTCCTGGGCCAATATTATATGCCAAAATGGATAGACCAAGCATGATCATGAAAAATATCATAGCACCTGTACCAATACACTGTGAATATAATAGAAGTATACTAATTTGAAAAATAACTAAAACCAAATCATGTTGTCATAATGTTATCACTATCATATACATGCATGTACTAAAACCAAATTATGCCATGTGTATTTCCAAATTCATCAAAGTATGACAAATCACATTAAGAGGAAGTGTGACCATAAGGGAAATTGTGACCATACCATACCAACTAGAAGAAAGAATATTGAATACCTGTACAGTCAATATAGTGTCTTTTCATGTCTTTGACATCAAGGGAAACAACTAAGGGACAAACAACTCTCCCTTTGGCCTTGATGGAAAAATACCAAAGAACTTCTCCCCCTTTTTGCATCAATAGACAAAGGGAGACTGCAAAAAATAGATGAATCAATGAGCTTTGATCACAAAATGATACTGAACCAATAAAGAACAATAGAAGAACATGGTCCTAAATATAAATAATAATAAAGATCATCTGAACAAAATTGTAACATCTAAGAGATAAGCATAAAAAACATATGACCTCAAATCCAAGAACTATAAAACCCAATATATGGCACCAAAAACCTGTAACCATTGATCAAGAAAGTAACTCTGTGATATATCAAATAATATGATCTTGTTGTATATCATAAAGGGTAATAACTACATACGGCCTCATGGAAATCTGATCAATAAAGTAGGAGAAACTTTAACCAAAATGTCAAGAAATCAACTATAATAATAAGCATATATAAACAAGAAGAGTTGTTGCATTGTGTCTATAATGACACAAGAATATCATAAGAAACCAAAATCATTGTTCCACTATAAAAAATGATTGAAATTAACACTAAAAGAGATGAAAAATATGAACCAAAAACACAAGAAGGAATCACTATACTGAGTAACCATCCAAATCTCATATATCAAGGATGAAACATAAGCACACAAGCTCCCCATAAAAGGCTGCAATAAACTGAATTAATGAATAGAATGGAGGGAGAGAACACCAAGTCTTTCCTTCAAGCCTTCAAAAAAAAAGTTTGGCGACAGTTTAGTAAAGATATTAGCTACTTGTTCATTGAAAGCCACATAATCCAAAATAACCTCATTGGACAAAACTTTTTCTCCAAGAAAATGATATCTAATGTCTATGTGTTTAATATGAGAATGCAAGATAAGATTCTTTAAAAATATTGATAGTACTAGGATTGTCAAATAGTATATGCGCTATTTTAGAAACATTAATTTTAATGTCTTTCAAAGTTAGAACCATTCAAAGTACCTATGTGCAACAAGTAGTAGTTGTAATATATTCTACCTCAGTAGTGGATAGGGACACAAAATATTTTTTTTACTATGCCAAGCCACTATTCTGCCTCCTAGGAAGAATGTACCACCAAAAGTATGTCTCCTTCCATCTATACAACATACCCAATCAACATCATTATAGGAAGTCAAGGTGAAATCATTATGTCTAGGATACCATAAGATAAAATCAATTGTCTCATAAATATATTTCGGGATTCTTTTGACAACCTCTAAATAGGATTATTTTTGTGGAGACTGAGATCTTGAGATCAAGCACACACAACGCATTATATCAAGTCTAGTTGTAGTTAAGTACAATAGACTTCCAATCATGGACCTATACATTGTATGATCAACATCAAGTTGATCAAGTTCTTACTTAAGCTTGAAATTAATTTCCATAGGAGTGCCAAGTACAGGTTTGCACTCATTCATTTGGAACATTTTTTAACATTTATTTTTCATATTTTGTTTAAGAGATAAAGATTCATTTTTCAAATTGACTAGCTTGCAAACCCAAAAAGAAAGGAATTTTACCTAACATTGAAATCTCAAACCGTGATTTCATAATGTTGGGAAACTCATAACATAAATCAAGACCATCATTTCTAAATATGATATCATCTACATAGATAACAACAACCATAATATTATTAGCTTTTTTTTTTTTTTGAAGTTTGAGTTGTTTTCTACTACACCTTTTGTGAAACCTTGATCATGTAAGTATGTATCAAATTTGGAAAACCATGCTCTAGGGGATTGTTTAAGCCATATAGAGCCTTTTTCAATCTGTAAAAATGATTTTATTTTCCTATGCATAGAAATCCTTCTGACTGTTCCATATAAAATTATTCTAACAAATCCCCATTAATAAATGCAATTTTGACATCCATCTAAAAAACCTTTAAGTTTTTATATACAAATTAAGACAAGAAAATTCTTTTGGCCTCAAGTCTGACCACAAGAGAAAATGTTTCATCAAAGTCTATACCCTCAATCTAAGAATATCCTTTTCATACTAACCTTGCTTTATTTTTAACCACATTGCCCTTACCAACAAGTTTATTCCTAAATAACCATTTAGCCCCAATCACATTTTATCAGTAGGCCTAGGGACTCGTTCCCAAGTTTTATTCTTTTCTATTTGATCAAGTTCTTCTTTCATGGTGTTAACCCAACATTCATCTTGACTTGCTTCAATATAATTTTTAGGTTCTAATTTTGAAATCATACACAAATGTATGTGATCACTAATGTTTGCAAGTATTCTTTTGGTTTGGACACCAACTATTTTTTCCCCAATGATCTATTCTTGAGGATGATTTCTTTGTATAGATTTTGAAGAAAACTTAGGAATTGACCCTTCATTTCTTCCAGGATTGGTTTCTTGTTCTTGTTCTTCTTTTTCTAAATTTTCCTAAACTTCTGGTGTGTGAGTTTCTTTGTTGTCCTCTTTTTTTTGTTCATAGTGTTGTAATAAATCATCCACTTTAACATTAGTACTTTCAACTACTCTATTTAATATTTTATTATAGTACTTATAGGCTTTTCTATGAGTAGAGTAGCCTAAGAAGGAACCTTCATCACAATGTGATTCAAAACTTCCTAAATTGCATCACCTCTTTTGATAGAACACTTATTACCAAATTTTTTGAAATAGACAACATTTGGAGGTCTTCCATACCATAGTTCATAAGGAGTGTACTTGAGCCATCATTAAAGTTGTTCATTAAATTAAATATGTCTTATAGTTTTCTGACTCTATTACTGAATGGATTAAGGCACTAATCTAGGGTGTAGTGAGGTATATTTTGAAGGGAAAAATCTAAAATCAAATCATTTTACTTGTATGCCTTTAGGATTAGTTTTAGTTTAGTTTCATTCCCGACAGTATCTAAAGCTAAATGGGATTATGCATAAGAATGGTAAAACACACATACCCATTATCTATAAATCTAAGAACCATCCATTTTTAGAGGTCTTTATGTCATGCCCATATTTCCATGAGAAAAAACACACCAAATTTTTTTTTAAAGGGTAATTATAAGTTAACAGTTTAAAGATTTTAGGGTTAAATTATTATTTAATGATAAAAGTTTTAAAAGGGAGAAATGCGGTAAGTTCGGTAAACTAAAGTGTGGTCAAGCTCACGATCATTTAAGGAGAAATCATGGCAGGTGTTATCTATCCCGCCAACATCCCTTGCACGAATATGGTCATCACAAGACTAGGGTAAACTAACTAAGCCTACCCTACCTTTAATATTAAAAAGATTAATACAATAATTACAAATGCTTAATAAAACCTCAATAAAATACTAATTATATAATTGGGGTCTAGACCATCCTTTAAATAATTTAAAAGAACTAATATTGATTAAAGTTAAAGGCATGAAGTATAAGTATTAAATTATTATTTCTTACATTAGATTTAATTACAAATTGGTATCCCTCAATGAAACCCCAAGGAATACTTAATTAACATTTATTGAAACCTTGTTTATTTCCATTATCTTACTACTAGCCTAAGGTTTAATCATCAAATTAAATATAATTAAACATTATTATTTGAGAAATAAGTGTTTAACACATAACACTGGCTTTACATATAAATGTATGTTTCTTAATAACAACTTGATTTAATAATCTCTCGACCAAAATAAAAGTGACTATTAACATACATTTACTTAATTAAGAGGGTAAATAGTACTTAAGTATTAAATTTTCTAGATATAAACTCCAAAACATTATTACCAACATTAATCTTAGATAAAATTAAATTTCCCCAAGGGGTTTAATAATCAAATATGGCCAAGAGAAAAATACATAATCTTAATTTCATTAAAACATCCTTTAAAAATAGTATAAATTTTAAATTTTAATTTCATCCACTCAAGGATAGAAAAGTAAAACATAAGCTTTAAATGAAAAGAAAAATACAAAGAAGGAGAAAAAAAACATAAAAATATCAAAAGGAAAATGGGGGGGAAGAATTCAAAATAGGGATTGACTATTCAATGCCCTAACCCTAATTCAAAATTAGGGTTAGGGAGAATATGACTATCCCACAAAAGAACTCCCAAGAGCCCTTTTCAACTTCAGAACTCTCCCTCACCCAAACCCTAAGTGGGGGAAGCCATTTTTTGTGTGTCCATAATGTTTGCAGGGGTTTGAAGATGTCAACAATGGAGGTTCAAGCTCATATGTGAAATATACTTATATCCATATATATACTTATTGCATATATGTATATAAGTATATTCATACTCAAAAATCCTGCCTCAGCCAACAACCTAAACGACCAAACAAGGGCAAGGTGAAAACTTCCTCCCAAGCAATGTTGTTGTTATGCAAGATGTACATCCTTTTTTTTTTGTTATATATATTTGTTTTTAAAAAAAATGAAATTTATTAAGTAAATGGGGGGGGAGTCGAAGGCTCTACCCAGCCCCTACCGCACAACCCTCATCCGCGTGGTGACTAAGCCACAGTTGTGGCTTGCCATGACTGAGGACTATTGCAACAACCCTACCCCCCACATGGGGGTTAGGGTTTTCTCATTTTTTTTAATTTTTTTTTTTTGTTATTTATTAATTTTATATTCATTTTTTTATTAATGTGTATTATATATATATTTTATTTAGAAAGAAGGAAAAATATTTAAGCAAATGTCTGCTCTATTAAATATAACCCTTTTTTTTTAACAACACACATTATTATTATTATTATTTAAAGAAAGTTAGTCAGTTAATATACATATAACTATATTCTTTTTTTAAAATAAGCAAAACTAGAAATAGAGCCAAAGTTTTAACAGCTTAAAAAGTCTATATAAATAATTATATATCAAATATAGTTATTTATGTATGTGTATAAACAAAACTTTACAAATATATGCAATGTAGATTTTAGTAAGACATTTAAATCTACAACCCAAAACTCACATAAATAAAATAAAAATAGCGTTGCAAAGAGCGATATGATCTTTTGTTTTTTTTAATTCATAGCATCATCATAGTAGGTTTAATATACTATATTGTTTTTTTTGGGTACCTAATACTTTCCTTAAACATTCTATTATCATGCAGTCTATAAAAATAAATAAATCTATCTTGCAAGTATTATGTTTTTTCGTAAATAAAATGCAGATTTACTTGTATCTCCAAAAGCTGTGAAAATTTTTTTGTTCTAAAGTTCATCTATGCCCTTTTCTTTTTTTAAAACAAATCTTTCAGAAAATCTTAATATCACTACACAATAAGTATCTCTTTTCAAATAAACAAACTTTAATGATAAAATATTTATTCAACAACTATGGAGATAAATTTATGCACTAATTAAATCTATTAAAAGGAGAGAGAGAGAGAGAGAGAGAGAGAGAGAGAGAGAGAGAGAGAGAGAGATTTCATACATTAACATTAATAAAAGTTGGATACATTTTATGATTCATAAAACATATGCTAAACATACAGTGAGAAATATACATTCTTTGCATAAGATGAACTTAACAAAAGGGAAAACTATTACATAGATGTTTCCTAAATACATATTTCTAGAAGTGTTATAGCAAGGTTTCCATTTGGACTTCCTTCTACAATGAGGAAACTAATTTCCTTACAACATAGTTAATCATGGTAGACATAATATAAACTCATTCCAAGCTTCCCTTCAAAGTGCAACTTCTTCAATACCTACAATAAGAGATAGGATAAACCATGGGATGCTCCCCTCCCAACCAAGGCCTCTAAGAGGCCACCCCTGAGCTAGGGGAACAATAACATAGACAAGAAAACAACCAACAACATGTTCAAAACATCAACAACACAAAAAAATGCTAAACACGTGAGTACTCCCAGCCAAGGATATGAACAATGGGTCTCACAATGACCCTATTCTTTGGATGAAGGTGGACTAAGTACCAATGGGGAGAAAGCCCATTTCACAACAATTGAGACAAGCCCACACATGGCCTTCCCAAAAACTCATCTCAACTATATTCTCAAAAGCCCAACAAAATCCTTATGACCTCCATGGCATCAAGCCAAAAACTACCCCCTTATGACCCCAATATAACAAAAAAAGAAATGGCTACATGGAGCCCATACTTTCATGTTTTCTTCCTTCTCCTTTCCAAGGAGAGACTGTACACCCATGGCTGTCCAAAGAAAGCCCTTCACCCCCAAGGCTATTCTTCCCCTCATGGGTGAGTGTGGCCTTGAGACTCCCATACAAACATAACAAAACAAAGGATCTAAATCACAAAACTTCACATTTACAACACAAAAATAACTTGCACAAAAACAAGCTCAAGATTTACACATACAACTACTAACATACAAGAACAACAAGATTATCAACAACAAGAACCATGAAGAAAACAAAATACCAATTTTCTTACACACAACATAAAATATGCATAAGAATTCAAGTGGAGCCACCAACCTAAGTCCAAGCAATAATGGTGAGTGTTGAAGATGAGAACCCTTTTGACCAACCTTTCTCCTATGCAAGCTCCTCCAAAATTAACTAGTCTCTAAGATAGAGAGTGGGTGTTCAAACTCTTCCAAAACAAGAGTCCCCTCTAAAAAGGCCTCCACACATCTTCCCACAAACTCATAGGGATAAGGTTTCCTTCCCATTGGGTGGTATTCCCTAAACTCCTTACAGGGTTACTAAAAATGGCCTCTTACAAAGGTAAGCTAAAAAGGTGGAAATAGGACTACCATTCTAATGGATGGTGTTCTTACCAAAACTTGGTCCCAAAAGTTAATTTTCGGCCATGTTGAAAAACCTACTTTTGGATGGGTCTTTTGGTCAACTATGGGTTGTCCTATGGTGAAAAATGACCCTTACCCATAGATATACCAAGTGGGCTAACTAAAAATGGCCTAAAATCACCCCTAGGCACCTTTTTAACCCCCCAAAAGCTCATGATAAGTTCAAATTCGAAATCCTTGAATTGACACTACCTCAAGCTCCCTAACCAAGGGCTTCTCATGGGGATCCAAAAGGGTACATTCCAAGGTTGATGGGCATCCAATCCTCAAGTGGACATGTCATGGCCACAAGTACACATACAAGTGTCAATTGACACAATATCAATTACACATCACAAGCCATGTGGCATGTCCACTAGAGAATTCACAAAAGAATTTACATTTACAATTAAACATATTAATTAAATACACACATGCTCATTATGTTTACAAATAAAACATGATACAATGAGGTTTTGTCTCTTATTAGATGCAACCTTGGCTAACTGAATTAACATAGGTCTATGCTTTGGTTCCCTGAAATTAACCATGGTTTAATTCCCTACACACTAAAGTCCAACATCAATAGTCCAAGGAAATAAAAATTCATAACATACACGATCAAAATAATTCATCTGCAATATTTCTAAACAAGTCATAATTCACATGGATTACTAATTCATTTATGGAACATATATAACTCATCAGGTAATAAAACAATTTCATGATTTAATCAAGCTCATAACATCATCATTGCATCAATAATTCATTGCATAATTAAATCTCATCATGATATTCATAAAACCAAATTAATCACACATGTAGAACCATAATGATATCTCAGTAATCATCTAAATAAACATAACATAATGTGCATCTAGTCTTTATGGTGATAAAATCCATGATATAAAGTGTCAGAAAACCCATGATGCATCAAAATATAGTATCAAATTGTCTATCTCAAATGTAGAAACTGAAAGGCTATGATGGGCATGGGGTGAGGCCTCACATCCTTCCCCCCTAGGCATGAACTTCCTCCTAGAGTTCATCAAAAATATGGGGGTATTGTGCTCTCACCTATGTTGCATCCTCCCATGATGTCGTAACCTCATCATAGAAATCCTAATGGACCCTAACCTAGTCCAGCTCTCAGCCTTGAAGAGCTAGCATCCAATGTGCCAAAATGAGGATGGGCTCCAAAGCTAATTGGATGTCTAAGTCCACCTGTAATGCATCCCAATCTATGATATGAGTCTCATAAAAAATATACTTCCTCAACACTGATACATGGAAGACATTGTGGATGCATGACATGCTAGGTGGAAAGGCTCGACGATAGGCGATAGGACCTATCCTCTCAAGAATCTCAAAAGGACCAAAAAATATGGGTGCAAGCTTAGAGCCCTTTCCAAAATGGATTGGACTCTTATGTGGTTGCACTCTTAAAAAGACTCTATCTCCAGCCATATAACTATGATCCTCCCTCTTTGCATCTGCATACTTCTTCTATTTATCCCACACTTCCTTTAGATGTTGTCTAATCAAAGTCACCCGTTGCTCCAACTCTCACACTAACTCAGGACCTAAAGCAACTCTATCTTGAATGTGGTCCCAACTGAAAGGTGTTCTGCATGGTCTTCCATATAATTCCTGATAGGGAGGCATGCCTAGGGAAGTGTGATGCCCATTATTGTAGGAAAACTCAACCAAATGAAGGTACTCCTCCCACCTAGACTAATGATACATGACATACATGCGGAGCATATCCTCCAACACCTGATTTACCCTCTCTATCTGACTATCTATCTCTGGGTGATAAGCGGTGCTAAATTGAGCTTAGTGCCCAAAGCTATCTGTAATCCTCTCCAAAAGGATGATGTGAAGAGAAAATCTCGATCAGAGATAATCTTGCGAGGTATACCATGAAGTCTGACAATATCCCACAAGAAAACTTGTGCTACAGCTGGGGCTATAAAAGTTGTCTGAATAGGTGATAAGTGGGCTACCTTAGTCAACTTGTCAACTATCACCATGATGGCATCATGGTGTCGAGATGACATAGGGAGACTAATGATGAAATCCATAGAAATAGCATCCCAATTCCACTCTGGTATCTCATGAGGCTGAAGCAAACCACTAGGATGATGATGCTCTACCTTAACCCTCTGATACTCAAGACATCATGCCACTATCTCTGCTATGTTTTGTCTCATCCCTGGCCAATGATATAATTGCCTTAAATCTGCATGCATCTTCTTGACTCTGGTATGTGCTACATAAGGTGCTCTATGAGCCTCTAACATGATGAATACTCAAATCTCTGGAGGAAGGTACATATATGCATCCTCTATGGCATAAAAGCCCATCAGAATCGAGGGAATATCCTAAATATTTACCCTCAAGGGTACTCTGAGACCAAATGATCTGACTGACCTCTACATACCAAACATCCTCATGTAAATGATGCAATATCCAATCCCTCAACTCTGTACCTATAGTCATAGAGTAGACCCCATGACATCTCCTACTCAAATCATTGGCAACCACATTCTCCTTACCCTTGATGTAGCGGACATCAAAATCATACTCACAAATGAATTCCATCCATCTTCGTTGATGTGCATTCAGGTTCAGCTGAGTGAAAATATATTGCAAACTTTGATGATCAGAATGAAGCTCAAACCGATGTCCCAAAAGGAAATTCCACCATCTCACCAAGGCATGAACCACTAGAGCTAACTCAAGGTCATGAGTGGGGTAATTAAGCTCGTGAGTCTTAAGTTTTCTACACTCATATGCAATGGCTCAACCATTCTACATAAGAACTACTCCCAAACTATCCAAGGAAGCATCTGTGCATACAATGAAATCCACTGAAGGATCAGGCACTACTAGAATAGGAGTGCTAGTAAGTGCCTTCTTGAGTTCCTAAAAGGCCCTCTCACACTTCTCAATCCAATCAAACTTCTTTCCCTTTCACTGAAGAGAAGTAATGGGATGCACCACTCTAGAAAAGCCCTCTACAAAATGTCTATAATAACCTGCCAATCCCATAAAACTCCTGACCTCAGTCATAGAAGTAGGCACAGGCCAATCCCTGATGGCTCTAATCTTAGATGGGTCAACTGTGATCCTATCTCCTAAAATAACATGCCCAAGGTAATGAATCTCGGGCCTATAAAAAGCACATTTGGACAAGCTGCCATACAACTGATTGTCTCTAAGACACTGCAATACCTACCTCAAGTTCTCTTTGTGATCCTCTTCATCCTGAGAATATATCAAAATATCATCAAGGAACACAACTAAAAAAATATCAAGAAAGGTACAGAAGAACCCATACATAAGGCTCATGAAAAATGTAGGAGCATTCGTGAGACCAAAAGGTACAATTGTGAACTCATAATACCCATATCTGGTACAAAATGTAGTCTTGGGGATATTGCTATCCGCAATCCATAACTGGTGGTAACCTGACTTAAGATAAATCTTGGAAAACACTTTAGCACCATGAAGCTAATCAAATAAATCATCAATCCTGGGAAGTGGATACCAATTCTTGATGGTAAGTTTATTCAACTATCGGTAATCCATACATAACCACAAGGATCCATCCTTCTTAATGAAGATAATAGGTGCACCCCAAGATGAAACACTAGGGCGTATGTGTTGGCAAGTTGTCTATACTGGGGTATATGACTAGATATAGTGTTTTCATTATGGAAACAAAGTCATATAGTAGTTTGGAGTTAGCGCACTTGATGTAAAGATCAGAATTCAGTTAAGTGTTGAAGACTGGTCAATATACAGAGTTCCTGCAGCTCAAAGCATCAGCGCACGTGTGTACAGATGAATTATGGCATGCTCCCTGGAAGTTAAGTTTGTTAGACTATACTCATGCTTAGTCTATGAGTGCATAAGTAGATGTGCAAGGATGAGAAAGTTATACTTAGATGAAGTTTCACAACCAGTGTGTGCCAGTAGAGAACAGAGCATGGAGCCGACAGTTAGTATTTTGGGTTGCGGTTATAATGTAATATTGTAAAGGCTATGCACCCATTGTATTTAGGTTGCCAACATGTTTATATGTATAATTGTAAGAACACTTAAGCCAATTCATTTGGAAGCATTGTTTGTAATTAGTTGTAGGGCCGACCTAATTGTGTATTTTGTATGAGCGTATAATATAAGATGCGCCCATTGTATTCGGTATGAATTTCAAAATAGAGTTGTGATAAGTAGAGAAGAAGTATGTGAAGAGTCAAGAAGATGTATTAAAGCTTTGCAAGAGTTCAAAGCATCAGTGCATCAAAGGAACTGATCTGACAAGCATTATCGCAGTGACAGTTCACTTGGCAGATATAGTGTGTATCTGAGATTGGAAGGTTGTAGCCTTCACCATTTGAGAAGTGAGCTCTAGGATAGTGAGTCCACTTCCCTAATAGGGATTATTGTAAAAGAATCCTAATAGGGTCTGACCCTTAACAAGGTCTACTGTACTTAATGCATTGTAAAGCTACTCCTAACAAGGTAAAGGATCTTCTAACAAGGATCACAAAACACTAGTGCAGAATATTAGTGGGTGTTAATTCCCACTGGGGTTTTTACCTATTTGGGTTTCCCCATAATTATATTGGTGTCATGTGTTGATTTCATGTTTCATGTTTATGTGAATGTTTATTTCAGTACTTAAGCATTTAAGATCAGTATAAAGATTAAAGTGAAAAGTTAAAATACAATGAACATTGATTCACCCCCCCTCTCAGTGTTTCCATTCCTAACAATTGGTATCAGAGCTCTGTTCCTCAACAAAGAAGTTTAACCACTTGAGGATATCATGGACAAAGTAGAAATGAAACATCTGAAAAGAAATCTTGAAGCTACTCTTGAAGACCTGGACAAGTCAGAAAGAGAATTTGAAGAACTAAGGGATAAACTTAGTGATGCTCAATTAGTCATCAAAAAGCTAAGGAAAGATTTGAAAGAATGCTCTACCAGTGATCTAGGGACAATGGTCAAGAAGATAAATGAAGAAAATAAATCCTTGAAAGAACAACTTGAAGAGTTTGATGATAAGCTGACTAATAATCAAGAAGTCTACAATGAATAGATCAAAGAGAACATTTAGCTGAATGAAGAAATAAGGCAAGAAAACATGGAAATCTTGGAGCTAAGGAATAGAAAAGAAAGCTTGGAGTCTGAATTGAAAGCTGCAAATAATCATATTGACAAGTTACACACCAGTTATGATTTGGTAGAATCTCATTTGTATGCAAGAAGAGCCAAAGGAGACACCAGTTGTATTGGATACAATGAAGCATAAAATCAGATTGACAATATGTGAGAGAGAAAGGATTCACAAAAGGACTCTACTGATGCTAAGGAGATTGAAGATCAAACCAAAGATAATGGTGGACCACCTAAGAATCAGTGCAAGAAAGTAGAATGCACTTGTTTTACATGTAACAAGCATGGACACATTGCAAGAAACTATACAGAGGTAAGACCTTTTAATGGCTACTATTATTCATGCAACAAGTTTGGTCATAGAGCTATGAATTGCAAGACTAGTAAGAAGAATAGGATTCAACAAGATCAGAGAAATCAGAATCAGACAAATGAAAGAAGTTCTCAAAATGTTACATGCCAGATATGTAACTATAATGGTCACATAGCCAAACAATGTAGAATGGTGACTCATGTCAATGCACTGAGGAATATAAGACCTCCAGTCATTTTTCACTCATGTAACAAGGCTGGACATATCTCAAGGTTCTGTAGATCAAGGATGCAAGGTCAGGGAAGCCCTAAAAAGGTCGAAGAACCAATTTTGGATCCCATAGGAGAAGTTAATTTTTTCAAAGCCTCAGATGATGTGAGCATGATTTGGTTAGAGAAAAAGAAGGACAAGACTTATGAGAATGTATTGGATTCATCCACAGTGGATGCACCCTCTACATCTGGATGAATGGCCCTCAGGGTCATAAGGGGAGCTAATTTAGCTCTAGACCCCTGCGTGGCTGGTATACTCATCCTTAGAGTATGTGCCTTTGGACTTAAGCTTTTGGAGTATAGAGGTACCTTTGTACAAGAGCACACATGTTGATTGTGAACAAAACTCAAGTTGGAAATTTTGAAGTGATAGCCTAGTTTACGTGACTTGCATTAATGGTAGAGTTTTCACTTTAAAGTACATAGAAAGTTATTTGATTTCTCATTGCATTCAAATTCAGAGTGATGGGAGAGCAGAAAGAGCCTTGGAAGTTGCTGTGAAGATTTGGAGATTGATCTATCAGTGATTTGCAACAATTATCAATGCATTTGGTCAGTTGCAGAAACCCTAGATTGACGCACCGATTCAGAAGTCTTTGGATCATCTTGGAGATCAGTTGGAAAGCATTTAGACAAGTAAGTCATGACCACTCCCATAGTTTTTGATGTTTCTGAGAAGAAGAGATATGTATTCAAGAAACATCATTTTAAATCAACCCTAGATGATTTAGAGGGAGCATTCTCCCACACTGGGCGTCATGCATGTGGAAGATATTAGGGCTTACATCTACTACAAGAAAGAACCAGTAGGGTTGGATAGGTTA
The DNA here is from genome assembly GCA_027943335.1 of Chamaecyparis obtusa. NCBI lineage: Eukaryota > Viridiplantae > Streptophyta > Pinopsida > Cupressales > Cupressaceae > Chamaecyparis > Chamaecyparis obtusa. The sequence continues at coordinate 3,034,334 of BSBK01008882.1, read as the reverse complement.
AGGGAACACATGGACACCATGTTGAAACCAAACAAAACATTCATGGATGAATATGTTAAATGGAATGATCACCCTATTGTTGAGTATGCTATGGCATATGAATTCTATGAGACATAATGGATAAAGATTTTATTGAGCAGGATTCATGATGATTTTTTTTGGATTGGTGATGTACCAATAAGAATCACTAGTGACTTGATACATGAGATGACATGCCTTTCTAGGATAGGCATCATCCTTCTTATGGGCAAGGATGTCAGAAAGATGGTTGAGCAAACATGTAAGTCAAGGACCGATAGGCACATCATGACAATTGAGCCTATTGAACAAGCAGACATCAAATTGATGTCTATGATACTAGGATATAGGTTTCATCACACCAATAGGGTGAATAGTTGCGGGCACAATTCTAGCAGCCATCAGACCTGTGAAGGAAGATGGGGAATTCAACTTGTGTGAGATCTTGTGTGCACAGTTGATTGATAACATCAAGGCCATCAAGCATGACAAGACAAAGATATTCAGGTTTGGTTCATTGATCATTTACATGTACCTTCATGTAGTTGGGAGAGTATTAGATTTGTATTTGGACATTATTATTCCAACCATGCCACAGATATCTAACAAAGCATCCACAGAAAGCACATTGAGAGATTATGTGACATTGGAATTGAAGACCTTGAGGGTCAAGATGAAAATGAGGTATAGAATTCTAGAAAGCATTGTGGAAAAGTATAAGGATACTATTTTCTTTATGGTAGAGATAGATACAACTTGTATGGAAGCTATTGAGCCAAGAACTAAGTGGATTCATCCACTTGGTTATGAGGTAGAGGAACAAGTCCTTGAAGCATATGCGCAAGTACTACTGTCAGCCTCCAAAGATCCTAATGAACCTAGATGGGGAACATATGAGGAGAAGACAAGAGAAGTAGATACAAAGCTAAACAGTGCAACAACAAAAAGAAAGGTTGCTAAAGTCACATCAGAGATCTTGAGAATACATGGTGTATCTCAAGCAGACCTTGACAAGGCAAGGGAGGAGAAGATTGCTTTGGAAATGAAAAGCGCAGCAGCAGAAGAAGAATAAGAAGATCCTAAGATGAAGAAGATAAAAATTGAAAAAGATGACAGTCAGAAGGATATAACTGATGACACTCCTTCTACACCCAAAGAAACCAATGATTCTAATGCTCCTCCAGAGTATAAGCCAATAGTCAAAAGGAAGAAAGAAACCAGCACTAGTCATCCATCCTCGTGAGCTACAAGGAGCAAGAAAAACATTCAAACACCTCCTAAGGTAGGATTTAGACCAAGCCTTAAAGTATTGAGCACAAGAATTATTGATGAGGGTAGAATTGATCAAGTAGGGAAGTTTTATGAAACATATAGTGAGATTGAGAAATTAGAAATACATGATATGATTGTTAAACATATGATAAAGTTCAAGAAGACAGTTCTTGAATTGAAAACAATAATTCTAGATAAAGTATGGGAGATAATGGATACCTTGAAGAGACAAGCCACTGAAGAAGACTTCAGAATAAGGGAACAAATTCTTGATTCCACTCTTCCAGTATGTTCTGTTGAAGAAAAGTCACTATTGTTAAATTTGGTGAAGCCGCACTTAAGGTCAAAGATGAGAACACTACACCTCATGAAAAAAGACTATGAGCTGATCTCTAAGGAAATAGAGAAGGCCTTTGAGAAGGTATTCATATAACAGTGCATAAAACCTATGTCTGCACCCATCTCTCAAGTACCTAGTAAGCAAGACAAAGCAGCAAAGACTATCAAGGTATAGTTTATAGGTCCTTAGGATTCAGTGCCTACAATGGAAGTACAAATAGAGTTAGATAAATTTGTGCCCATGTCAAAGTCACTCAAGGACAATACCATTATCATTGATAATGTGGAGATAGCCATGGTGGCCACTGACACAGAATTGGACAAGTTTGAGGAAGCTTTTGTGAGCACACAAGAAGCTGAAATTTTATGTAGCAACACACCTCCCAGTTAGCAAGAAGTGGTATTGATTGAAAATGTAAGAGATAAGGAAGAAGATAAGATGGAAGAAAAATAACAAGAGAAAGATGAAACTTCTATTGATCTAGCCAAGGTAAAACTAGAAGTGATGGATAGCACTCCCCTCACTCCCTCTTCAGCATTGTTGTCAAGTTTGACACCTGACACATCCAGTTTGGACTCATGGAGAGAAGAAGACTTGATTAAGTTCAACGTCTTAGCTATGGAGAAGGAAAAGGAGAAACAAGTCATGAGAAATCCTCTCCTTGTGGAATCTGTGAACATAATGAATAGTCTATTGCCATAAGACAAGAAAGTGTATAAAGTACACCCAGTTGATGATGTGAGTACAGTTATCTCATAGTTCAAAAGTAATTTTTCAAGCCTTGAAGAATCTACATCCAAAGTTGTAGAAGAGAAGTACCTGAAGAAGATATTGGATGAGTTGATGAGAAAATTTGCACTAGATTTGAATTCACTCAAGACAGGACAAGCATCTTTAAAAGACTTTTCTGATCAAGGAAGGAAATTCATTGCAGACTGCATGGATCAGGATAAGCTTACTGATGCCCATCTTAAGAAAATACAAGAGGCAGAAGCTATGATTGAGCAGGTGAAGATTTTAGTGAAAGACACATCCACTGATGTGAACATGTGCAACAATGTCTACCAAGGTCAGTTGGACAAAATTGAGAAGGCAGAGAAAGAGATGGCAAAGATAAGGTCTAGACAGACTTAGTTAAGGAATACTCTTGTGCCCTCACTAGACATTCTCAATCAGAACATAAAGGAGATTGATGCCACCATGATAACCTATGACCAAGGTTTGAGCACAAATTTGAAGAAGATGGAGAAGCTTCAATATGCTTTATGTGCCCATCTCTAGATAGTTAAGTCTTTGATAACTTTTTGGAAGAAGGAGATCCAGAACCTTACGATAGCATATCTGAATGTTTTCCCTAAGTATGTGCAGATACAATTTTTTGGTACACCTTTATCATTAATTTCAAAGGGGGAGTTGTGTATAAAATATGGAGTATAATATGATTATGTATAAGAAATGTATAATAGATAAAAGTTTTTTGTGTTAAGGGATAGTTAGCAACTTGGCCATATTCCTTTGTTGCCATCAATGAAAAAGGGTGAGATTGTTGGCAAGTTGTCTATACTGAGGCATATGACTAGATATAGTGTTGTCATTATGGAAACAAAGTCATATAGCAGTTTGGAGTTAGCACACTTGATGTAAAGGTCAGAATTCGGTTAAGTGTTGAAGACTGGTCAGTATACAGACTTCCTATAGCTCAGAGCATCAGTGCACATGTGTACGGATGAATTATGGTATGGGCCTTGGAAGTTAAGTTTGTTAGACTATACTCATGCTTAGTCTATGAGTGCATAAGTAGATGTGCAAGGATGAGAAAGTTACAGTCAGATGAAGTTGCACAGCCAGTGTGTGCCAGTAGAGAACAAAGCATGGAGCCGATAGTTAGTATTTTGGTTTCTGGTTATAATGTAATATTGTAAAGGCTATGCACCTATTATATTTAGGTTTCCAACATGCTTATATGTATAATTGTAAGCACGCTTAAGCCAATTCATTTGGAAGCATTGTTTGTAATTAATTATAGAGCTGACCTAATTGTGTATTGTGTATGAGCGTATAAATATAAGATGCGCCCATTGTATTCGGTATGAATGTTGAAATAAAGTTGTGATAAGTAGAGAAGAAGTATGTGAAGAGTCAAGAAGATTTATTAAAGCTTTGCAAGAGGTCAAAGCATTAGCACATCAAAGGAACTGATCTAGCAAGTAGTGTCACAGTGACAGTTCACCTAGCAGATATAGTGTGTATCTGAGATCAGAAGGTTGTAGCCTTCACCATTTGAGTAGTGAGCTCTAGGATAGTGAGTCCACTTCCCTAACAGGGATTATTGTAAAAGACTCCTAATAGGGTCTGACCCTTAACAAGGTCTACTATACTTAATGCATTGTAAAGCTACTCTTAACAAGGTAAAGGATCTTCTAACAAGGATCACAAAACACTAGTGCATAATATTAGTGGGTGTCAATTCCCACTGGGGTTTTTACCTATTTGGGTTTCCCCATAATCATATTGGTGTCATGTGTTGATTTCATGTTTCATGTTTATATGAATATTTATTTCAGTACTTAAGCTTTTAATATCAGTATAAAGATTAAAGTGAAAAGTTAAAATACAATGAACATTGATTCACCCCCCCTTCTCAGTGTTCCCATTCCTAATAGTATGTGCCCTTTCTCCGAAAGTTCCTCTAACTAGATCTTGAGCTCATTAAGCTCATTAGTGGTCATCATGTAAGGTGCCCTCAAAACTGGAGCAGCTCCTGGCACAAGATCTATGTGGAAATCTACTACTCTATGAGGAGGCATGCCTGGAAGCTCCGTAGGAAACACATATGAAAACTCTTGAAGTATAGGATAATCATCAAGAGATGGTTCCCTTTCCTCCTCATTCTCTCTATCATTGATAGTAATAGAAAATAATTGACATCCCTTCCACATACTCCGCTTAAGCTACATGGCTGAGATAATACGAAGAGAGATGCCTCTCTAAATTCCACAAATCACAATAGGTGTACCATGATCATCAAGGAACTCAATCCTCTTCTATTGAAAATCTAACTTAACTCTATGGGCATAAAGCCAATCCATGCCAAGTAATATGTCATAAGATCTAAGAAGTGTGATATGAAGATCTATAGTAGTGATCATGTCACCAATCTGCACCTAGCTATCCTTTACTAAGGAGTTGACTAACACTCTAGACCCTGATGCTAACTCCACTTCCCAAATAACTTCCTATCTAGCTGCCACCAACTTGCAACGCTCCACAAAAATGGAGATATGAAAGAATCAGTAGCACAAGAATCAAACAAAATGGTGACACTAATACCGTTGATCATACCTGTAGTCTCTATAATTGTGGCCTGTTGTTTCACCTAGCGGTTAGCAACCACTGCAAATACCTTGTGAGACTTTGCAAAGTCTCCAACTATAGGCTGTGATGATTTAACCCTAAAATCTTTAAACTGTTAACTTATAATTACCCTTTAAAAAAAAATTGGTGTGTTTTTGCTCGTAGATATGGGCATGACACTTTATTTATTATTGAAAGTATATAATCATGCATATAGGTTCATGAAATAAGAAAAACCTCATGAGTTAGTGGATCTCAAGGTGAATATGACTATCTAGCCTTGTTGATGGTACATTTTCTTGTCTTCAATCAATGAATAGGTTTGGATATATTGTCTAGGTTTTCAATCCATAGTCGAGGTCTTTTAAATTTCACCTAAGATTGAAGGTATCAAGAAAAATTACTAACAAGTTCCATCACTTTTCCTATAGAAGTTAGTAGTAAGTGTTGGCAAGTTGACTATATTGGCATATATGACTAAGATTTAGTGTTTTCATTATGGAAAAAAATTCATATAAAGTTTTGGAGGCAGCGCATAACTTAGAAGATCAGAAAAATGGCTAAGTATGGAAGATAGGACAGTCAGTGAAGCACCTAAGGAACAGAGCATCAACACACATGTGTATGACCAAGTTTTGGTATGTGACCTTGAAGATAAGCTTTTGGATATGTTATTAAGCTATGGTTAAGAATGCATGATCAGATGAGTTAGTATGATGAAGTTACAGCGAGTTGAAGTGACACATACAAAAAGTGGCAGAACATAACAGAGCATGGAGCTGACTATTAGTATTTTGGTTAGCGTGTTTAATATTGTTTTGTAAATGCTATGTACCTATTGTATTTATGTTATAGACATGTTAATATCAATGTATGTAAACACGCTTGAGCCAATTCATTTGGAAGTGTTGTATGTAATAGGTTATAGGTCGACCTAGTGAATAGTTTTGTTTGCGCATATAAATAAGACATGCGCCTTTGTATTTAGATATGGGATGATATATAGAGTTGATAGAAGAAGAGAAGGAGTATGTGAAGAGAAGTCAGAATGATATAGACCTTTACAAGAGGTTAAAGCATCAGCGCACAAAAGGAACTAATCAAACAAGTAGTGTCATAGCAGCAGTTCACCATTGTAGATATGGTGTGTATCTGATATTTAGGAGGTTGTAGCCTTCTCTATTGAGCAGTGAGCTCTGGAAGTGAGCCAACCACCCCTAATAGGGTCTAACCCTTAACAAGGTCATTGTACTTAAGCATTGTAATGATAGCTCCTAACAGGGCTAAGGAACATTAACAGGTTCATAATACACAAGTACACCTATTAGTGGGTATTAATTCCCACCGGGGTTTTTCCTTTGGCCAAGGTTTCCCCGTAATCATATCTGGTGTTATGTGTTATGGTTGTTTACTTTACATGCTTTAATATTTAGTTTAATAATTAAGTTATTGAGTTAAGTTTCAGAAATTAATATTGTAGAACACTGATTCACCCCCCCACCTCCCCCGCCTCTCAGTGTTCCCATTCCTAACAATTGGTATTAGAGCTTTGGTCCTCTGAAGATAAGTTTAACCACTTGAGGAGATCACAGATACAAGAGAAGTGAAACATCTGAAGAAGAATCTTGAAGCAGCTCTTGAAGACCTTGATAGATCTGAAAAAGAAATTGAAGAACTGAAATTAAAGGTTAGTGGTTCTCGAGTGTTCATCAAGAAACTGAGAAAAGATTTGAAAGATTGTTCTACAAGTGATTTAGGAAAAATGGTCAAAAAGATGAATGAGGAAAATACATCTCTGAAGGATCAGATTGAATATTTGGATAAAAATCTATTTAACAATCAGGAAGCCTATGAAGAACAGGTCAAAGAAAACAAGCAGTTAGATGAAGAATTGAGGCAAGAAAAAATGAAAATCTTGGAGTTAGAGAACATTAAGAAGCAGATGGAATCTGAATTGACTAAAGCAAAGAATCATATTGACAAGTTTCACACAAGCAAGGATCTAATAGAGTCATAGTTGTATGCTCGGAAGTTAAAAGGAGATACCACTGGTATTGGATACAATGAAGCTCAAGTTCAAATTGATGATATTCGAGATAGAATGAAAGCTCCTGAAGAACCTATAGAAGCTAAGAAGACTGGAAATTAGATTGAAGCTAAAGCTGAACCATCTAAGGATGAGCACAATCTAGTAAACAAAAATTGTTATTCCTGTAACAAGCATGGAAACATAGAAAGAGATTGTAAAGAGGTAAGACCTTTTAATGGTTATTGTTATTCTTGCAATAAGTTTGGTCATAGAGCTATGAATTGTAGATCAAATCAAAGAAATTAGAATCAACAAAATCATAGAAATCATCCATAGTAGAATGTTAGAAGTCCTCAGAACATTACATATCAGATATGCAACTATAATGGTCATACATCTAGACAGTGCAATATGGTAACTCACATCAATGCACTGAGGAATATAAGGCCTCTAGTTATTTGTCACACTTGTAACAAGGTTGGACACATCTCAAAGTTTCTGCAAATAAAAAATGCAAAGACAAGAAATCCCTAATAACTCTCAAGGATCAATTTTGGATGAATCTAGAGAAGTCAAGTTTGTTAAAGCTATAGAAGATGGGAGCAAGACTTGGATGAAAGTAAAGAAGGATAATGTTGATGAATATGTATTGGATGCATCTGTAATGGACGCACCCTCTACTTTTGGATGAATGACCCTCATGGTCATAGGGGGAGATAGATTAGCTCTAGACCCCTGTGCGGCTAGTATACTCACCCTCAGAGTATGTGCCTTTGGTTATGACTGTTTGGAGACTAGTTGATGATTTATGTAAGAGGACACTACCTGATTAATAGCAGAAACAAAGATTAGAATTCTTTGTTGCATTATGTGTTTACACGACAGGCATTAATTGCATAAAGGTATTTTTATAGTCACTGGAGATCCATTGTCCTCACATTTGCATTCAAGTTTGAGCCTTTGGAGAGCACAGGAGATCAAGCATTCAGTATTGAAGGATTGCAGTTGGTTTATCAGCAAAGAAGTTTGAAATTTTTTTGTGGAACCCTAGTTCGGATGCGACAATTCAGAAACCTTTTGGAAACATATTTGTGCAATTGATCAAGTAATTAATGGCCACTCCAGTTGTGTTTGATGTTACTGAAAGGAAGAGATATATCTTTAAGAAGCATCCTTTCAAGTCAGTCCTATATGACCTAAAAGGAGCATTCTCTAGGACTCCAATGGGAGTTATGCACATAGAGGACATACGCGCATACATTTATTGCAAGAAGGAACCTATAGGATTTGATAGAATAAGGTCACACATCAAAACAATGATGAAACCAGACATGACATTCATGGATGAGTTCACAAACCTTGATAATCACCCAATTATTGAGCATGCGGCTGCATATGAGTTCTATGAATAAGAATGGATTAAGATTTTACTAAGCAAAATTCATGATGACCTATTTTGGATAGGAGAATTCCCTGTTAGAATAACTACTGATCTCATTTATGAGATGATCAGACTTCCTAAGACCGGTGCCATTCTTCCCACTAGCAAGGATGTCAGGAAATTGGTGGAATATGCTTGTAAATCCCGAAGTGATAGCCAATTGAAGAGAAGGACATCAAGCTTATGGAAATGATACCAGGTTATAAGTTTCAACATGAAAACATGGTAAATAATGTGTCTGCAACCACTATTTTGGCAGCTATCCGATTAGTAAAGGAAAATGGAGAGTTCAACTTGTGTGAGATCTTGCGCACATAGTTGATGGATAACCTAAGTGCTATTAAGCATGATAAGAGAAAGATATTCAAGTTTGGGTCACTTATCATCTACATGTACTTACATATTATTGGTAAAGTATCAGATCTTTACCTTGATAAGATTTTACCTACAATGCCACAAATTTCATTCAAGGAATCATCTAAGAGCACCTTGAAAGATTACATGGAATTAGAAATAAATACATTTAGAATAAAGATGCAGAGAAGGTATAGGATACCTAAGAGTATTGTAGAGAAGTATAAGGATAGCATATGTTTTATGGTAGAGACTGATATCACATGCATGGAAGAAGTAGAACCTAGAACTAAGTGGATTCATCCACTTGGTTATGAAGTGGAGGAACACATTCTAGAAGCTTATGCACAAGTCCTATTAACTGTGCCAAAAGATCCAAATTAGCCAAGATGGGGTACTTATGAGGAGAAGACAAGACAAGTAGATTCAGTCTTGTACAGTGCTGCGACCAAGATAAAAGCATCAATGATCACCTCTGAGATACTAAAAATTCATGGTGTCACTCAAGAAGATTTAGATAAGGCAAGGGAAGCCAAGATTGCAATGCAACTTGAGAGCACACCCTCTTCAAAAGTAAAAATAGAGAAGACTAATGACCCTAAGGAGAAGAAGGAAAAGATAGAAGAAAACACTCTTGTGCCCACAGATACTATTGATCTAGAGTCCACTCAAGCACCTCTTGAACCTAGCAGGATGCCTAAGAGGAAGAAGTAGTCTGGAACAAGCCATCCATCAGGAAGGTCCACAAGAAGCCAAGGCAAAAATATTCAAGCACCTCCTGAGGTAGGATTCCTACCGAATCTTGAAGTGTTAAGAACCAGAGTTGTAGATGAAGGTAGAATTGATCAAATTACTAAGTTCTATGACAAGTACCATGAGATAGATAAATCTAAGATCCATGGTATGATTATAAAGCACATGATAAAATTCAAGAAGATAGTTCTAGAACTTAAGACAGTCATTCCAAACAATGTATGGAACATTTTGGATTCCTTGAAAAGATAAGCAATAGAAGAAGATTTCAGAATAAGGGAAAATACTTTAGATGATAACCTCCTAGTATGTTCAGTAGAAGAAAAAACCTTATTGTTGAATTCGGTGAAGCCTCACCTAAGAACCAAGCTGAGAACTCTGCAGGTTATGAATAAGGACTATGAGTTGGTTGCAAAGGAAACTTAAAAAGCATTTGAGAAGCTATTTTTGGAATAACACATGCATCCATCATCTGTGGCTGCAACCCAAGTTCCCTCTAAGAAAGAAAAAGTAGCCGAGATGCCAAATGCACCTATGATAGGTCCATAGGATTCTGCATCTATGTCTGAAGCCAAGAATGACACTATTATGATTTATAATGTTGAAATATCAATCGTGGCCATAGATAAAGACCTAGATAAGTTTGAGGAAGATTTTGTGAGCACAAAAGAGGTTGAGATACTATGTGGTGATGACACACCTAAGCATAAAGAAGAAGTGCAGATTGAAGACATAACTGGACAAGAAGAAGATGAAGAGAAGGAATATGAACCTACAGATGAGCCCTCTGTTGAACTATCAGTGAAGGTAAAGATTGAAGTAATGAACAACACACCTCTTACCCCTAAGCCCTCAATGTCATTATTGTCAAGTTTGACCCCTGACACAACAAGTCTAGATTCATGGGGAGAATAAGACTTGATAAAGACCAATGTGTTAGCAATGGAGAAAGAAAAGTAGAAACAAGTAATGAGAAATACATTATTTGTTGAATCAGTAAGCATAATAAACAACCTACTACCCAAGAACAATAAAGTGATAAAAGTTCATTTAGTGGATGATGTCAGCACCATCCTAACAAGCTTCAAAGAAAAGTTCTCAAGTCTTGAGGAATCAACATCCAAGATTTCAGAAAAGAAATATCTTAAGAAGAGGCTGAGTGAATTGATAGGTAACTTTACACTTGACCTCAATTCTCTCAAGGTTGGTCAAGCAGTGTTAAAGGATACAACAACTAAAGGAAGGAAAATAATAGCTGATTGTATGAATAAAGATAAATTTACTTCAGACCTTTCCAAGAAGATTCAAGAAGCTAAATGTATGATAGAAGCAGTAAGAAAATATGTAGAAGATCCCTCCATAGATATAAATATGTATAATAATGTCTACCAAGGATAGGTGGATAAGATTGAGAAGGCAGAAAAAGAAATGGCTTAGATAAGGACTAGGCTAAGCATAATTAAGACATGCACTTGTACCCTCTTTAGATGTGTTGAATCAGAATATCAAGGAGATAGATACCATGATGGTGACATATGATCAAGGTCTGAGTTCATATTTGGAGAAGATGGAGAAGCTAACTTATGCACTATGCGCCCATCTCCAGACAATAGATGCACTCAAGGCATTCTAGCAGCAAGAAATTACAAACCTTCAAATTGCATACCCAGATGTACTCACTGTGTAAGTACTTGTAGTTCCCTTTTGAGCACCTTTTTCATTAATGTCAAAGGGGTAGTCAAGAAATATGGGAGAACATGGAGTAGTGTATATGATGTAAAGGGGAGTAGAGTATATAGTAGAAGGGAGATATAAGATATAGTTTAGTAACCTTGCCATATTCCTTTGTTGCCATTAATGAAAAAGGGGGATATTGTTGGAAATTTAACTATACTAGCATATATGACTAAGATTTAGTGTTGTCATTATGGAAAAAAAGTCATATGAAGTTTTGGAGTCAGCGCATAACTTAGAAGATCAAAAAAATGGCTAAGTATGGAAGATAGGACAGTCAATGAAGCACCTAAGGAACAAAGCATCAGCACATGTGCATATGACCGAGTTTTGGTATGCACTCTTGAAGATAGGATTTTGGATATGTTATTAAGCTATGGTTAAGAATGCATGATCAGATGAGTTAGTATGATGAAGTTACAACGAGTTGAAGTGACACAGACAGTAAGTGACATAATAGTACAGAGCATGGAGATGACTGTTAGTATTTTGGTTAGCGTGTATAATATTGTTTTGTAAAGGCTATGAACCTATTGTATTTATGTTATATACATGTTAATATCAATGTATGTAAACATGCTTTAGCCAATTCATTTGGAAGCGTTGTATGTAATAGGTTATAGGCTGACCTAGTGAATAGTTTTGTTTGCGCATATAAATAAGACATGTGCCTTTGTATTTAGATATGGGATGATATATAGAGTTGATAGAAGAAGAGAAAGTATGCGAAGATAATTTATAATGATATAGAGCTTTACAAGAGGTTAAAGCATTAGCACACAAAAGGAACTTATTAGACAAGCAGTGTCATAGTAGTAGCTCACCATTGCAGATATAGTGTGTATCTGATATTCAGGAGGTTTTAGCCTTCTCTATTGAGAAGTGAGCTCTGGTAGTGAGCCAACCACCCCTAACAGGGTTTGTTACTGAAAACTCCTAACAAGGTTTGACCCTTGACAAGGTCATTGTACTTAAGCATTGTAATGAAACCTCCTAACAAGGCTAAGGAACATTAACAGGTTCATAATACACAAGTATAATTATTAGTGGGTATTAATTCCCATCAGGGTTTTTTCTTTGGCCAAGGTTTCCCCGTAATCATATCTAGTGTTATGTGTTATGGTTGTTTACTTTACATGCTTTAATATTCAGTTCAGCAATTAAGTTATTGAGTTAAGTTTCAAAAATTAATATTGTAGAACACTAATTCACCCCCCCCCCCCCCCACTCTCAATGCTCCCATTCCCAACAATAAGTACTTATATGTCACCTTTTTTGTCATCCTGACTTCCAATTAATTTTAAGAGAGAATTGGCCTTCCCTGGCTCACTTTTATGAAGCTATTTTTTCTCCTATCCATAAGTATTTGAAATTTCTCCATAAAGGAGAATTTTTCATGATTAACCATAGTCTCTATCAAAATTTTCCATGTCATGGAAACTTTGACCTTTAAATCTCTTGACCTACCATGCCTCAACCACTACAACCCCACTAAGATGAAATTGAGTAAGATGAACTAGCAAAGAGGATAAACAAAGAGGAATTTAAGGAAGAGATGAGAAAGATCTAGAGATATGTTCTAGTAATTAGTATCCCTTCATTTATTTTCCAGGGAGAGAAATATTTTAGTAGTTATCTCCTATCTTTTAGAATGGAAATTGTTATAAATATATGAGATCTACTCCACCAGGGAGATTCTGGTGAAGAAAACATCAAGAAGTGGATCAGTATCTGACGTGAGTCTTATTCAGTGAAAAGTGGATGTAGAGGGACTACGATGCATTAAATGTGATTAAGGGCATTTATTTTGAAGTTATACTTTACTTGAGATCAAGACAAGTCTTCCATTTCATAAAAGAAAAAATGTTTTTTTGGGAAGAGATAAGGAGAAGAAAGAGCTGGCATAAATGAAAGGTAATTCTTTCTTCTTATCATGCACATATTTCTACAATGGTTGGTCCATATAATCCCATCCTAGTTGACACCTCCACCAAATTACATCCTACTTTCAAACCTTGCCCATATATTTTCACAAAAAATGATTTATCAGGATGTCTATCTCAAATCCCTCATGGTGTCCTCCCTACCAAAGACATGTGAATCCATCTCCATTGCAAGTTAGATGAGTTTGATCACTCCAAGATGATGGATTTTTGGATTGAAGAATTATCTTGCAAAGACTTAAAAGCCAAGCTGGAATATAGGGTTTTGGTTGAGAGGAAGTTAGATGTTTGGAATTTCTTTTTGAAATTTACTATTGAATAAAATTGGATTAAAATGGAAATGAACCATTTTCATGATACTTTTCTATGGTTGGATAACTACCACTTGATAACTAAGGAAGTGATGAAGAGAGTGGCTAGTCTTAGTGATACTAGCATACTACCAAAGATAAAGGCTATGAAGACCAAGGAAGTAGAAGAACTCACCCAAGCTATGAATTATGGAAGGTCTTTGGAAATTAATCCTATTCTAGACCCTACATTGAGATATGTTACTCAAGTAATGAAAATAAAGTCTACTGTTCAAATAGGGTAAACAAATTTTTCAATTGCAACATTCACAACATATGATATGGTAGACATTAAGGAGTAGTACATTGACTCTTTATGCCAAATAAAGACAAGACATAATAATATTGTGTTATGGTTTGGAGCCCTAGCACTATACTTGTTATTCTACTTTTGAAACACCCTTCTTGGTCAATGAAAAGTTCTCTAGTCTCTAAACAGACTAGTTGCACACCAGATTGCTCAACGAATGAGAAGGTACAAATATGATATTGATAGAGATGTGAAATTTACTCAAATTTTCTTTTTATTATAGTTTAAGATACGTAATAGGTATAGGATCCCTAAGTCCATTTTTTAAAAGTACAAGAACGACATCACTTTCATTGTCACTATGAAAAAATCCATAATGTAAGTTGTTGAACCAAGGACACAATGGATACTAATTCTTAGGTATGAATTCTTAAAATAATTAGTTGAAAATTATGCCAAGGTTCTCCTGGCATGTCTGATAGATACATCCAAAGAGGTTTGGTATAGTTGAAGAGAAGAACAATGGGATATATGGATCTAAAGTTGTCAAAAGTATCAAAAATTGGGTCGACAAAAATATGAATAATATTAAGGCACAAGGATGACTCTAAAAAGAAGAATACTTTTTCCTCAAGAGGATAAATAAGAGTTCTGTCAGTATTCTCTTTGGCACCACTCCCAAGGTTTATTCTCCTTGCATTGTGAAGATAGAGAGGGTAGAAAAGGAAATCCCTTCTGGTATAAAACATTTCCACTCCAGTAACTTCAAAGAAGGTGAATACAAGTAAAAATAAGGTTGATTAGGTTGATTAGGTTGTTATTAAATCTAAATAAGATGTTCAAGTCAAATATGAAGATGAATCAAACAATGTTCAATTCTAGATTAGTGTATGTGTGAAGAAAGGCAAAAAGGAGAAAGGCAAAGAGGTATGTATAGAACCCCGTGATGTAAATTTTTTTTTGATATATTTTAGGATGGTGGTAGACATGAAGTTGGTAAGCTATATGTTTATGCTACCCTTGAGGACCAACAAATTATTACAGAAGATTTCATACATTGCAGTGTTGAATTATATGTAGATATTGATTCTTTTCAAAAATAAACTCTTGAAACTATGCAGGATAAGTTAAACAAGATTCATATGGAAGAAAAACATATTGATTAGGATATTCCTAAAGCTTCCATAGATGAAGTTTTGATGATTGTAGATAAACCATTTTTATCATCTTTTTCATCTATTACTATAGATATTGTTAGAAGAACAAGGAAGAGAGTTCATGTTCTTATGGAAATAAAAGATGAAGCAATACAGATCAAGGATGACCTTATCTGTGAAATGTCTAGCATGGATGGTAAGTTAAACATGTTGTCTCATGATGATCCTAGTCATTCATATGAGGATCCTTCATCATCTTAGAAGGAATTGAGTAAAGAAGACCCCATTCTAGAGTATAACAATGAAGAGGTATATAACCTTGACCAGAATCCTCTAGAATTAGAGAAATGTCACTCTCTAGTAAGAACTTATGCTTAGGTAGAAAAATCTATGACTATTGAGAAAATTCAGGAAGAATATATTACATAGAAAGGAGATGGAAGAATCAAATAAGTAGAGGAAAGACCCAAGGAAGAAAAAGAAGAAGGAGAAAAAGAAAAGGAGAAAGGAGTTAGAAAAGAAGTTGTTTCAGATATAATTGTCACCAACACCTGGGTACAAAATATTTTAGAATAGAAGAAATGTGAAGAACCAAAAATTGAAATCATTCACAAAAGAGAGGACATTAAGGTCTCTGGTACAAGCTTCAACCAATCTTTGTGAAGCTTTATTCCCTCACCTCTCATGATTCATCTAATCACAACTTCAAAGTTATTCATTGATTTTGATAAGGTTACCCCTCATTAGAAATTTTAGATAAGAGAAACCATCTCGACTTTGGCCTAAAATGAGTTATTTAGAGATTTGGAAGAAAATGAAGAAATCATTAAGGCAATTGTTGCTTCTCTCTGGAGCACTCTACCAAATTGTAAAGTGGACCAATATGCAAATCAAAGAGAAAAGTGTAGAATTATTGTAAATGATGTAAAAGAATTAACTACATCCGTAGATAACCAGGTTCATCTAAGAGAAGATTTCATAATGAATAAGCTCCTACATAAATTAAATGGCAGATGTGACAAGGATTTTGTTGATCTTCAATTGCTTATACATGAAGGTCAAGAATTGATAGTGGATGAAGATGATTTGTATGAGTACACTATGCAATTTCCTGAGACCAATAATAAAATTAGGAAATACATTGAAGCTGTTGATCTTTATATTTGGTAGGCACACCATTCATACAAAATTTTAGAAGACCTTCAGGTAGGTAGGAAGGTATTGATAGATCTGATCTTGAGAAGTTTCACAAGAAGTTCTTCACATTGCAACAACAAAGAGAAAATATCATTGTGCTACTAGGAAATATTCAGGATCTTTGTTCTAGCTATATCACTTCACTAATTCATTCCATTCTAATTGCACAATGAATCACTCTATCAAATCTCATCACCATTGAAGAAGGAGGAAATTTTCTTGCATATATATCTTCTATCACATGTGATACAATAATAGAATTCCAACAAAGATAAGTGGATTGCAGAGCTTCATGACCTAAAGTAGACATTTGAGAAATCCAAGTCTAATAAAACTTGATTATTTATAAGGTTTTCAAAGTTTCTTTGTTTTTAAGATGTACATAGCTTTTGGTATGGTAGCCCTTTTTTCAGTGATGCCAATAGGGGAATAATAAGTAGTAAACTAAAATGGTTTTAGAAAAGATTTTGAAAAATAATGAAAAGTAGGATTATCTATTATAGGGGGAGTTTTGCAGTTTGTGTGTTTTATGCATTGCAAATGTTTTTGGTTTGCCATCAAGTTCAATTCAAGCATCAAACATGGAAGATATAGAGTGATGTCTAGATTGTAGCATGTGTGAAGGAATTCATGCTCTTCCCTTTCATATCCAAGCTTTAGACTACATCAGAAAAATTTCAAGCATCTTCATGAGAAATTCGACACTTGTAAAGGTATAACATATTGTCAAGCCTCTACCACCAACACCTTTCTTCCTTTATGTAATTTCAATTTGATTTTAGGGTTAATTCCTTAACAAGGGTTTTATTGAGGCAAACCAATTTCTCCCAATACTTTCCCCATTTTTAGAGAGTAGGTGACAACTAATGGTGAAGTTTTGCATATGATTATAAGAAGATATAAAGGTCTTTTTTAGATCCTTGGTTTCTTCATCAACGTTTGTCATATAAAGGGAAAATTGGACAAGAAAGGGTGAGTCCAATCACCCCCTACACTCCAAGTCACACATGACAAATAGATTGGTCCAAATATCTCTATGTGGGTTAGTGGATTTGTCTTCTTCTAAAATATGGTTCCAGAACTTGCATATCAGACTAGTTTTTTTTGTATACATATATTATCTCAATTGCATCCTATTTAATGTA
Organism: Chamaecyparis obtusa; assembly: GCA_027943335.1. Lineage (NCBI taxonomy): Eukaryota > Viridiplantae > Streptophyta > Pinopsida > Cupressales > Cupressaceae > Chamaecyparis > Chamaecyparis obtusa. The sequence continues at coordinate 3,016,997 of BSBK01008882.1, read as the reverse complement.
TTTCTTCATTCAAAATTACATCAATTAATCTACTCATAGTGAAGGAGAAAACATTACACTCGTTCAGTGCTTTATTCCTCTCAAGCTTAGTGGGTAATTTTTCCTTTCCTAATGTAATGAATGAAAGATGAAATTTGGGATGCGATGTTTCTTAGCTTGTTTGATCATCCTAATGAATACACATTTTGACATCTTTCCATTTTTTCCCGTCTATTTTTGGTTGATTGCATTTTACAATTATTTTCCCCTTTATAGTGGACTATATTCAAATTCTTATATATTCTCCTTCTTATTGATTTATTGGTGAAATTCCCTTTTCTTCACTAATTTAATCTTCCGCCTTGTAACTTATCAAACTATTAGGCCCCAAAATTTATGAAATTGGCTAATTATTGCCCCTTTTTTGTCTTTCCATATTTTTCCATCATATATAATTGACCAAAGAAATATATAATGGACCCCTCCCATTTTTAAATTTTGACCTAAGTATTCATTATTACTGTTCCCATGCCCCTTAATGTGGAAAAGTTTAGAAAATTCTTGAGGGATTCAAAAATATTAAAGTGTTGTTGAAACTTTAAGTGTTTATTGATGGTCATTAAGGGTTTAAAAAACTCATGTTAGTGCTCAATGCCTAGTTTTAGAGAAAGTAAAAATCCTCAACATGGATCTTTATATTATGAACTTTGGGGTGGTTGTTGAACCATTATTATCTCCAACACAATATTCTAAACCATGGTAAAAATTCCCTGGGCTCAAGACAAAGGAGAAAAAGGGGAAGTACACTACGAGGAAACAATGATGTTCATAAAAAAGTTATTCACAGTTCTAAAACCTTCAATATAACACCAAGATGAATAAGTGAACTTTCTATAAATTATAAAGGTTAACAAGACTTCTAACCCTCTAGAAATTCTAAAACATGTCAGATATTTTGAACAAAACATGGGTGAAATTGACTAAGTATGGAATATTGATGAGTTACACTTCCTTGAACGACCAACAGGCTTGATACTCCTCCATATTATATACAAGGATAAAAATGACGAAGGAAATAAATATGTCAATGATTTCAAAGGTTCACTAACTCCTTTAACCTTAAACAACCTTGAAGGAAAGAAACAATGATGGAATGTTGGATGATTCACAAAAAAGGAATGTTTACTCATCATTGGGAGCTAAAGGGGGTCTACAATGAATGGTTCATAAGGTACAACATTTTTTAAAGGTTTTTAAAATGGGGTATCAAGTTAAAGAGGCTTGATTTTATGTGAAAATCCATTATTAAAACATACTTGAGTTAGTGTAGTATTGGAAAAGGTGACCTTTCCAAAAGATTCAATCCTTCACCCTTGTGAGTATCACTAAAATGTAATGGACACTAAGTGGAACCACTAATACCCATGAGATATGGCTTTATGTGAGGATGAAAGATGCATTTGTATAAATCACTACTCATATAATATGAGTCAATGAGTTTCTTAAAGACTACATAATTGAATCCTACAAATAAATTATTTTATACCATACAAAAACATGCCCTTATTTTCATTTGATAAGCTAGAGGAGGTTTATAAAGTATGGTTCATAAAGAAAAATACCAGTTTGTAAAAGGGGATAGCAAGTTAATTAGGTTCAATCTTAGGATACAATATAGGTTAAGCATGATTGAGTCAATGACACTAATATGGGTGACCCCCTAGGAAATATCAATGCTTCACCCCCATGATCATCACCAATATGCAAATAAGTTCTAAGAGGACCACTCATGCTCATGAGAGATGGGTTTTTGTAAGCCATTATTCATGATATGGATTAATGAATTTTACTGAAAAACTATGCAGCTAAGTTTTTATAAAACATCATAATTTGATACATTGTGTATATACCTAATATTTTTCATTAGATGATACAAAGGAGCTCTATGATGAATAGCTCATTAGGAATAAAAAAGCACTATATATTTTTAAAATAGGTTACCAAGTTAAGTGGGTTTGGTCTTTAGGGGAATTCCATAGTTAAGGAAAAAATAGTACTTGGATGAGTGACCCATAAAGTTTGAATGCTTCGCCCCTATCAACATGACCTAGATAAAATTAATGTTAATTGACCATCCATGCTCAAAAGAGATGATTTTGTGTGAACTCATGAAATGTGATCGGTAAATTTGACTAAAAGGACTACGTAGTTAAATGTAGAAAAAATATAGTAAGTTAATACATGACCAAAAAAATATCCTTCTTATCATTCAATGAGCTCAAGGGATTCTTTAAAGAATGGTTCATAAGGTAAAACGTTGATTGAAAGTTTCACAAATGAGGCATTAAACTAGGTGGGTTTTATCTTAAGGGAAATTCCATGATTAAATGTGCTTGAGTCAAAGTAGTACTAGGATGGATGACCTCCTAGAAAGTCTCAATTCTCCAGCCTTGGAGCATCACCTATATGTTATTAGTGTAAGTGGACAATTAAATCGCATGAAAGATAAGTTTGTGTGAACTATACTCCTAAAATGTGGGTCAATGATTTTGACTCAAAAACTACATTGGTGAATCTTAATAAACAAATTCATAACTTGATACATTTTTAAAAACACCTCTTACTTATAGTGTATGAGCTCTAGCAGCTTGATAATGAATAGTTCATAAGCTACAACACTAGATAATCTTTTTTTGCAAATGGGATAGCAAGTGGGGTACCATTTTAGGGGAAACCTCATGGATAATCATGCTTGAGTAGGAGTAGTTTGAGGATGGGTGACCTCTTGAAAATCTTAATGATTCATCCTTGTGAACATCACCTATAAGCATTGAATGATAAGTGCACTTATCATGCTCAAGAGAGATGGTTTAATGTGAGACACTACTCATGAAGTTAGATAAATGAGTTTGAATAAAAAATGTGTAATTGAATCTTGATAAACAACATAGTTTGATAAATATGAAAATTCCTACTCATCATTGGATGAGTTAAAAGGGATATATAACAAATAGTTCACGAGGAAAAAAAATATATTGATATTTTACAAATGAGATAGGAAGCTTAAGTGGGCTTGATCTAGGGACAAACTCCAAGATTAAGTGCATTTGAGTTATTTTTGTATTTGATAGATCACCTCTCAAGAAGTCATGATGTTTCATCCCTACAGTATCAATTTGATGAAATGAATGCTAAGTGGGCCATTCATTCTTGTGAGAGAGATTTCATGTACCACTCACTACTCATGAAATCTAATTCAATAAGTTTCAATCAAAACCTATATAATTGAATCCTAATAAAAATGTCATGTTTGATACATTATGAAAACTACCTCCTACTTCTCATTCAATGAGATAAAGGAGCTCCATAATGGATGGTATGTATGGAAATTTTTTTGCTAAAGGTATTGAAAGATAAGTTTGTTTCATCTTAGAGGAATTCAAGGTTATGGTGATCTCCCTCGAAGTCCCAATGATTTACCCTTATAGTCATCACCTAGAAACAATGAGTTGTAAGTGGATCATTAATATAAATTGTTATTTTTGGATTTGATTGTGTGTAAAAAATTTCTAATTAAGCTTTTGAATTAAATTATGTGATCCATCATCAGGATGAAAGAGAGTTCAAAGAGATGTAAAATTATTAGTTGCAAACCAAAGACTCTTTTTTATTGAATCCTGGGTCTTCAACTGGCCATTTTACATCTCCTTGAACTCTCTTTGATTCTAATAAAGGATCATAGAGTGTGATTCAAAATGTGGATAAGAAAAAAATTACTTGCAAGAAAATCCAAAAACAACAAATGATATTCACGTGGATTTCATAAATCTACCGGCATTAATGAATCATTTACACTCTTACAATTTGTGTGAACAATTACAAATAAAATAAGGGTCAATGAGTTCAACTCAAAAATTATATAATTAAATATTGATATAGTATCATAGTTAAAAATACTACAAAAAATAATTCCTACTTGTCTTTAGATGAGCTGAAGAAGATTTATAATGAATAGTTCAAAGATAAAACACTTGTGAAGGTTTTACATATGGGGCAATAAGCTAAGTAGGATTAATCTATAAAAACTATAGAAAATGTGTCGAAGTCACTTGGATGATTTTCCTTATAAGAAGCCTTTTTGTTTCACCCCAGTGATCATCACTTAGATGCAATGAAAACTAAGTGGGACCAATCATATGCTCAAGAGAGATGGGTTCATATGAAATGTTATTTATGTAATTGTTACCAATTTTAGCCATACTTGTTCTAATTGGTAGGGCTATTATCAACCTTTATTTTCTGATGAAAGAAGTTGATTTTGATTGATTAAATTGCCTATTATAATTGATTACATTTAGTTACCAGATCATTTCTCAGTTGTTGGTTCATTTATGGTTTCATGAAAAAAGTTTTAGAAGTTTGATTTTTGTTGTCCTAACTATCAAAAGAATCATATTTTTTGCAAAATATAAATGCTTGAGTTCAAACAAAAAGAAAAATCTGTGTTCATTTTAGATAACAAAATTACAACAATTAAATGATCCACACAAGCAGTGGTTTCTCTAAAAACTACAAATTGAATGTGCATTTTAAGATACACAAAGGCTCTTTTATCAATAAAGAGACACAATTATGAAAATGCATTCATTATGAAACCACACAACCCGTGGCTTAGGCTAATGCAAGCATAAATTTGAATATTAAATACAGAAATCAAAGCTATTATACATCTTTGTAAATGAAGGAAAGACAAGAAATAGGAGGATAGGGTTAGGCCCCCCATTGCTTGGTATTTTCGTTGAAGGTTGATATTTGCTTCAATCTGGGTCTTGCATATGAAATTTTCCTACAAAAAATTGGGGTCAATTCATTCGAACTAAGAAATGGAAGATTTATACCTATCATTCTATCATTCTACTTCCTTACATTTAAAAAATGTAAAAACAAAATGCAATAAAGAGGAGTTGTTGGAAAGAGTGATTGCAACATTTGAACTATTTTATTTTCTTAACAATGTTTGCATTATGTGCAGATATAGGTATGGAGATTTGAGGTTGTTGAAGGATCATGCATAAATTACAAGCATGGAGCCTTTCAACTGAGTCATGTAGAGGTGAAGATTTTGGGGAGACTATTGAGGGAGCATACATAAATTTTAGGTATGGGACCTTCTGGTTGAAGATTTGAGGAGATTGTTAAAGGGACATACATTAATTACAAGTATGAAACCTTTTAATCAAATCATGGATCTTTTGAAGAATGGTTTTTAAAGGGATGTGAAATTTTGTCATGAAAAATTTTAGTCCAATAAATTCAATCATTAGATTGCTACAGGAAGTAACTATCATACTCTGCTACAGGAAGTTGTTCTACATGACAAGGCAGCTACTTCCATAAATCAGAATGAGCCAATCTTAAGTACATTATACCAGAACAATAGGAAAGAAATGAATATAAGGAGAAATATTTCAATAACAAAAGATCTCAGTCTAGGATCATTTACAACAAAGATGTTAAAGGGCACCAGTTATGTCAATCAAAGTTGATAGCACATTGTTGTTGTTTTAGATTAAAGGTATATTTTCAGATACTTAAGAAAAAAAAAATGAATTCATTGCAGTGCTTGTTTTCAATTGAAAAGGTAGTTTTTATTTTAAGCAAACAACTTTAAATTATTCAGTAAGATGATGTAAAAGAGAATCATAGATTAAAGGGGGAGGCCTTAACATTGCTTATGCAAAAAATCAGCATTTTGATGATTATAGTGTTTATAGCATTTTCATTTTTAGAATAAATGGAAAAAGAAATTATATCATTACATGCTGAAGTTGGTACCCAAAGTGGCATATTGATCAATTTATAAAGTATTTAGAGGCATCTACATCATTTGAATCAGTCATGAGTTTAGAGAAACTGAAAATTCAATACCAATAGTGTATTCGACCAATATGGAAGATATAAAAGCTACTAATATATACAAAATTAGTAGTAAATCATTATCAATAAAAAGCATATGGCATCATAAAGATCATTAAACAAGGTGCAAAGAGAAGCAACACTATACAGTAAAAAAGAAAAGGTTGATTGACATAAGTGTGCATGAAATAGAAACAACTAGTCAATGAAGTTCAAAATAAGAGAAACATGGCAACAATTTCATACTCATAATATCCATATTGTTTTGACAGTATATGGTCAAAATCAGTCACTTATAAACAACCTTCACAAGATAAAGTATGTTTGGCAAGGAACAAAGCCAAGGGGTGAATGCAATTTTTATACAAAGGAATAGACTATATTTGAAAATTGATTTCATAATGAAAGTCAATCCCAAAATCCTAAAAGAAGTGCATGATTAGGATCAGGGAATATTGAATGTCATGAAAATATTGATTATAAACTATGAATAATTATTTTGTGATCACAACCAGAATTGTATATTCACCGATACAATGATATTATTAATTAAACATCCATCAAATCATTCCAGGTGAAGAGAAAAGAGTTTACCTTACAACCAAAGGAGGATGCTTTCATGATAAGGTTCACAAGTCACCAACAAAATTTACATTGCAGTCATAGCCAAGAAGTAAATAAAGACAAAGAATGTAATCATAGCATGCAAATCAAGAAATATCATAACAACAATCAGATGCTAATATTATTTGGAGATGTATTTCATGACATTCTTATAGTTCTAGTGGTCATATACTAATGAAAATAGGAGTTCCATTTCTGATATGTTTGTATCATTATGTATTCATTATGCCAAAGTTTGTTTGGTTCACTGCATGAGAGGCCAAGGCCATATGTTTTAAACCACTTTAAGAAATAGTAGCAAAGATAACAAAGAAAAGTGGGGATAAATATACTATAAATGAGGGTGGGTTTATGTGACCACATGGAACACATATTCCAACCATTCCAAGGAATTAGCCAGTTTTGCCAGTCAAATAATGGACAAAATGATAATACCCAAATCATGGAATCAGAATATGTATGAAGATTAGATCAGTCATGCTCACAATAAATAGGTTCATATGTCTTTTTATTTTGTGGATCTTATATGTGGAACTGGGTTGTATACAGATTTTAAAAATTCAAGCCTTCAACAAATGCTCTCACGGAATGGAAGCCTCAATAGAAGTAATCAAGATCAAATCCTAGAGCACCACATTTTAAAATTTGTGAAGGAGCATAAGAGTGTTCTTTTTATATTTATTGGTAAGAGATGGCCAAACCATAGCCAAAAGGAGCAGAGGAAGCACAAATTTATAAAGAGTGCAGTTTAAAAAAAAACCCTTTATAAATTTCAGTTACGGATGCTAAAGGAGGAAATATCTTTTCATTTTACAATTTTCTCAGAGTCAAAGAAGTAATAAGTTGCAGATTCCTAAACTAAGGCAAAGGCTGCACTTACATTTTTTTAAGAGCTGAGAGTTGAGAGAAGGTAAAAAGTGTTTTCAAGTTCTCATATAAGTGGCGGCCATGGAGCAGCAACAACTCAAACATTCATCTCCAAACCCTTGGAGAGGACAACCAAAGATACATAAAGCAGTATGAAAGAGAAGGATTAACATGCAGAGGAGGTCCAGAAATCCAATATTTTTATTAAAGAAGTTGTTGTAGTTCTTTATTCCAGCTTCAAGTCATAAAACAACTCCACTTTTCCAGCATAGCAGCTAGTAAAATAAATATTTCCAAATCCTCATGTAAGTGACGACCATGGAGCAGCAACAAGTCAAGCTTCCAAATAGCTCCAAACCCTAGCAAAGGTGGTGGCTAAAGAGAAGCAGAGCTCCAACAAGAAAGTGAAATAAGCCAAATGAAATGTTTTAGGGGTTTTTTTCCCCTACGTAACCTGTGCCATAACTCAAGCTTTGCCTTAGTTTAATTTTGGTCTTATCATCCTTTAAGATTAGTATTGTGCCTTAGGTTAGATAACTTAAGTCATAGGAAATAATACTATTAACATTATAATTTAAACTTATAAATTAATAAATATTGTTAATATATTTATTAATTTATAATTTTAATTTTAATGTTAATAGTATTCTTTATTAGAGTTTAGTAAAAAGAAAACAAAGTTATATTATTATTTTATAAATAATAATAAGTATTATTAAAATAATGAAATATAATTTGAACAATATCATTTTTTAAATGATATTTGTTAAATTAGGTATTTCATTATTTTTAATTATAATTATTATTTTTAATATGAATATAATTTTGTTTTGTTTTATTTCTTTTGTGAGTTCGTTCAATTTATTTATGTAATATTTAAATACGAATCTTGATATATTTAATTTAAAATAGATAGTGTTAATTATTTGTTTTAATAAAAAGTATATTAGGATACATATCTGAATAATAGGTAAATAAATTGAAGTCTTTTTATTTATTTATTAAGTATTACTTAACTATACTTTAACATATCTAGTTTTGAACAAGTAAGTTAATTATTTATTTCTAAAATTAAATAGATTGAAATATATTTAAGTAATAGTTAATAAATAAATAAAAAGAATCTTAGGGGGGTTTTCATTATTGCATTAATTGTGAATAATATTAATGTATGTCATTGTTATAACACAAATATTATTAATTATTCAAGTGCAGTTAGGAAGTCTTCTTCAGGAGTTGGCCTTAGGTTATGTCATGCTTTTTCTAGGGATGGATATTTAGTTGGTTGCTCGTCTTATGATCACTCATAGGTGATTTTATTTTGTTCATGATCAGTTGTGGGACAGTTCAGACCTATTTATAGCACTTTAGAGCCTAGTTGGAGGTATTTTGGAGCTATTTATTAGTTGTCATCAGTTGGGGAGCCATTTCCAACAATTTGGTCACAGTTTCTTGCAGTTATATCTCTATTTCAGTGGGATTTATTTTTACATCTGACCCCCACAATTTTTGCATGTTTTAGAGGATATTGAGTAGTTTTAGGGAAGTTTTTGAGTGGTTTTCAGTTAGGCATGGCTTAGTGGAGTTTTTGGATCAATGGGACTGTGGTTTCTAAAAGTTTAGCTCATATTTCTGAGGGTTTTTCTCATGCATCTGACCCTTTCTGATTCTTGGAGCTATTTATTGTATTTTGACCTCATTTTGAAGGGATCATCTTTTTTCTCTGAGTTTTGCACATTGCAAATTTTTGGAGTGAATTGTATGAGCACTTTGTAGCAAAGATTTTTTTTCATCACTGATTATATTGATACAACAGTTCCTTCTCATCGATTTGGGTGCAATATTGTGGATTTTATTTTTTTATGTTGTGTTATCCTTCATTCAAGTTGTATTCCTTATTGCATATTCAAATCTTGATACTTGTTATTGCAGGTCTTTGTTGGTGTCATTATTTTGCAAAAAAATTGTGAAGCCCAAGTTTCCCTTTTGAACAAAAGATTATAGGTCCTTGCATAGAATCATTTTTGTAGTTAGATGCTTGTCTGAGTATTGAGAATCATCAATATTTTAATAATTCATGTTGATTCAATTGAAGTTGCATACATATCATTGGTGTATCACCCCATTTAGGTTTTAAACATTCATTTTCCTTATCCCCTTCCCACATACATTTTTAGTTTTAGGTGAGCACTATTTAGGAACTGACCTATCTTCCAGAGATTCTTCTCTCATTTTAGGACAACCCACCACCCGAGAGAGTTTCCATGTTTCAATAGGATAGCAAGATTTTCACATCAAGCTATAGGCACAATCCTGATTGACAACAGTTTTTAGCACTCCTAATGGGACCCAAACTGCTTCTCGAGTCCTTGAATTAGAGATTCATATCGTTGTTTTGGTGTGAATAGCAGTATTCCAACCTTTTTGAAGGATTATTTTACAACACCTGGAGACTCTTTTTTAAAGGTTTATTATAGATTCAGTTGTAGATTTAGTGTTTATTTTAATTAGAAGAACTCCAACAAGATCAAACAAAGAGAGATTCCTATACCAAGAATTGTAGATGAGTAGAAGGGGAATTAGATTAGCAAGAAGAGGAAGAAGACCATGGGTTATAAGAGGTAGATCTTCCTGAAGATTCAAGTGTTCTTGATAATTCTAGATCAGAATTACCATTTTTTGAAGAATTACCAAGGGATCGGTTTGTTTCTAAGAATCCATAAGTGGTATTGAAGCTACTCCTCAAGGTTTGAAAACATATCAAATAAAGGTAATTCATCTTAGTCAGCCTTCTATACCACCTTTAGTTCAACAACAAGTACCACCAGCTCATCAAATGCCTTGAAATTTTCCATTTGTAGCTTTTAATGCTGGAAGCCCCTTACAAATTTTTACTCATCATGATATTCCTCCAATAGCACTAAAGGGTTTTCCATATTTTACTAGTGAAAATCTCATTTCAGCTATTGAACATATCAAGGATGTAGCCACTCCTTGTGGATTGCACCAAGTTACACATGATGATGTAGCATTGAAATTGTTGGCAGCCTCTCTCAAAGGTAAAGCCTTAACTTGGTTCTGAGGTTTAGTAGTTAATTCTATTGCTACATAGGATGATTTGGGAACCATTTTGATTAGTAAATTTGAAGATAAATCTAATAATCTTTCATTGGTTGAGAAGTTGACTACTATTAAAAGGCATCCTAATGAGCATATTTCTTATTTTAATTTTAATTTTTAGCAAACTTGAGACAGGATTCCTGTATCTATTAAAAATTCTAATGATGATGCATTTTTATTTTATTTGAAGGCTTTTAACAATGATATTTCAATTATGATACAGTCCATGGGTGGATGTACTTTACCTAATGCATTTGATATTGTTGTTAGAGCTTAAAAAAATTTGATACAAGCTGGTAAGTTACCTCCTAGGCCTCCAATGCCTTATTTTGTAGAAGTACAACCAATTGTACTAGTTTTTATACCACCACCAGTTGTTGTTCCACCATTTCTAGCATTACCAGCATTCAATATGCAAGTTGTAGCAGAAGAACATGTTGCTACAACTCCTTTTAGAGAGCTAAAAGAGCAGAATCTAGAGTTAAAAGATAAAAGTGACAATATGATGAGAACTTTGCAAAGCTATGGGAACGAAATAAAAAACTTGGAGAGGCAACAAGGCCAATACAATAGACCTCCTCAAGCTTCTTATCAAAAAAATAGGCAGTCAAATCAAGCTTCTGGTTCAAACCAACCATGCTAAGCTCAAGGATAGAAAATAAATTATAATCAAAGATTTGGTCAACCTTAAATAATTATTCAACTCCTAGTACTTCTAAAGAGATGGTAGTTATTCCTCATAATAATTATGCACAAGAGGAGGAGTGGTGTAATACTTGCAATGCCAACCACTTTTGGGTTGATTTTCCTCATGTGCTTGAAGCCAGAAAGAAAGATGCTCTAAAGGGGTAGTGGACAAATGTTCAAGGAGAAGCTCAATGTGATCAAATACAACCACAAGGTAATCATGATGTTACTCTAATGAATTTTAATGAAGATGAGATTGTTTTAGCAATGGATTTGGATCCAAACCAAGTATGGAAGCCCATAGCAGCAAGTACAAGGTCAAAAACCAAGGCTATAGATAATCAACAATAAATTGATAAGGTACAACAAACCTGATGTTATACCACAACAATAAGCTATTAAAGGACAAAAACAAAAAATACAAGCTCAAGAAGCAATAGTGTAGCCATCACAACTAGCAAAGGAGCTTGTTGTTCCAAAATAGCAGCACAAGGTTAGTGTTCAAAATTTTAATGTAGTTTATCATTTAAAGAAAAAATATGTTCCCATAAGCATTTGGGATGTCTTCTCACTTCTAGGCCAAAAGGATATGCTACAAGAAGCACTGCAATCACTTGCATTGTTTGATGATCCTTTGGCACAACAAACTCCTAAGGTTCTAATAGCTGCAAATGCCACTTCAACCCAACAACCATCCAAGCTAGTTAAACCACCACCTTTTTATGTCACTATCATAATAGGACAACACTTAGTTCATAATTGCATGATTGATTTTGGTGCTTCTAGCTCAGTTATGCCAAAGAAAATTGTAGACCAGCTAGGCCTTGAGTATGAGCCACTTGAAAAGGGGGTAGTTCAACTAGATGGGACAGTTGTTGAAACTATTGGAGTCATAAGGAACCTAGATTTGACCATGCACACTTGTCCTAGTTTTTTAGTCCCTATGGATGTTTACATTATTGATTTCCCTCCTAATTTTTCTATTTGTCTATCACGATATTTCACTACCAAAATAGGAGGTTATTTATTTACAAATTGGTCCCATATGCTTTTTTGCGCTAGGTACGACACTAAGGTAATTATTGCTTCAGAACCTCTTACAAAATTCTGTATTGAGAAGCATGTTAGTGGTACTAAAAATGAAACATTAGTTGTTTTGTTTGATCAAGAGGAAATTTTTTCTATTTGTGAGTCTCAAACACAGATAGGTCAAGTTCTTGATATATTATTAGATGTATGGGCTACAGAAAATATTAAAATTTTAGAAGAACAGATAGAAGAGCCAAGCTTGTGCAATTATGTTATTCATGAAACAACTAGTACTGATTTCTTGACAAATGTCATAAAAGGTTCAGATTTAAATTCAGAACAACAACCTAATGTTGTTTGAAAATTATTTTTTGATGACTCACGCAGAAAGATAGGTGTAGGAGGAGGTTGTATGTTGATTTCACCAATGAATCAAAGGTATTATGCATCATTCAGATTTACTTTCATTTGTACCAATAACATTGTTGAATATGAAGCACTTGTGCATGGATTAAAATGGGCAATTAAAAGAGGTATTAGTTGTTTACAATTTTTTGGTGATTCAGAGCTTATTGTTAATCAAGTTGGAAATATTCATACAACTAAAAATGATTTATTGAAAATTTATAAGCATGTCATATGGGATTTTATTGAAGGATTAGAAGCTTTTAATTTTCAATCTGTACCTAAAATTAGAATATGCATGTTGATAGACTTTCTGCAATTGGAGCACAATATGATATTTCAACCGAAGTCAGCAAAGTTAAAGGTCAAAATTATGTAAAAGTGGTTGTTAGACCTGTTTTTCCAAATAATGTTGACAGTTTGTTAGACCTGTTGTTCCAAGTAATGCTGATAGTTGGCAAGTTTTTGAATCTGATCAACATATTGTTAACTTCTTAAGAGAAGAAGATGAATTTTCTCAACCTAACTAGCAAAAATTACAGGACCAATATTAGGACTAGATTATTCAATTAAGGACAAAAAAGATGCCTAAAGGTCTTCTGATCTTAGAATCAATTTTCAACATTGATGATTAGTTAAAGGATAAATCCAACTTGTAGATTAAAGAAGAAAATTATGAAGAAATTACAGTTGCAAAAGACAAGATGTTGAAGCTTGGGAAGGTATGTACACCTGAAGAGCGTCAGACCTTTGTTAATTTATATAATGAATTTCATGATATTATTGCTTGGAATTATTCATATTTAAAAGGTTTTGACCCTAGTATTTCTCAGCATACCATTGAGTTAGAACCAGGAGAAAAACCAGCTAGGCAAAAATAGAGACCGGTAAATCCTAAGTTAGAGCCTCTTATGATTAAAGAATTGAATAAAATCATTGAAATCAATACAATATTTCCAATCAAACATACCTCTTGGATATCAAATTTGGTTCAAGTTAGGAAAAAGAATGGAGAAATTTGATTATGGGTTCATTTTTGTGATTTTAATAGAGCTTCATTAAAGGATAGACATCCTCTACCTTTAATGGAGCAGATATTATAGGTTATTTCAAGTTTAGAATGATTTTCATTACTTGATGGTTTCTCTGGTTATAACCAGATTTTGGTAAAGGAAGAAGACTGGTTTAAAATTGCATTTACAACCAAATGGAGAACAATGGCTTATCAAAAGATTCTATTTGGTTTGTCAAATGATAAAGCTTTTATAAACTTAATGTACAAGTTTGTACTTGTTTATCTTGATGAAATTACTATTTTTTCAAAGAATGCACCAAAACACTTTAAACACTTAAGAGTTATATTTGAAAGATGCAGGGAATATGGCATTTCTTTAAATCCCAAGAAAAGTACATTTTCTATTCACGGGGGAAAGTTACTAGGATTTATCATTTCTAAAGAAGGTATTATTATTGAACCTAAAAGAGTAAGTGCTATTCTTGATTTACCGCTTCCATCTCATAAGAAAGGACTTCAAATTTTCTTGGGTAGAATTAATTTTGTGAGGAGATTTATTCTAGATATTGTTAAATTATTAATGCCATTAACAACTATGCTTATAAAAAACATGACTTTCAGTTGGACTAAGGAAGGTAAGCATAGTTTTGAGTTGATAAAAGAATCATTAGTTGTTGCTCCCACCTCATTAAATCCAAATTTTCAAAAGATTTCATTTTATACGCTTATGGAAACATTGATATCATTGTTGCTATGTTAGTACAAAAAAATGGTGAAGGTTTTGAGCAACCCTTAGCATTTTTCAATCAAGGACTTAAAGATTATGAGTTACATTATTTTTTTTTTGAGAAACATGTGCGTGTTGTTATAAGAAGTCTTAAGAAATTCAGACACATGCTTTCAAAAAAAAAGATTAAATTAATGGTAAGGAGATGGAGCGCAGCGGGTGGGAAGATTTCTGGAAGCAACGGTCACCTACAACTTTTTGAGTTGAAACACAACGCTACAATGATATATGGCATTTTAAGAATCATGCAAGTTTTCCCTATCGGTCAAAGTTGGGAGATACTTGGCCTTTCAATAGGCACTTCCAACCAAAGTTTCAAACAAATACTACAATCCATAGACCCAGGTCAGATTTCTCTAAGGAAGGGTGGACACAAAAATCAAGCTAGAATGGAAGGAGATGGGAGAAGAAGGATAGCCAATAGAGGCAAAAACCAAATTATATGCATTTTGGTAAGAATTTTGATTTCAAGAAGATTGAGAGTAAGTTTTATAGGCCAAAACAACCCATGGAGACTAACGATGTGAAGGACACAGAGGAACAAGAAAAAACCTCCCATGAAAACATAAGGTATGAGATTATCTCCACTATTAGGGTTTCTAATTCTCATTGGAAAGAAGCTACTATTACTTTTAAGGAGAAAGATTTTTTCTTCAAATGGCTAGGGTTGTGGCCCTCTATCAGTACTATTAGGCTATGGTGCAAAGATATCTGGGGGGAAGGGTGTCAACTAAAAACCCTAGCTAATGGCTTATATATGGGAGTTTTCTCAACAAAGGAGGAAAAGGTTTGTATTCTCAATAATGACCCTTACCTCATTGAAGGGCTGGGAATTTATTTGAAAGACTGGGAAGAAACATTTGACCCTCAAAAGGAAAGTCTAAAGGAATATCTAGTATGGCTTAGTTTACACAACCTTCCGGTGGAATATTGGGGGGAGGAAACGCTGAGACAGATAGGAAGCATTATATGAACATTCCAAAAGGAAGAGGAAGTGATCAGTGAAAAAGATGCTTCTATCCATCCTAGGATTTTGATAAGTTTGCAAGAAAATAATCCTATCCCAGACACAGCCACCCTGGGAATGAACAATAGGGTCTAGGAACAGAAGATCACCATATGGAAGGACAATGATCGGGATCATGGTTTGTAGGATGGGTGTGATGTGGTCTTAGGGAAAGTTAAATGTCATTTGTGGGACTAACTCTTAGATGAACTAGAGGGGAGGACTCTAGAACAAGATTTAAAGAAGCCTGATTTAGTAGAACAATTTGTAACAAGGGTTTCAAATGTTTCTCCATTATGGAGGAGGGAGTTTAGAAAGGCTATAGATGTCTCCCTTGTAGGGGAGCATAAATTTTATTGGGAGGATACCATCAAACCTTCCACCCAAATTTTGAAAGAAAAAATTTTCTCCCAACACTCAGAAGCAGTAGAGAAAGAATGAAGTCCCCCTTCTCAAAAAGTTTTCGAAACTACAAGCTAGATTGAGGTGTATCCCACTATGCACCCTATTTCTAGAGCTAGTGAAGAGATGGACCCCCTTTTCATTCAAGACACCTATGAAAAAAATTGCCCTACCATGAAGGAACATAAGGGGGGACAACTTAGTGATAAATCTATCTCAGGAAATGCTAGTTTTTCAGTGCATGTTTTAGAGAAAAATGGAGGTGTCTTTGAATAGGAGAATGTGCTGGATGATTTCAAAGACATTGAAATCTCCCCAATAAGGAATTTGAGAAATTCCTTTGAAGAGGAAAAGGAAACTGATGAAAAATTTGAGGAGTGGGATTCAGAGTTTGATGGTCCCGCTACAGAAAATAATTTAAATGACCTAGGTCTATTTGAAAATATAGGATCCTTTGAGAGAAGAATGATTGGGCAAACTACTTCCTCTCTCAAGAAACCTAGGATTGGGGAGAAAAAGAAAAGGGGTGCAAAATCAATCAGGAAGAGGTTGGAAATTGCAGGAAGTGTTTTCGACCAAATCAAACTTTTAAGATCAGGAAAAGGCTATGCCTTTTCTCGGGAGCCATGAAAACCTTATCATGGAATGTCAGGGGCTGCCATGAAAAGATTCATTTGATCAAGAGGTGTTTTTAAAATAATATCAAAAAATAGAGAGACAAGAAATTGTTTAATGCAATGAGCTAGGAATAAGAAGATTTACCATGAATAATCACAAAACTAGGAGTATCACCAAAGAGCAAAGAAACAAAGAAGACAATATTTTAAAGGGGGAAAAGCATAAAAAAAACCCCGTGATATAATGAAAGTGGCAAAAATGCCTAAGAATGAGAGATAGAGATAGAGTGAGAGCTTAGCTCATACAATAGTGTTCAAGAAGAAGGAGTATCTCATAAAGAGAGAAGGAGAGCCATCTCTTTTAATAGAGATGTGAGAAAGGAGTTACATTGTAACTCCCATTTCTATGTATGCCACATATCACTAGTGTGTGAGACAAGTGTAGGATTCCTCATAAGAAGGAATATCTATTTTCCTGAATAAAGGAATTACAAATATGACATGTCCTCCCACTTGGACTAGAGGATGAATACAATAGGATACCTTGGTTTATCCTTTAAATACATATATATACCAAGGAAAGATTAAATTCTAACACCCCCCTTAATCTTTACTTGGGGTAATTACTGTTAGAATAACTGAGAGGGGGGTGAATCAGTTATCCAGTGTCCCTTTTTAAAATGTATAATCCAAAACCATTTCTACTATTTCTACTCGTCGGTAAGTAATAATAACTCTTACTGTCTGTGCTTTTATCGATTACTAGTCTAATACTTATAATTGTTTATCGATCAAATCTAATATGTAACATGCAAAGTATGATAACAAACAAATATCACAATCAACACATAACATAAGAGATTTAACGTGGAAACCCTGTAAAGGGAAAAACCACCTAGGACTGGCAACCCAAAATTGTTCACTCTTCTGAAGTGAGGTCAGTTAAGACCCAACCCTGTTAAAGGTTACAAACACACTATCAGGTGTGACCTTGTTAGAGGATTTTAGACTAGAAGTTATCATCCAACCAACATTCACTATGGGGTTGACAGGATAACAATGTTCATTCTATGAATGATACATCATAAGACTTTCAAAGTCCACTCAGTTAAGAGATTTAGACTATATACAATGGTTAAATATGTAACAGTAACATGACCTTCCTTAATACAACTTCAATTGCAGATTACAGATCAATATTTAGTCCATTCAAATTCTTCTGATCAATAATTCACTTCAAATTCAATACTGTATCAACTTACTATCAGTCGATAACTGCTCTTTGTAGCTTGGTAATTTCTCTACAGCTTGGTTCTCACTAACCAGTATGATCAGAATGCATGAAACCTTATTCACGCGATAATTCTACAGCTTCTCCTTCTTCTGACATTTTCATAAAGAAATTATGTTCTCTTATATAGATGAGTAAATCATTTTCTTCTGCACCATCAGCTTTTGCCGCTTAATCACATTCATATATTTTGCTGCTTAAACTTTTTCGGTACTTGTGTCAATAACACATTTCAATCTGCTTCATTAGATCTTCTTTGAATTTTGTCAATCGTTGATCTGTGTAACAAACATTACCTATTACCTCGATGTTATACTCTTGCCAGCTCATCATTTTTATCAGCTAAACTAAACATTTAATTCATTCTGATCCACTTGGTTAACAAAGAAATGTGTCAGTGAACACTACTCAGTTAATACTGTGGTTGGTATACACTACACTCTGTTGGTGTATACTAGAAATGCTTCATTTACCGACAACACTGCTTTGTGTCTTTCAACTCTATACTTCATTATAGATGAATGCAACATAATGAAGTCAATATCATCAAGTCATAAACTCATCAAAAAGTTACTCAATGTGTTCCTTATCCTCATCTGTCATGTACATCTTTCCTCATGTAGATTTCTCTGTTCTTCATCTATTTTCCACTTTTCTTCAGATGTCTCGGTGTAGTAACTTACAAGATAAGTGTTGTCAAACTAGTTGACATCAATGACAACATACTACTGATTTAATCATATTACATATCTAATCAAAAACTTCTTAATGATCTTGTAATCATAGATCCTTCAATCATATTACAAATCAATTGTAGTCCAACAATCTCTCCCTTTGGCATTGATGGTAACTTCAAGTAATATGAAATGTACCATACACATACCAAACATACATTCTACAACTTTGTGAAAAAATGTTGTAAGTTGAATAGACTTAATATATTTAATCACTATGTTACTAAACCAACATTAAGTAATATAGCTTTACCTTTCTGTAGTTGTGATCTTTTCATTTCTCCTATTCCAGCTTCTATTATTTGTAACTAATCTTCAATACTCTGTCTCATTCAGATTGTCTCTCCCTTAGATAATTGTCATAATTTTCATCAGTGCTTGTTCCTTTTCATATTTTGGTTTATCTCTCCCCTTTTCATTTCATATGTTTATCTCTCCCTTTGACAGCAATGCAAAAGAAACAAATAAACAATCAGCTCTGTAGTAGCCAAGTAACTCTTTGTGGTGTTCAGTACTTCCTCTGTATCTCTGTATACTGATTTCTCATCGGTTCAAGTTATCAAACTTAATCACAACCTTGAACATGATTCAAAGTGTGAACTATGTTGCATCAACATGAATGATCTTCTGATAAAAATTGGTTGATGCGACCAATAGACAGGGGACGGACCCCAAGTCTAGTCCTCAAGTATTCAAATGTGTCCTTCGATAGGGGCTTTGTAAAAATATCTGCAAGTTGTTCTTTAGATGTAACAAATTCTAACTTTACTTGCTTCTCTTACACTTGTTCTCTTAAGTAACGATACTTAATAGATATATGCTTTGTCTTAGAGTGCATCATAGGATTCTTTGAAATATTAATAGCACTAGTGTTGTCACAGTATATAATCACTGGGTTAGTGATTACCTCATTCATTCCTTCCAACACTTGTTTGATATATGCAATGTTTGAATAATTGGTAGCAAAAACAACATACTCTGCTTCAGCTGTAGACTGAGAAATACAAGCCTACTTTTTACTTGTCCAGGTTACAAGTCTTTCACCAAAGAAAAATGCTCCTCTGGTGGTTCTTTTTCTATCATCCACATTTCCAGCCCAATCAGCATCGGTGTAAACTTTTAGTTCAAACTTCCCTTCCTTAGAATACCATAATCCATAATTTTCTATTTTCTTCAAGTATCTTAAGATCCTTTTTGTAGCAATCATGTGTGATTCTCTAGGGTTAGTAGAAAATCTTGCAACAATTCCCACAGCATGTGCTAGATCTGGCCTACTGTGAACTACGTACATTAACTTGCCAATCATAGATCGGTAAAGTGTTTGATTTACCTTAGTAGTTTCATCCTCCTTTGTGGATTTGCATCCAGTAGCCATCGGTGTTCCCATAGGTTTAGCATATTCCATGCCAAATGTCTTCAGTACTTCCTTTATGTATTTAGATTGTGTGATGAATATGCCATCACTCTGTTGAATCACTTGAAGTCCAAGAAAGAACTTAATCTCTCTAAACATAGACATCTCAAATTCCTTTTGCATTTCATTAGCAAATGCCTTCCAGACAAGATCTGAGCCACCAAAGATAATATCATCAACAAAAATTTCAGCAATGATAATAGTATCATCAGTGTCACATTTCACATACAGATTGTTGTTTTCACTTGTTCTAACAAATCCAATACTTAACAAGTAAGTTTGCAATCTTTCATACCATGCTCTCGGTGCTTGCTTTAGTCCATATAAAGCTTTATGTAATCTACATACCATGTCTTTATCGTCAAGATCAACAAATCCTTCAGGTTGTTCAATGTAGACTTCTTCTTCAAGTATACCATTCAAAAATGCTGACTTCACATGCATTTGATAGACTTTGAATTTCTTATGTGCAGCATATGCAAGTAGCATTCTAACTCCTTCTAATCTAGCAACTGGTGAAAATGTCTCACCATAGTCAATGCCTTCTTCCTGTGCATATCCCTTGCATACTAATCTAGCTTTATTTCTTGTGACTTCACCATTTTCATTCAATTTATTCCTGTATATCCACTTAGTATCGATAACATTCTTATCTTTTGGTCGGGGTACTAAGGACTAGGTTTTGTTCTTTTCTATTTTCTCTATTTCCTCCTTCATTGTGTTACCCATTCTTCATTCTCTAATGCAACTTTCACAGTTTTAGGTTCAAATTCACAAATTAGACATGTACCTTGTCTTGTTTTGCTTCTGGTTTGCATTCCAGTATGTCTGTCTCCAATGATTTTTGTTTCAGGATGATGTCTCTTGACAAAACTAGCCAAGACTTGATTTCTCCTTTCTTGTTCATCCTGCTCAGGGTCATTTCCTTGCTCGGCAGCTTCTTCATGTTCATCGGTTTGTGGTGCCTGTTGTACTGCATTGTTTCCCTGCTGACTGGTTGTTATAGCTTGTGATGTCAGTAGATACTCTAGATGTTCAATGTAAGTGAATCTACCATAGTCTTCTGGTTCCTTTGTACTTTCCTTTGTGTACTTGTCATCAAACTCATCAACACGAACATTAGTACTTTCAACAATTTTATTTGTAGCCTTATTCAAACATTTGTATGCTTTACTTGTAGTAGAATATCCAAGAAATATTCCTTCATCTCCTTTAGAATCAAATTTTCCATTTCTCTCATCTTTCAAGATAAAGCATTTACTTCAAAAAATTCTAAAATAACTCACAGTAGGTTTGTGTCCAAACCATAGTTCATAAGGTGTTTGGTTGGAGTCCTTCTTTAGTTATACTCAGTTAAGAACATATATAGCTATGCTGACAGCTTCCCTCTAATATGTTTGAGCAATGTTCTTCTGTATCATCAAAGTTCTAGCACAGTCAATTATAGACCTATTCCTTCTTTTAGCAATGCCATTTTTCTGAGGTGTCCTCGGTGCAGATACCTGCCTCTTGATTCCATGCTCATTGCAAAATTTAGTAAATTCATCAGAGATAAATTCACCTCCTCTATCAGATCTTAAGCACTTTATTTCCTTACCGGTTTCCTTTTCTACCTTAGCTTTATACCACTTAAACATTTTGAAAGCTTCATATTTCTCTTTCAAGAACATAACAGTCATCAGTCTAGTATAATCATCAACAAAAATAATAAAATATCTATCACCAGAATAGCTCTAAGTTCTCATAGGACCACACAGGTCAGTATGAACCAACTCAAGTATCTTCTTTGTTGAATAGTCCTTGCTTTTAAAGCTAGACTTAGTCATCTTACCTTTCTGACATTCATGGCACATGGCATGATCAGGTTTTGTCAAGTTAGGCAATCCTCTAACTCTTTTCTTTCTACTAATCTTGATCATGTTGTCAAAGTTCACATAGCATAACCTTCGGTGCCACAACCAAGCATCTTCATCCTTTATTAACAAACAAGAAGAATGATCTATATCAAGATAGAATAGATTACCTCTGGATTGTGTACCAGTTTTGACAAGTCTTCCTCCATCATCATAAATCTTCACCTTTTTTCTCTCAAAAGCCAGTCGGTGGCCTAAATTGTTTAGTTGAGCCACACTTATCAGATTATAGTTTAGTCCATCTACCCAATATGAATTTTCACATTATAATCTATCATTAATCATCAGTGAGCCTTTACCTCTTACCATACAAGGTGCATCATTTCCCATTCTCATAGATCCTCCATTATATTCAACAAGATGATCAAACTTCTCTACATCACTGGTCATATGATGTGTGCAGCCACTATCTATGATCCATGTATCATTTTTGCTTACTTTAGAGATCAGTGTTGTCTCTTCATGTTTCTCTTCCTCTTCTGAGTCATCTTTCATAGCAACAAATAAAACTTCTATATCATCATCAAAATCAAATTCATTTTCAATATCTTCAACTATGTAACATACCTTTTTTCCTTTTTCATCTCGGTTGTCTCTGTTGTTGTGTCGGTAACCTCTGTTGACTCTTCTTCCATAGCTTCCTTCAGATCGGTCTTTGGATCTATTATCTTCTTTCTTCTGTGGACATCTAGTAGCGATGTGACTAACTTCTTTACAATTGAAGCATGCTAAAGGTAGCTTACCTCTATACCTTCCTTTTCCTTTGGGCAATCTTCTGGCCATAAGTGCTTCAAGCTCATCAAGTTCATCATCAGTATTGGCATCACTATCACAATTCTTACTATTCTTGCTAGACTTTCCAATCTTCAAAGAAGACATGAAAGCGGATTCAACAGAAGGAACAACAATGTTATCAAAATTGTTTAATTCAAAGGTTGTAAGTTTACCAATCAGAGTGTCAAGAGTGAGGTTGGATGTAGCTCTTGTTTCATGAATTGCAAAAATCCTGATTGCATAAACTGGTAGCAAAGTTCTGAGAATCTTGCTTATCACTATTTCATCATCAATCACTCCATCAGATGCTCTAATAGAATGTACCACTTCTTTGATTCTATTTGAATATTGGACAATGTTCTCACCTTCTTTCATTCTCATTTCATCAAATCTGCCTCTCAGACTTTCAGCTCGGGCTCTTTTGACATTCAGATCTCCACTATAGATTTTTGCTAATTTATCCCACATTCCTTTGGTAGTTGTGCATGTCTTGATATCTTCAAATTCAGCATCGGTACAGGCAGCAACAAGTTCCATCATAGTAACATTGTGTTCATGCTTATCCTTTAGTTGATCAACAGTTAGGGGACCAGTGGGTGGTTGTATGTAGCCATTTTGCATCAGATCTAGTGCTGAGTTCCCAATTCCAGATATGTGCAGCTTCATTCTTCTTTGCCATACTGTGAAGTTCTCTTTATTTGGTTTCGGTACTTCCCTCTTATACATCTTGAGACCTTTATGCTTAAGTCCTTAAAACTCTGTTCCAAGCAACATAGCTATGATACCAATTGTTAGAATAATTGAGAGGGGGGTGAATCAGTTATCCAGTGTCCCTTTTTAAAATGTATAATCCAAAACCATTTCTACTATTTCTGCTCGTCAGTAAGTAATAATAACTCTTACTATCTATGCTTTTACTGATTACCAGTCTAATACTTATAACTGTTTACCGATCAAATCTAATATGTAACATGCAAAGTATGATAACAAACAAATATCATAATCAACACATAACACAAGAGATTTAATGTGGAAACCCTGTAAAGGGAAAAACCACCTAGGACTGGCAACCCAAAATTGTTCACTCTTCTGAAGTGAGGTCGGTTAAGACCCAACCCTATTAAAGGTTAAAAACACACTGTCAGGTGTGACCTTGTTAGAGGATTTTAGACTAGAATTTATCATCCAACCTGCATTCACTATGGGGTTGATAGGATAATAATGTTCATTCTATGAATGATACATCATAAGACTTTTAGAGTCCACTCGGTTAAGAGATTTAGACTATATACAATGGTTAAATATGTAACAGTAACATGACCTACCTTAATACAACTTCAATTGCAGATTACAGATCAATATTTAGTCCATTCAAATTTTTTTGATCAATAATTCACTTCAGATTCAATACTGTATCAACTTACTGTCCATCGGTAACTACTCTTTGTAGCTCGATAATTGCTCTGCAGCTTGGTTCTCACTAACCAGTATGATCAGAATGCATGAAACCTTATTCACACGATAATTCTGTAGCTTCTCCTTCTTCCAGCATTTTCATAAAGAAATTATGCTCTCTTATATAGACGAGTAAATCATTTTCTTCTCTACCATCAGATTTTGCCGCTTAATCACATTCATAGATTTTTTCGTGTAAACTTTCTCGGTACTTGTGTCAATAACATGTTTCAATCTACTTCGTTAGATCTTCTTTGAATTTTGTCAGCCGTTGATCTGTATAACAAACATTATCTATTACCTCGATGTTATACTCTTTCCAGCTCATCATTTTTATCGGCTAAACTAAACATTTAATTCATTTTATTTCACTCGGTTAACAAAGAAATGTGTCGGTGAACACTACTCGGTTAATATTGCAGTCCGTATACACTACACTCCGTCAGTGTATACTAGAAATGCTTCATTTACCGGCAACACTGCTTTGTGTCTTTCAGCTCTATACTTCATTATAGATGAATGCAACATAATGAAGTCAATATCATCAAGTCATAAACTCATCAAAAAGTTACTCAATGTGTTCCTTATCCTCATCTATCATGTACATCTTTCCTCATGTAGATTTCTTTATTCTTCATCTCTTTTCCATTTTTCTTCAGATGTCTCGATGTAGTAACTTACAAGATAAGTGTTGTCAAACTAGTTGACATCAATGACAACATACTACTGATTTAATCATATTACATATCTAATCAGCAACTTCTCAGTGATCTTGTAATCACAGATCCTTCAATCAGATTCCAAATCAGTTGTAGTCCAACAAATTACATCAATAGGTATCAAACCCAAATTTTTACAATGATTTTGAGATTATTCTTTTGAAAGAGTCTTCACTAGGATGTCTTTGGCTTGATCATTTTGCATGTCTTCAACTTGAGCTTTGGAGCTTGAATGGTACATAGGACTTTTGGCAAAGTGAATAGCATGTTGAGGGGAGCACAAATCTTTAAGAGACCATTGAAATTATTGAGATGTATTTATGCATTTTGTATATTCATTTCCAGTAGAAAATATAGGTGGAGTATAATCAACACTTGAGCCTGCAATAAGGCAAAAACCACTAGTAGAGTGCCCATCATTGGGATCACCTAGTGCTGAATCAGTAATACTTTGGGAAGCAAAATCACATTGCAAATCATGAGGAAAATAATCATAAATGCAATCTTTAGTTGCATAAAATAAATTTGTAGCATGTTCAGCCTAATATGAAGCATCAAGAGGAGACTTAATATAAGCATCATTATCATTAACCTCCACAACAATCATAGGATTAGTACTATCATCATGAATTTCATCTTGAGTAATAAACATATCTTACAAAGTAGCATTAAGAAAGTTAGATATAATTTCCTCTTCTTGGTCAAACATATCATCAACATGAGAGCAAGGAGGAGTAAATAGATTATTACCATCATCATCATCACTGGTACTACTAGAAGGAATAGAATCATTAGGAGTATCATTACTATCTTTATGTTCATCATTATCCTTTTGAAGAGTATTAGTATTATCCTTAATGTTAGGAGCAGAAACAAGAGGAACAGAAATATGGTTAGCTTTCAAATCAGGAACATAAAGCACATCATGTAATTTACTATTTGGAACAGAAACATTCCCAGTTCCTTCAACTTGACAGCAGTAATTATCAGCTAAAGAAACAGGAATATTCATAGAATCAGGTTGCAAAGAATCAAAGACTTCCTTATGGGATTGAACATGTTGAGATGCATTACTATCAATAATCCATTTAGGTGGTTTAGAAGCATTAAAATAGACAGTAAAAGCAGAACGAGATTGATTTCCATTAGATTTTCCATTTGAGTAGTTTTGAGAATTAGATTGATCATCCTTTTATTTCTTAAAAAAATTATGTATTAAGTGACCATCTTTACCGCAATAGGTGCAATGTGGCCTATTTGAATGATTATTATTATGATAGTTATTGGAAGGCCTAGAATTATAATTTGAAGTATTAGTATTGTTTGATCTTTGATAATTTTGGTTAGTTTGATTAGTGTTAGAAGATCTATTGTTATTGTGACTTTGAGAGACATAGTCATGTTCATGAGTTTTAATTATACCAAATTGAATCAATTTTGCTTCCTCTTGATGCAACATATTTTGAAAAATGACATAAGTGAATTGAGATGTTAAAGAAGGAATAGCTAACTGAGAGTAAATATTTGTAATAAATTGTTGGAACTGTCTAGGAAAACATTTACAAATAATTATGTAGATTATCCTTAAATCAGAGAGAGTAACTTGTAAATCAGTTAGTAAAACTTTAATTGAATCAAACTTGAGCAAGAAATCATCAACGGAGTTGAAATCAGTATACCTAAGGTCTTCAAGTTGGTCTTGAAACTGGATTTTACGAGTCTCATCTACACTATCATAGGTATTTTTCAGGATGTCCCAAGCTTGATGGGCTTCTGTACAAGTAGAAATTAAGACATACAATTCGGGACTTAAGGAGATTCTGATTAAACTAAGTGCTTCCTCATTTTTAGTCTGCCAAGCAGTTTGGTCAGCTTGAGGAGCAAAGGTTGCTGGTTTTGAACTGGCATTAGTTGCAATATCTAAAATATGTCTGAATCTAAAGATGAAGGTCATGTGCATTTTCCATGCATGATACTTTACACTAGTTAACTATATTTTTGGCATCAAGGTGGTCATGGTTAAAGTAAAGAACACTTAAACTGGAGATAATAAAAAAAATTAAAGCCCTTAACAGAACTCTAGAAAAGAAACTCAGATCAAACTATATACACTTGCATGCAACAACAAAAAGCTATAAAAGCTTACGCCAAGGAGGCATGCAAGAAAAAAAAAACCAAAGGAAAAATAGAAACTAAGAACAACTACACATCTCAGTTAAGCTGTTATTGATTAACAGATAACGACAAGAATCTCTTGCATGCAAAGAGAAAGCTATACACTTAAGCATGCAAAGAGAAAAAAACTAAATAAACCTATTAACAATGAAAAGCAACACAATCCTGCAAAACAAACGTTAATCAGACCAAAGAAAGGAACTAAATTTATTGAACGATTAAAATAATGAAAAAAAAAACTAGATTTATTGAAGCTCATTTACCTGCAAAGAGCCGAAGATGATTAGAAATCTAGAATAAATAAAAAGGAGCGAATTGAATCTAACTAAAACTCTTAGCACTAGCTAAAAAATATAATGCCACAACTAGATTGAAAAAGGTATTAATAAAGCCTCCAAATTAAAGTACTTATAAAGCGAAAGCACAAACTCGAGGATTTGAAGAGCACTATACAAAGCAAAGAAAAGAAAAGCTACTATGATAAGAACTTCCAACAAATTAATAAAAATACACTTATACAAACCTTCAATCACGTACTCATGACTCAAAAGTACCGAGGATTGAGGCTTAACCACTATTACACCATATGTAGATTACAGGGACAGATATTTGTGAGATTGTATTATTACTTGACCGAAAGGGAAAATGAAATTTCCTACAATATTATACAAACCTATTACTAGTCTAGCTATTTTATGATACTTAAAAAGAAACCCTTCACATCTATAAAAAAATATCCGCTACTAGATAATCTCTAGCCCGTGGTAGCTTCTTGCTTTTTCCTATAAAACTGCAGGTGAATTAAATGAATCTTAGCAATGCCAGAGGCAATCTTTGAAAAGCTCATGAACCTCAAACTACAAAAACTGGATAAACAAAATATAGCCAAAGCCAAACCCGAACAAAGTAAACACTGGTTGAAAAATGAAAGCACTAATAATATTCAGTCGTTATAACAGTCACTATGATGACTGTTATAGTGGTGGTCGTTATGGTGATAAGGACCGTGGAGCTGATAGAAGGAATACAAAGACCGTATGCAAGGATTAAGGTAAAAACCACATGCAAGGATTAAGGCATACATAGACATTAATGAAAAAAAACTGTAGCTTTCTATAAAAAAGACACAACAGTGAATAAAGATTCTACAAAAAACTAGCAAAAAGACACAAACTGTGTAGGATCCCTTATGCTCCGGGTCGCCACCAAACAACTCCTGAAATGAAAAAAAAGTTCAAACAAGAAACCTTTAGATCTATGCGATAGAGGATTCAATGGTCTACGAAAACCCTTATCCTTGTTTGACTCGGTATCTATTCAACATGTAGTGTGACAATGATAAAAAAAAACTTTCTTCCCCTAAAAAAATAATCCAAAAGCTACTGAGAAATTAATGTAATATCAATGTGAAAAGCAAAGAAACTGATACTAGCTGAGAGAAAAGATTAAATATGGAAGTGATCGATATGGCAGACGTGAACAATAAGGAAGTGATGGATATGCACAGAAAGGATATGGAAAAGACAAGGGTTATGCAAAACCAACGCCAAAGGGATAGACACCAATCATCCTATTTGTAAAACTTCACATTCAAACATGTGAGATGTTTGTAGGAGTACAGATGAAATTAAAAAAAGGATGGTGGCCAAGAATAAAGTAATAATTGATGAGAAAGAGAGTCTTACAGTGAACCACTAATCATTAAGAGTTTTTTTTTTATTGCATGTAACCGAAAAAAAGAAACAAAGCAAAGATAAAAACAAAACGTAAAGTTAGAAATAAAATGTTTGAAGGTGGGGCTGAAAAAATAATGATTAAAAAGGCTATAAATAGAAAACTAATAAAGACTACGCCAGCAATAAAAAAGAACCAGCACAAGAATAATAATGAGATTCTTAATTGAAAAAAAGTAGAGATATTTGAATATATTTAAAAGAGGTTAGATAGAGAAATACAAAGAGATAAGAGTTAAATGTAATGAACTGCGATTTGAATATTCTTTTTTTTAGATAAATATATATATATGCAATAGTTAGATTAATAAAGTTAAGATTTCTTTTATAAAAAAAACTAAGAATGAACCGATAAACAAACTAATTGCAAAGACCTAAAATTAATCCACAATGATATTGCAAAAAACTAATAGTAAGAGCTAAAATGAGATTCAAATCTCTCTAAACAATGTCTCCAAATTTGGAGTGCACCAAGATATGGTAGCTTCTTTAACTACACACTCAAAAACACAATTAAACTAACTTTCTCTGATACCATGTTAAAATAATAACAAAAAATAGAGAGATGGGAAATTGTTTAATGCAATGAGCTAGGAATAAGAAGATTTACCATGAATAATCACAAAACTAAGAGCATTCACCAAAGAGAAAAACAACAAAGGAGACAATATTTTGAAGGGGGAAAAGCATAAAAAAAACCCTGTGATATAATGAAAGTGGCAAAAATGCCTAAGAATGAGAGAGAGAGATAGAGTGAGAGCTTAGCTCATACAATAGTGTTCAAGAAGGAGTATCTCATATAGAGAGAAGGAGAGCCATCTCTTTTAATAGAGATGTGAGAAAGGAGTTACATTGTAACTCCCATTTCTATGTTTGCCACATATCCCTAGTGTGTGAGACAAGTGTAGGATTCCTCATAAGGAGGAATATCTATTTTCCTTAATAAAGGAATTACAAATATGACATGTCCTCCCACTTGGACTAGAGGATGAATACAATAGGATACCTTGGTTTATCCTTTAAATACATATATATACCAAGGAAAGATTAAATTCTAACAGGTGTCTTGATCAAATGAAACCAAATTTGGTGTTGTTGCAGGAAACTAAAATAAAATTAGTAGATGGTGATTTTTTTAAGAACAAGTTTGGGAGATGGAAATGTGAACTATGAGAAGCACAAGGTGCTTCTAGTGGTTTAGGGGCTCTTTGGAATCATGGGACCTTGGAGGTTACAGTGCAACAAACCAATCAATATTGGCAATGTCTTAGGGTGTATGTAAAACTGCTTCTCTATAATATCTCCTTTTTTAACATTTATAGCCCTAATAGCAGGACTCAAAAAAGGACTTTGCAGAGCTCCCTTACGGGTATCCTAGAGAATTTGGGTGATGAAGTGATGGCTCTTGGTGGATATTTTAATGCAATATTCACCCCAGAGGATAAAAATGGTGGAAAAGGGTGGAGTAGTGAAAGTCAAAGAGACTTTAGTGGCTTTGTTACTAGTTGTGGTCTTTTGGAGATTCCCTTTAAAAAAGGTGATTTACATGGACAAACAGAAGGGTGGGTTTCCTAAACATTGCTTAAAAACTTGATCATTTCTTCTGGGGAGGAAATTGGGCAGACATAGAGTGGACCTGTGATGCAGAGATTCTTCCCTTCCAAGGTTTTGATCACTTCCCAATTGTCCTGAGGATACAAGATGAAGACTCCTCAGATAGATGTCCTTTCAAATTTGAGGCGATGTGGTTTACTGCTAGTGGCTTTAATGACTTGATTCAGGATTGGTGGTCCCAAGCTCCCAAAAGATCAAGTAACAAAGATTTCTTTTTTTTCAAAAAACTTCAATCAATTAAAGAGAATTTAAAGATTTGGAATAGAATGCACTTTTAAAACATTTTTGTGGAGAAACATAAAGTGTAGGATAAGCTTACTGCACTAAGCCTAAAGGTCATTGAGAAAGGAATGGAGGAGGCAAATTTTAAGGAGGAAAAGTGTTTACAAAGTCAATTGGAAGGCTAGTTGGAGGATATTTTTTGGAGGTAGAAATCAAGGGAGACATGGCTAAAGGATGGTGATCAAAATACAAAGTTTTTTCATAACTCCCTAAAATAGCATAGAGCAAACAACAAATTTTTTTGCATTCAAAATGAACAAGGGTTAGAACTCAGGGACATGGATGCGATCAATGTAGAAGCAATAGCCTTTTTTTCAAAAAAGAAAGTAGTTGTAAACAATGATAGGCAATCGACAAAGGATGTGTTGGATGTTATTCCAAGCATGGTCACTACTGAGAAGAATAGAGATCTTGTTAAACTTGTGTCCATGGAGGAAGTAAAAATGACCCTTTTTGGGTTAGGGAGGGACAAGGCCCCAGGACCTGATGGTTTCCCTACATTATTTTTTTAGAAATTGTGACATATTTTTGGAAAGGAACTATGGGAAGTAGTAAATGAATCCTGTGAAGGTGGTTTTGTGCTAAAGGATCTGAACACAACTTTTATCGCTCTTATCCCAAAGTAGGAAACACTGTCAAACTTTGAGGATTTTTGCCAATTTCCCTTTGTAATACAGTCTATAAAGTTATTTCCAACGTAATTTCTAATAGGCTTAAAAAAATTTCTTAACATGGTTATATCTATAGATCAAAGTGGTTTCTCCCCTGCCCACTCAATTTATGAAGGTGTGGTGATTTCCCATGAAGCAATTCACTCCATCAGAGTAGCTAAGAGCCAGAAAATGATGGTTAAGCTAGACATTAAAAAAGCTTATGATGAAGTTGACAAGACCTTCTTGTTGAATGTTATAAGTAGATTGGGTTTTGATGAAGGATGGATTAGATGGGTTCAAATTTGTATTATGACACCTAGATTTTTAGTTTTGGTAAATGGGAGCCCTCAAGGTTTTTTTGAACAAGACAAAGGGATCAAAAAAGAAGATCCTCTTTCCCCTTTCCTTTTCATTATTATGGTAGAGGTTATGGGTATATTGATTACTAAAATGGGGGAGAAAGGTGTATGGAAGGGAATCCAAATAATAGGAGTGGAAGCCCTCTCTCATATGGAGTTTTTTTATGACACTTTTTAAGGAAGGGATGCTTCTGAATAGGAAGACAAAGTGATGAAAGACACTTTAGAACTTTATGGAAAGGTCTCGGGACAATTGATCAATTGGAGAAAATCATAAATATATTTATTCAATACCCCTCTGCATATACAAGCCAAGATTAGCAACATTTTAGGCATAAAAATAGGCATTTTACCCAGTAGATATATGGGCATCCCTCTCTTTAAAGGAGCCAACAAATCTGAGCTATGGAAGGATTTAGTAGAGAAATGCTTAAAGTGAATGGAGGGCTAGAAGGGGAGATGTTTATCCTCAACTAGAAGTATTCTTATGTTGCAAATGGTGATCTCTGCAATACCATTATACTCCATGATGTATTTGGATATTCCCAAGAAAGTTATAAAGGCTTTGGAGGCAAAAATGAGAAAAAAAAAATTTGGTGTGGTGCAAAGGAGGAGGACAAAATTACATTGGTTGCATGGGAGAAGGTTTTTAGACCAAAAGCTCATGGTGGAGTAGGGATTAGGAACTGGAAAATTATGAACATAGCCTTAGGGGCTAAAATGGTATGGAGTTTGTATAGAAACCCTAATTGCTACTTGGCAAGAATACTCCAAGAAAAGTATCTGGAATCTCCTGGTAGCACAAGAATCTTTACCATCAAAGATCCCCCTCAAGGGTCTGCTATTTGGAACTTTTTGTTATCTTGACGTCCAATAATTAATGAACATATCACTTGGCAAATCTGAAATGGGTGCTCGGCTCTTTTTTGGTAGGATTTTTGGTAAGGTCATTCGGCTCTAATTGAAGACCAGGATGTTTCTCAGCTGAAAGATTATTTTGTAAAAAAATGGGGAAATAGAGTTAGAGACTAAATGGAACAAACTGAAAGTGTTGAAGGTCTTATATGGGAGTGGAAACAAATTGATAATGAGAATCTATCATTATAGCAAAACATACATATGAAGGCTATTCTCAGAAGTAGGAAGGTGTCTTTAATTGAAAAGAGTGATAGGATCAGATGGTGTGGATTGCTACCAAGAGAATATTTAGTTAATTTGGGTTATAAGATGCTTGATGTTGTGGAGGCCCCTCAGTTTCTTTCACAAGATCTCTTTTGGAAAAAAGAACTACTTCCAAAAGAAGGTGTTTTTGCATGGTTAGCATGTAAAGAAAGGATCTTGACTGCCGAAAGAAGGAAGAGGTTAGGTCTAAAGGTCCCTATTCAATGTGATTTATGTAAGTGTAAGGATGAAGCAGAAGATCATTTACTAATCCAATGTGAATATGCAAAGTAGTGCTGGAATTTTGTGCAAAACAGATTGGATTGGCAAGGGCCAAGAGCTCATACAATATAAGAGGTCTTTGATGGATGACCTAGGATGTTTAGGAAATCAACCTTATCAGGCATATGGACTATTTCCCCCTCCATGGTTGTTTAGGATTTATGGAAAGAAAGGAATATGAAAATTTTTAGAGGGGAGAAGGAAACAATCTATAGATTCACAAATCATCTACAACATGCAATTGAGGAGGTAGTGAGTACTTTTGCAAGGAGGCAATTTTTGAAAATCCCCTATACAAAGGAAGACAGGGCTATTCAATCTAAGTGGCCAGGTATTAAATTCAGTTCTCTTATAGGTTCTTTAGTGACAAGGAAAAGAAAGGCAGGAAAGGATCAAGTTAGATGGTTTCCCCTAGAGGTTGGATGGACAAAGGTAAATTTTGATGGTGCTGCGAGGCATAATCCACGCCAGAGTGGGGTGGGTGTGATTTTTAGAAATGATAGGGGTGATACTACCTTGATGGTAGCAAAAAGATGTGAAGATGGAACGAACAATATGGTCCAATGCAAGGCAACATTATTAGTTTTAAGGTTAGCAAAATAGAAAGGTGTTAGAAATCTACATTTGGAAGGTGACTCCTTGATAGTAGTGAAAGAAATCTCAAACATGTCTATAAAGGCCTAGCATTTGGAGAATGATATTGAAGTGATTAGAGAATTATTATCCACCTTTCAAAATTTTAAAGTCACACATATAAAGCGGGAAGGGAATGGCGAAGCTGACAAAATTTCCAAAAAGGCTCTAGATTTGGTAGAGGTTGGGGATTAATGGATAGAGGATTTTAGTTTACCAAAAGTGGCTAATTAATGAGGTGGTCTTACAGATGATGGATATTTGAGTGTTTTATCAGGGGTTTACGGCATATGATAGGTGGTAGTTTTCTTAATAGATCTTGCGCTCATTTGAATAATTCCTCTTCGAGCACAATGATGGGAGTTAATGCAAAAAAGGGTAGTGGGTACTTTTTGAAGAAGATGTGATGTTTTTCACACTTGAGGAAGTGTGTTGATGATTATAAAATTTGAATGCATTTAAGGCTATGAGTGGTTTCAGTTTCTTTAAATTTGTTTAACCAGCAGTAGAAAATGAAGCTAAGGTTTCAAAGGTTTTGGGCATTGGCTTTCAATGATTTTGGGCTGTTGTCCAGTTTTGCTATCAAGGCTACCTTCACATTCAAGACAAAACAATAGCAGAAATGAATTTATGGGCTAGTGGAGGATCATAGGGTGAAGTTATTGATAAAATGCCCTTCGAAGGAGGTAATTCAGGCTTTTCAAAAAAAATTAGGGTTTCTTTTTTATGAAGCCGATCATAAATGGAAGTTGCAAGTAGATATAGCGGCCATGCTAATGGCTTGGGGCTTGGAATTAGGGGAACATGAGTGCAGGGTGGCATGGGTAATGAAGGCTCTTTTTGCAGAGGATTTGATTGTTGGTATGGATTCTTTGTTGGAGTGGGCATATCCTGGTTGGGCCTTCAACTATAGTGAATGTTTTGAATATGAGGAGGGGATTGAGGTGGGCATAATTCCTTTCTTGAGATGGCTAAAGTGGGTGGATAAAGATAGCTATCTGAGAGCTAGGAGGGAAGGATGAGAAAGTTTAAAGCTGGGCATTGAGCATTACCAGTCAAATATGATGAGGGTGCAGGTGCCAACTACTTTCCCCAAAGGAAGAAGTTCTGCTCATAATTGGCAAAGGGCAGGAGAAGGTAATCCTTGATGATAATGTTTCAGACTGGTGGATAGGAGGTTTTTTTTTGGTCTTTTGTCAAAGGTTTCTCCTTGATTATATATTTTGCCACAATTTTGAATGGGTGGCTTATAGATTTTTTATTTAGAAATTTGGTCTAAAATCTATGAAAGAATATATGGGTGGGTGCTTACCTCAATATGGATGACCAAATTTTCTACAAAGGCCAATTTCAGTAGGTGTACATGACTGGGGTTGCTGGTTATTTTTTGGTGTGTTCAGGGTGGCTAACAGATGCACCAGGGAGGTGTTGATGGTTAAATTTTGACAATTATTTTGTTCTTACATGCTAACATATATGTAATATGTTACCCTGGAGTTAGGTTTGGGGGGTGGTTTTGACAAGTTTTGTTTTGATTGTAATGGGTTAGCTTTTGAAGCTAAAATGAATAGCTTTCCTTTATACATGTAATTTATTTACTATTAATAAAATATATCTTATTACCAACCAATTAAAAAACAAGATTAAACTAATGGTTTCTCATCCTTCTGTTAAGGATTTCTTGTTGAATAAGGATCTTAATACCAAAAGAGTTGGTTGGATTACCAAGGCAATGGAATATGATATTGAAATTAAAGTCACAAAGTTGACTAGAGATAAGGGTTTATGTGAACATCTTGCAGGAAATGGAGATAATATTCATGAAGTTGATTTTGATATTGTTTTGGCATTATTAAATGATAATCAACTTGGTGTTCCTGATAGACAAAATGATTGGGTTGATGATATGATCACCTTCTTTCAAACAAGATGTTGTCCTGAAGGCTTAGAAAGGTCAAAATGAAGGTATTATAGATTACAGTCTATCCCTTATTGTTCACTGAATGATATTTTATTCAGGAAAGATTTGCAAGGTGTTTTGCTGAGATGTATTAAACCAAATTAGATTGAGCATTTTTTGCATTAGTTTGATGAAGGGCCAGCTGGAGGCCACTTTTCACCAAGAGCTAAAACTCTCAAAGTGATGAAACCAGGCTATTATTGGCCAAATGTATTCAAAGATGCACATTCCTGGGTAAGAAAGTGTAAACAATGTGTAATTTTTGCTGGTAAAGAAAAATTAGCAGCATTTTCTTTGCAACCTATTCAAGTGGACCAACCATTTATGAAATGGGGTCTAGACTTTATTAGTGTCATTAACCCACCTTCAAGTGGAGGAAATAAGTGGGTATTGACAGCTACTGATTATTTCACAAAGTGGACTGAAGCAGTTGCTCTCAAAGATGCAAATGAGACTGCTATTTTAAATTTTTATGGTGATCTAATTTTCAGATTTGGTGTACCAAATTTGATTATTTTAGATAATGCACTTGTATTTATAGGAAACAAGATTTCAGAATGGGTTGTTAAAAATGGTGTGTTTCTGAATACTTCATCAAATTATTACCCACAAGGTAATGGGCAGGCTGAATCCACTAACAAGAACTTGATTCAAATCATAAAGAAGAATTTGGAAGGGAATCAACTTTCTTGGCATGATAAGTTGAAAAAAACACTATGGGCTGATAGAATAACTCCAAAAAGGTCAATGGGTATGTCTCCTTACACGCTGGTTTATGGTAAGGAAGCTAGATTGCACATTTCAGTTGATTTTTCAACACTTGATTTTATGTATCAATTGGATATGATTGATGAGGAGCCTATGACAACAAGATTGGCTCAACTCAATGAATTAGAGGAGAAAATGAGAGATGCTTTACAGAAAAATTGAGCTTCATCAAGCTCAAATGAAAAGAACATTTGATAATAAAACATCTCCCAAGAATTTCCAGTGAGGAGATATTGTATTGAAATAGGATGAATTGAAAAGTAGACCTGGAAGGCATTCAAAATTTGATGCTATGTGGGCCAGTCCATATATAATAACAATCAACACTCCACATAATACTTTCCATTTATCTACACTTGAAGGAGAGGAGTTAGTAATCCTGGTAAATGGGATCCACCTCAAGCATTGCATTTGAGGTGAGTTAAATTGAATAAGTGCTTTTGCACATAGTTAGTTTTCTTTAGTTAGTTGTTGTTAGTAGTTTTGGAACAACAAAGAAGCATATTGATGTAGCACATCACAATGACATGGATGAAAACCCATCATATAGAGCATGAGTTGCAACTCACTACTCTACATCATAAGCTATAGATTTTTGCTTATTTACTATTCCTATTAGTTTGAGTTTGATCAGACTGAAGAGTATCATTTATGAGATGCAAGAAGACACTACGAACAAATTTTCATCAAACAGAGCATGGAATTACTCTGCTTCCCTATCTCATGATTACCGGCTCACACAACCCTCTTGGAGTGCAAAAATGGTATTTTTCAATCTAGTTGTTTTCTTTTTCATTTTCCTCTAAGTGCTTTCATCACATGTTTTAATTTAGTTATCAGTTGTAATTTTTCTAAAAGCTGCAAGATACATTACTTCATATCCAAATTGTTATGAAATATACACATTAATCATAATGCGAAACATTGGATTTTCCAAGGTTTCAAATCATGCTCAATGTCCACACTTCACAATAGATTATTTATGACATAACCTAGCTTACATTTTTCAGCAAGGAAGCACATTTTTCAAGAGAAAAGCACTTAAAATAGTACAAAAATTTGATTACAACTAGCTTATTCACATATGACAGAATTAATTCTGCTACCAGACATCAACAAGCTAGTTCTTGTCAATCATATGACATCAAGATTGACTCAAATTTGTTTTCAAGATTTCAGCAAGTTATTTTAGAAATTAATAGCTACATCATCCTACATATGTATACCTCAAAATACATTGCATGAGGAAATACTCACTCATAAAAGACTGGTATAACAAAGATATAATGATGGTGAAGACAAGCAGATACAAGTTTCTAACATAGCTTGCAAAAATCAGTTTGGTTTTAGTTACAGTTTCAATTTTCAATTTGAGTGGTGTGTTTATTTTCAGCATGTGTATTTCAGTTTTCAAGGTTTTTTAGTTTTTGTAAAGGTTTGAGAAGGTTCATTTTTTTCTAATTTGAAGACTTTATGCCCAATGGATATGCAAGAGGTAACTAGTCTATTTATGTTTAGTAGACAAACACCCCTAAGAGGTCGCCAAAAATGTTACCAATTTTCACCATACTTGTTCTAATTAGCCCTTATTTTCTGTTGAAAGTTCATTTTGATTAATTAAATTTCTTGTTATAATTGATTTCATTCAATTATCAGATTGTTTCTCAATTGCTGGTTCATTTCTGGTTTCATGAAAAAAAAATTAGAAGTTTGATTTTTGCTTTCCTAACTATCAAAACAATCAAATTTTTTGCAAAATATAAATGCTTGAGTTCAAACAAAAATAAAAATCTTTGTTCATTTCAGATAACAGAAGTACAACAATGAAATAATCCACACAAGTAGTTGTTTCTTTGAAAACTAAAAATTGAATGCGCATTTTAAGATACACAAATGCTCTTTTATCAATAAAGAGATATATATTTATGAAAATGCATTCATTATGCAACCACACAACCTGTGGCTTAGGATAATGCAAGCATGCATTTGAATATTAAATATAGAAATCAAAGCTATTATACATCTCTGTAAATGAAGGAAATAAAAGAAATAGGAGGATAGGGTTAGGCCCCCCACTACTTGGTATTTTCGTTGAAGGTTGATATTTGTTTCAATCTGGGTCCCGCATCTAAAATTTTCCTACAAAAAAAGAGAGAGAAGAATGGGGGGGTCAGTTCATTCGAACTAAGCAATGGAAGAGTTAGACTTATCATTCTATCATTCTACTTCCTTGCATTTACAAAAATGTAAAACCAGAATGCAATAAAGAGGAGCTGCTAGAAAGAATGATTGCAAAATTTGAACTATTTTATTTTCTTAATAATGTTTGCATTATGTGTAGATACAGGTATGAAGATTTGAGTTTTTTGAAGGATCATGCATAAATTACAGGCATGAATCCTTTCAACTAAGTCATGTAGAGGCAAAGATTTTGGGGAGACTATTGAGGGGGCATACATAAGTTTTAGGTATGGGACCTTTTGGTCGAACCAAAGTAGTTGGTTCAAGATTTGAGGAGATTGTTAAAGGTATATACATTAATTACAGGTATGAAACCTTTCAATCAAATCATGGAGTTGTTGAAGAGTGTATGTTAAAGGGACATGACATTTTTTTATGAAAGCTTTCAGTCCAATAAAGTCAATCATTAGATTTCTACAAGAAGTAACTATCATACTCTGCTACAAGAAGTTGTTCTACATGACAAGGTAGCTACTTCAATAAATCAGAATGAGCCAATCTTAAGTGCATTGTACTAGAACAATAGGAAATCAATGAATATAAGGAGAAATATTGCAATAACAAAAGATCTTAGTCTAGGATCATTTACAACAAAGATATTAAAGGGCACCATTTATGTCAATCAAAGTTGATAGCATAGTGTTGTTGTTTCAGATTAAAGGTGTGTTTTTAGATACTAGAGAAACATAAATGAATTCATTGTAGTGCTTGTTTTCAATTGAAAATGTAGTTTTTCTTTTAAATGAACAACTTTAAATTATTCAGTAAGATGATGTAAAAGAAAATCAGAGATTAAAGGGGAGGCATTAACATTGCTTATGCAGAAATCAACATTTTGATGATTATAGTGTCTATAGCATTTGCATTTTCAGAATAAATGGAAAAAGAAAGTATATCATTATATGTTGAAGTTGGTACCCAATGTGGGATATTGATCAATTTATAAAGTATTTAGAGGCATCTACATCATTTGAATTAGTCATGAGTTTAGAGAGGCTGAAAATTCAACACCAATAGTATATTCAACCAATATGCAAGATATAAAATCTACTAATATATATAGAATCATCAGTAAATTATTATCAATAAAAAGTATATGGTGTCATAAAGATCATTAAGCAAGGTACAAAGAGAAGCAACACTATACTATAAAATAGAAAAGGTGGATTGACATAAGTGTGCATGAAATAGCAACAACTAGTCAATGAAGTTCAAAATAAGAGAAAAATGGCAACAGCTTCATACTCATAATATCCATATCTTTTTGATAGTATATAGTCAAAATCAGTCACTTATAAACAACCTTCACAAGAGAAATCATGTTTGACTAGGAACAAAGCCAAGGGGTGAATGCAATGTTTATACAAAGGAATAGACTATATTTTAAAATTGACATCATAAGGAAAGTGTTATCAATAGATTTTGCTTAATTATCTCAGGCTCTAATTTTCCCAAAATCACCCCATAATCTTTAAAGGTGTGTTTCACTCAAAGTTTTAGTTCTTTACATATACACCTTGTTGGTTGAACTTGAACCTTGAACTCTCGTAGTTCAAGATTCAAGGTTCAATAACATCCTTTGGTATGATTGTCCCTCTTTGTTTGCAAGCTTAGCAGCATGTTGTCTTTGCAGTGCACACTTGTCCAATGAAATGTGAACTTTGAACTCTCATGGTTCAAGATTCAAATTCAATAGACGTTATCCTTTTGCAAGATGTTTTCCTTTTTATTTATTGTTTTCCTTGTCGCTAGTTTTTTTTGCTTTATTTAATTGAATCATACCAAAGGGTAGTCCTTCGGCCCTCTTTTTGAACTTGAACTTTGAACTCTCGTAGTTCAAGATTCGAGGTTCAACATATGTTTGTAATTTGTGAAAGTGAAAAGTGGGGATTTGACATAAAGGACACCTGGCAGTTGATTCTAAGATCCGTGTGTGGCGTGGATATCATAATTAATAGAAATGACACTTAAGTGTCACTTCACTCTTGGGAAAGTACAGTAATCAAGGTTTAAAGTGGTGTGAATGACTTGTGATCATTAATTAAACCTCATGCGGCATTATTCGCCATTTATTGTGAATCTCCCATGATTTGTAAACTATTTTATTATAAATTGAAGAGCCTAGCCATTTTTGTTCATAGTGGCAGAGACATCTCAGGTGACTGGCGCGGAAGAAGGTATCTTTCCCTCCTCTCAAAGCTTAGTGCGTCACATAAGAAACTAGGTGAGTCTCTCTTTTTGGCCTCCTCATTTCAGTTAAAGCTCATTACTTTGTCAAATTCGAACTCCTTTAAGGCTACTATGTCTCCTTGTTTATTCCTAGTTTGTGAGCCAAAATGAAGAACCCAGTCCCAAATTTTGGAAATACTTCCCCTTTGATTTTCTCTCTACCCGATTGTGAGGATACCCTGATCAAAACTGGGGCCTTGGAGGAAATTATAAGCTGAGTCAAAGAACCCATTCCAGGTTCCATGCTGGAAAAAGATATTTAGAGTGGTTTGACTAATGTAGTCACTTTCCCCATGGTGGTCCCCTGTCGAGAGCTAGTTCTTGAGTGCACAAGAAGATATAGTTTTGAGGAGAAGTGTATTAAAAAGGTTGACAGGAGTCCGTTGGTATATAAAAATAGAGATGTCATCCTGAAGGCTATAGGAATCCCTGAAAGAGACCCATATGAAGGGTGGAATATTCCCTCATCCCAATTAGTCTTCACCACCAAGAGACAAATCTACAGGAATGAGATAGCTCAGTACTGGTTGCTAAAAGCCCAAAAAGGAGGTTCCAGGCTCCCAAAACCACTCACCGTAGATCATTTGAAGCCTGAGGTAGTTGAACTGGTTATTTTGCTCAATAGAATAAAAGGAAACCAGCATGCATATTATTGGCATGACTAGATGTATTTCTATATTAAGGTCACTCTTGGAGGGGAAAAATATATTGACTGGGTCGAAACCATTGCTAATGAACTCAATCATCAATTAGCAAACTTCCCTGTTGGCAGTAGCTTTCACATGTCTTCCTATTTGTTTTATATCCTCACCTGTACTAGAGAGTGGAAAGGTCTATTTCATGAGCAGCCCCTCCCAAATATGAAGGTCTACGATTACTATCCTCACCTGCAAAAGGAATATCATGTTGACAGTTTTCCAAAATTGAATGGTGTTTTCTTTAGGAGATTAACCTATGAACTTCAAGGAAATACTAAGTAGAGAATGTCTAAAGAGGCCAAAACCTTTGTCAACACTTATGGAAGTTTCTTCATCTAGTTCAAAAGGTTTACATATCTCAGAGTTGGCGGTTTTGAAGGGGAACCATTTAAGTTGCCCAGATATGCTTTTGATAACTTGATTATTATAGAAGTGGCCCATCAACTAGCATATGTTCATAAAGGAGTCAAGGAAAGGAAGGGAAGAGCTAAGTCTAGTTTTCCAATTGAGTTAGGGTATTATACTTGTAAAACCTCTTTAGATGCCCTAAATCTAGAGCATGAATTAAGGAAACTTAATTTAAAAACATTTGAACTCAGAAAAGATTTTGATACTAGGGGATATGCTGCTCAACATTTTAATTTACCTTCTGAATTCCAACACATTCCCCAAATAGAGGATTACTGGGAGGGCTATGCTGATGATTTTGAAGTAAGAAGAACCTAGTCAAGGTTTACTCAAGGATAGATTGTTACCTTAAATATTCAGATTGATATCACAACTGTAGATGAGGACAATGATGTAGAGGTAATTGATGATTAGTTTGAAGCCAGAGTTAGGGGTATGCCACTAACTGAAATAGACTAGAGTATTGATGAGAGGGAGAGCATTATAATCAAAACTTCCAGTGTGATATAAAAGAACTAAGAAATGGGTCAAGAGAAAGAAGCCTCCTCCTCCAAGGAGACACAATACAAGAAGGAAAACACATAATGATTCAGTAACCAAGCCTGTTGATTTTGCTAACACAAATGCTTCTCTTGTAGGTACATCCAAAGCTAAAAATAAGAGAAATTCTAAAGTTGTCCTTGTGAAACAAGCCTCTCCTTATTCTTCACCAATGATAAGAACCTCTAGAAACAAAGCAAGTAAGGAAAGTGATAAGCTGACTAATGACAAGGAGGTGATTGATCTTGATCTGATGGATACTCATATGTTAGAGCAAGCTAGTCTAGATAGCCTAGGTGAAGACACATTGACTCAAAAGGGAAATCAACCAGATTTTGGAAACCCCTCAATAGCTATGGTGAGTGATATCTTTCAAACTCCTCCT
The DNA here is from genome assembly GCA_027943335.1 of Chamaecyparis obtusa. Lineage (NCBI taxonomy): Eukaryota > Viridiplantae > Streptophyta > Pinopsida > Cupressales > Cupressaceae > Chamaecyparis > Chamaecyparis obtusa. The sequence continues at coordinate 2,974,122 of BSBK01008882.1, read as the reverse complement.
CCCACTCTTATCTGGCTAGAGAACTCTATCAGTAACAAATGGAATGTTCTACCAATAATTCTGTTGGTTGAAGACATGGTCAGTAAATGCCTAGGAGCTACTGTCAAACCTAAAAGGATCAGGATTGAGTCACTGATAGATGTTAATGAAAAAACTGGGTGATGGATAGCAGAATGCACATTACCAAAGTCTAATAAAAATATTTATGAAGCTTTTGCTGAAGACTTTTTTATTGAGAAGATAGACTTGGGAGTTGCAAGCAGGGTAGCAAATGCAAAGAATCTTGAATCTTTCGCATGCAAAATATTGCACAGGACTTTCAAAGACAAAAGAGACAAGAAGGAGTTGAAGGCTACCATACAGAGGCTAGAAAAATTCATCTAGGAAGTTCAAGAGCCTAGTCCGCTTCCACTGACCCAAGTACCTCATACATTCGATCCTCGCTCACCAAAAGTTCACAAAACCCTAGACCAAATTCAAAGGAATAAACTGGTAGTGGAGGCTTTCAATAAATGGGTCGCAAGGATTATTCAATGGGGAGGTGATTATATTACTAAATTTATTGAAGCTCATGGGGTCATGACTAAAACCATCTCAGAGATGTTAATTGAACTAACTAAATGGAGAAAGGAGAGGAAGAAATAGATGGGTATAGCTGATCAGTTGACAAAGATTGACCATTATGGAGTACCCAAGTTCCTTATGGAAAAACTGGTTCCTGGCTTGAATGAGGAAGTCCTCTATGTCTCTATGAAGAGCATTGAATGGTGGAATTAAATCATTAAGGATGGATGTAAAGGGGTGACCTGCTTGCTAAATTATCTTAAAGGTCTGATAGGTACAATGCAAAAAGACCTTAAGTGCCTAAATATCATTCTAATGGATGAGGGAACCTAGGATATTAAGAAGGTAGATAAAATGACTCAAGAATTTGAAGTAGGTATAGCAGCGATCAGAGATAGTAAGGAGCTCACAACTAAAGATCTCACTTTTGTAGCCAATACTGAGGCTATGTTGTTCATTTGTGTAGATCACCTAGAGTCTCACAGATCAAGGTTGAGTCAGATATGTAAAGATAAGAAATTTCTCAGATAGAGAATCACTCTCATCAGCCTACCATATCATGCCACAGTCATCAGTGCATCACTTTCTCATGAAGAGTGGAGGTAGGCACGTGCATCTAGATCTTCACAAAATTGAACCAAAGGCATCCAGCTCAACCATGACCGATGATCACGCTCCACTAATTTTGGGTCGTTGTTTTTTAGTTTCAAATATTTTATGTTTTTAGCATAGTTTCAGCTATCTTAAGTAGTTCTGATCTGAAACTTTGGGAGTTTCATAAACATTATTATTTTTGATAAGTTGTAACCGATGCCTATATAAAGCTAGGGAAAAACTTTTGAAAGGGATGTTAGTAGTTTATTTTGCTTAGTAATAGAACAATTTAAATTTAGTTATTTTGTAGAAAGACTTGGATTAAGGTTTTCTGAATCAGTGAATGGAAAAAACTTATCGATATAAATCTGTTGGTTTATATTTGTGGGTGGATCTTGTGTGTGAATGATAAACACCTTCATGAAATTAGGATTATTAACTAACAATTCAAAGCAAATACAATGCAAATTTAAACTAAGAAATGAATTTAACATCCATGACATCTCATGGTTCTCTAATTAGATGTGGTAAGTAGAGCTCTCAGCTTTGTATTCCCTACAAGTGACACTTCTAAAATGAGAAATCTATTATACTAATATGCCTAATCTAGCTCACAATTCTCCATTATGCTATGATAAAATGCAAATGCAAATGATAAATGCTCTCAAATACTCTTAATTGCTCATGAAATTGACTATAATAAGGATGTTTGACTCTTCAAATCTCTAATTGCTTCTTATGCTCACAAAATGCCTCTTATTTATAGTAAATTCTCAAGGGTAGGGGGTAGAGTGAAGTAATCATGATTTAGCCTTGGTTGAGTCAAAAACTTTGCAATGTTTTTAAATGGGGGGACAATTTAAATGTTTGTCTCAAAGCTTTGGACAAAAGGACAAAATTGAGTGGATGAGATTCAAATTTTGAAATGTGTGATTGAGATTCAATTATTTTGAGTGATCCATGTGCTTTGTGTTCTCAATTCTCATTGGTTGCTCAATTTGTTGTTGAAAGATATTAGGATTAATTAAATTTCATCAATTAATTAAATTAGCCATGTAAGGGAATAGGTTCACTTTGATTTTTGATTTAACAACTATACAATTAATTGATTAAAATCAATTATATAGTGTTTTTCACCCCTTTAAGCTTTGATTTAATTATTTAATGTCATCATTTGATTTTTCCTTTGATTTAATGATTTTGTCCAATTTGATTTAATAAATGTCCCTTTAATTTGATTTGATCCTTTTTTATGAGTTTTAGTGCATTTTGTTAAGAATTTGCCATTTTAATGATTTTAAAGCACTTGCCCAATTTTGAGTGTCTACAAATGCCCCTCTTTGAATTGATGTGCAAAGAACATTGATTCAAAGAAAATTTTTAGTCCTGATTGTTGATACACAACTGATTTAGGTCCTGATTTAATACCTAATATGATTAATGATATTGCCTGATATGATTCAATATTTGATTTGAAAAATTGGATATGCCCCACTGATATGCCTCTGATAATAGTTTGAAATTTTAATGCCCCAGATTTCATGATATTTGATGCCACTTTGATACTCTTATGATGCCCCCTCAGAAATGAAACATATTCATTGATTGATAGAAAAAGTTGATTATGAAATTGATTTATTGATCCAATATGTTTTCATTTCTAAAAGATATTGATGATATGCCGATTTCAACAAATGCCCCGATTTGATTGATATGTTGATATAGGTCACTAGGTGAAAAATTACCTCGAAATTAGGTCAAATTTAGCTTAAATAGGTTGAAAAACCTAGATTTACTATTCATTTTCACTTTTGACTTCTGAGATTTTACTCTGCTCCTTGGCTACCTGATCACGATGGTTGTCCCAATTCACGAGCAATGGTTTGAGAGAGGTCGTCGTTATCAGAGGCCACCAGACTATGGACCTCCAGTGAGTCATTTCTAACCTTCCTTGTGCATTTATTGCTCATTTATAGCATTTATTGCAATTTTTTCTTGCTTTTGTAGTTTAGATCATGCAAAATGACGTGTAGGATAGGTTAAATGCCGCATAAGCCTTTAGAACAATGCATCTGGGCTTTTTACAAATGCCTCCGTGTAGTAAAATGTTGCCTATAAACCTTTTAATCTCACCTAATAATAATATAATTCCGCGTAGCACTAGGGTTTTCATGCCAATTTATATATGTTTTTTCGCTTATAAAACCCTAGGTTTAAAATGTCACCTAGGCCTTGTTAAGTGACGCCTAGTGTTGTAAAATGTCGCGTGAAATGTTAAGTGACGCATGGTAATGATAAAGTTCTGTGTGAGATCTATTCTACACTGCGTAAGGTAAAATGTCATGTGGTAACAGGCAAATGACACCTACAAGATTTTGAAAAAAAAATTGATTAAAAGTTGATGTGTTTGACTGATCAATTGAAATTTCCAAGATAGTTAGGTCTGTTGTAGTTTAACAAAACAATTGATTAGAATATCAGGATAATGGTACCAATGAATGTTTGAGTTTGTCAATCTGATAGGTAGGTAAGATACTGATAGGATTGATTGATCATATGCTTGTGAAAAAGCACAGATTGATAGGACTGATAATTCATTCTCTGAATATAGAGACACGAACAAATGATACTGATTTGATAGTATTGATACTTTTGATTGACTTATTGACTTAAGATAACCCATTGATATAGTATACTAATATGATTCCTTTGATTTTCTAAATAGACACATTTCTGTAAGCTTTACATACAGATCTTAGCTTTGTGGATACTTGATTTGGGTCAGGATCTCACTCCTATAGAGTATCAAGTTATTGAGATGTGTGGGCTCAGTTTCCTACTTGATATCCCATAGTTTTAGTTGAACCATGGTCTCCTTACCGCTATGGCAGAGCGTTGGCACTCTGACCACAATACTTTCCATCTACCTTTCAGAGAGATGACCATCACTCTAGAGGATGTGTACAGATTACTGTGCATTCCTTGTCGAGGGGAGATGGTGTACTATGACTCTATTTATGACAACATAGAATGCAGACGAGTGTTTGGAGATAACACCATTGATGATGATACGATCATGTGGGCACAGTTCACTTCTTTTCCCACATTTCCAATAGTATTAGGTGCTTTGATTGGTGGACTATTGCTTCCCAACCGGTGAGGTCGTGGTTTCTCAGTTGGATGGGGTCAGATTCTCAAGGATTTTCTTGCACAGCCTCGGTGGTTTGATTGGGGTTCACACATTTTGGCCCAGCTTTACCATGATCTACATGAGGTGGTATATCGATCCAGTGTAGCTTTTTCAGTAGGTGTTGTTATCTTGCAGTTATGGGTATGGGAGCATCTTCCCATCACTAGGCCAGTATCAGATAGGATTCGGTGTTGAGGTTTCCCTTATGCTTTTCTATATAGTGGCATGGTTGTCCAACATCATCTGGGCAAGCTTGAGTATTGGTGCCGGGTTATTGATGATCTTGATCAGGTCCATTGGCGACCATATATAGGTTGTGAGAGATGAAGGGAGGATGATGACGAGTTCTCGTATATGTTTACTCCTTGGTGGATGATTGGTAGATCTACGACTGTGATTGAGAAATTTTGCTTCGGCCGAGTTTCCAAGCAGTACGGTAGGATTCAAGATATGCCTCAGGGTATGACACTATATGCTAGAGTTCAAGCAGAGTGGTCTATGTGGGGTGCTCAGATAGATTTTCAGTTTGCCTGTGACCAGATTGTGTGGTTGGCATGTTGTAGATGGGCTTTTCTTGCAGATGTTACAGATGCTAGTATGTTACATGAGTATTGAGACTAGTGGGCTCGGAATAGATTTCTTTGATTTACAGATCCAGTAGAGCCTATCCCCGGCCATGATGAGAGATCAAATGATGATGGTGGAGGGGATGATGGTGGGGATGGTGGTGGTAGCAGGAGGAGACATCGGAGATCAGAGAGGACAAAGAGCTCCTCAAGTCATGGGTCAAGAACGAGATGGGCCACGGGTGAGAGGTCGACATATGAGGGACAGGGCTAGAGATGTTCAGCAGGATCAGGGACCTAGAGCAGCAGCATTACAGGGCCAGCAGAGACAGCAAAGAGCCCAAAGATAGGTACACATTGAGGCTGCTAGACAGATTCCTGGAGGACAGGATCTATTAGTTCAGTTATAGCGGGTTGCATTAGCACAGCAGGATCAGATTTTGGCACAGCAAGTGCCTCCACAAGTTTCTCAGTCTCAGGATATGGGTCTATCATCTCAAGCTACTCCTAGTATTGACACTCTATCATGGGATGTTTCGTCATTGTAGATAGATTTATCGACTGTTGTTGGCAGATTAGACCATGTAGTGATTATGATGCAGTAGTTTATGACCTTTGTGACTTAGAGGCCCAGTATGGCTAGCACTAGTCAGACTCCTACTCAGGATAGACTAGGTGATGGGGGTCCAGATGGATCAGGTGGTGCCACAGGATCATGATTATTGATTTTGTATCTGTTCCTTGATGATTTGTATTATGTTAATGTTTATTGATTGGAACTTGATGTACCACTTTGTTGATGACATATGTATCTGGATATACAGATTTGTTGGCTCATTGATGTTTATGAACATTGATTATGATGATGACATACTTTCCTTGAGTCTCTTGATGTGTTATGTGAGATTATCTTTATATGCAACTATATGGTGTTTTATGATGCATTTACTTTTGATTATGCTATGGATGCAATGTATCTTATGTATGATATAGATAGACGAATGCAATGATTATGAATTTTTGATATGTTTTTCTGCTTTTCAATGTTTGGATGCAAATGTTTTATTATGGAAATATGGATATGAATGCCCCTATGTTTTTTATTTTTTCGAATGGATGTAATTCTATAATTAAATGCATGTAAATGATGTATGAATAATGAATTTTGTTTCTCTTGCTTTTTCTGATATATGGATAATGAATAATGATTAATGTTATGGATGAATGCATATCTCACATTATTGATTTGAAACAAGGCTGAAACGTTTAATTAAACTCCCTTTTTTTAATGTTTTTTTGCTCAAGCTGATTAACTAAACCCCTTTTCCTTTGGAAAAATAACTACAAACATGCATTTAATCTAACATGAAAATGCAATGCAATGCAACTAAGTGTCACTATCTTTTAGCAAATAAATACTATAGAGAAATATTTTCATCATTGAGTATTGTAGGACCATTAAAGCAAGTATAACCATCATTGACCACATCATGATGATATGAATGCCACTTTTCATCACTTTTGGTAACCTCTTTTTGGAAACTAGTACAACCCTCACTATTTGAATGACCAACTATGGGAGTATGAATACCAGATTCAATGTTGCAAGTGGATTTTGGTATTAAGATATAGAAGATCTAAATAGCCAAGGTATCTATTTGCGTAAACAAGCAAAGGTCAATCCTCCACTTATGTGATAGTCCTTGATGGTGCTTTGATGACCATGTCATTAGATGAATTCGCATGAGTTGATGGATTTTCCATAAGACATTCACTCAAAGGCAATAAAAATATCATGTCTCTATCATGGCCGATCTAATCGAAACATCATCGATTAGCTAAAGAAACATGATAAAAGTCAATTCAATAAAAAAGAAAGCTTCAAGTGTTTTGCAATGTATCAAGATTCTCAAATAGAATTTCCAAACATTCTGATCTTTTAAGTGTTCTCAATTTTTAATCCCAAGTAATAAAGTTAATGAAGGCTCAAGGATCAAGTTGTGGAATCAAAATACTTGGGTATGAACAATGATATCCATCAAAGGTTCAACAAAAATCTCTCTCTTCTGAAGCTCTGATAATTCCCTCTCTGATGTGTGATCGAATGTAGCACTAATTGAATCCATTTGTACCAAAAATGCAATCCTTTCCTACCCCCAAGTGATAAATGTGATCGTGTGACAAACTTAGGGCAAATAGGCAAAGCAACAATGCAGCTGAAAAACTATATTATGACTATGCACAAATGAAGGATGCAATGAAAATTTACAAGTGGGATGTTGGGAATGCAATATGTACATATGCAACTAGGAGACAACTTACGGGAACAAAAGGTGCTTGATTGTCAAGTTTTCACCTTTTGGGTCTTTTTTCTTTTTTCGCTACCAAGGTGCCTATTGCTAGGTTTTCACCAAGGCACTTTTTTTCTTTTTCAATTTTTTTGTTTTTTTGTTTTTTTTCAATTTTTTTTCTTTTTTTCAAAATTTCTCATGTTTTTGGTATTTTCAAGGTCTCTTTGACTATGTACAATAAATATGATGCTTCTCATCTGATACTCTTTATACTCTTTCATCTACCTCATGTATAGAACCTCTTTAGATGGATGCTATTGATGGGTTCTTGTAGCTCTTCTTCATCACAATCTGCTAATTTATAAGTTCCTGTTCCAAATGAAGAAACAATGATGAACAGACCAAGCCAATTAGCCTCCCATTTACCCTTCTTTTCTCTTTCAACTTGATTTTTAGGGTTTTCTCTTAGTACTAAGTCACCTACTTGAAAGACTCTCAGTTTGATATGCTTATTGTAGTTCCTTGAGATCCTATTCTGATAGACTTTCAAGTGTTCATAGGCTTGCATTTGATGCTCTTCTAACAATTCTAATTGTTGAAGTCGGGCAACTCTATAGTCTTCATCTGTTATTAACCCTTGCAATGATACTCGTAAAGATGGGATTTCAACCTCCAACAGTAGAATAGCTTCGGCCCCATAAACCAATGAATATGGCATAGCTCTTGTAGGTATCTGAATGCTAGTTCTATAGGCCCATAATGTCAGGTTGATTTTCACATGCCAATCTCTTCCTGACTTATTCACTGATCTCTTCAAGATTTTCAAAATGTTCTTATTTGTAGCTTCGGCTTGTCCATTTCCTTGAGGATAATAAATGGACGAAGAGTGATGTGTAATATGGAATGTGTCACAAAGTTCATCCACATCTTTGTTTTTGAATTGTTTTCCATTGTCTGTGATTATGGCATGAGGGATACTTGTACACACTCAAGTAGTGCACTTCTCTAAGTCATTATATCCAAGGGAATCCATGAATAGGAAACCTTAGAAAGTGACCTAGAGCTCTCTATGCATGGAGTTGCAAGATTATTTGAAGTTTGCTCTCAACTAGAGCTATTAAGCTAATGACCTTGCTAGTCAACCACACAATGAGAGATTCAAATGAAGACAAGGGCAAGAATGCCAATATCTCCAAGAATCACTATGAAATGCAAATGCAAGCTAGATTAAGATGAATATGCAAGCTAGAAATGAGAAATGCAAGCTAAGCTATGGAAATGAAAGTACAAGCTATGCTATGAAAAGGAAAGTACAAATATTACGAAGCCTTCCTACTTAGACTAGATGAAGTAATCTAAACCATAAAGGAAATCTATACTATGAATGCCATGATAATGAAACTAGAATGCAAGAAATGAAAACTAGAATGGAATGTAGATGCAAAAGTCAAGAATGCTCCAAATCTTCAAAAGCTTCAAAGTGACCTAGAAAACCTGCAGCATAACATTAGCATAAAAAGATTGATATATCCAAATGAGGAAGAGAGCTCTTCTTTTATAGGAAATGAAAAGGAATGGACCATGGAGATTAAGATGCAAAAGATTTAATCAACGGTGGAGCATCAAAGAGGAGAAATCCATGTGCACAAATATCCTCCAATGAGAAAATAAGAGTTGACTTTTGTGTCCATAATACCATATGAGACAAAAAGTGCTTTTCTTCTTTTTATAAAATAAGAATAATGCTTTATTTGTGCAACTTAGGATAAGAGGAAAAGGTGGGGCTTTTTATTTATTAAAAGGGGAGGAAATATTCCTTTTAAATAAATAAAGACTTTAGGATAAAATGGTTATCCCAAGGCAAATAATTGAAAATGATAAAATAGGATTTGATCAAGGAAATTGATATATTTAAAAAATGCTGATTTTTAAAAATATTGATTCAGAAATTTGATAAATTGCTAAATGGAGGCCCAAAGTCTAGGCGACCATTTTAGGGTGCATACAATACCATATCTACAAATGATGTGATTGAGTATGAACATGGAAATCTTTTTACCCATGGCGGTGATCAAAGGAACAGCTTCTACCCACTTTGTGAAATACTCTATAGCGCTGATGATGTACTTGTGCCCATTGGAAGATGGTGGATAGATTATGCCAATCAAGTCAAATCCCCATTGGTAGAATGGCCATGGTGTAACAAATGGATGTAACTCTTGTGCCGGCACATGAATCATGTCACCATGGTATTGACATTTATTGCATTTCTTCACAAAGTGACAAGCATCCTTCTCTAAGGTTTTCCAGAAATACCCCATACAAAGGATCTTCTTGGCTAGGTTTAATCCACTTGAGTGTGACCCACAAATTCCCTCATGAACCTCATGTAAAGCTAACCTAGACTCTTCTTCCTCTAGACATCTAAGTAACGTCCTGTCAAGACCTTTGCGATATAATGTGTCGGAAAGGATTATGTAATGGGCTGATTTTTTGATAAAATTTCATTTTTGGGCTCGTGATTGGTCTAGGGGCAACACTTGGTCTTTAAGATAGGTATAGATAGGGTCGTACCAAGGTGAGTCATGTCCATTGAGTAATGCAATGATTTGGGTTTCGGGAAGGTCAAATGCTGGCTTTGCCAACTCTTCCACCAAGAATTTGCACCTCTCATTCTGATCTAGTTTTTGTAATAATGAAGCTAAGGTAGCCATTGCATCTGCTGCTCTGTTCTCTCTTGGAATTTGTTCAAAAGTGATCAAAGCAAAGTACTTTTTCCAAGCATCAATCATAGTTTTGTATGGCATGAGTTTTTCATCTTTGGTATTGTACTCATCATTAACTTGATTGATTACTAACTAAGAGTCTCCATATACTTGTAACTCGGTGATGTTCCATTCTAGAGCCATTTTAATCCCAATGACCAAAGCTTCATATTCTGCTATGTTTTTTGTACACGGGAACAAAAGTTTGTAAGATTTTGGAATGGTATACCCTTGAGGGGTAATCAATAATATGTCAGCCCTGGATCCTCCTTGGGTATATGATCCATCGAAGTACAACTTCCATGTCTTGGCCTCTATGTTGACAATTATTGAATCTGAAAACTCCACTTGAATGGTTTGCGTAGAAATCAATGGGTTTTCAGCTAAGTGAACTGCTATCACTTGTCCTTTTATGGATTTCCTATCCACATAATCAATGTCAAACTCACTTAATATCATGACCCATTTTTCTATTCTACTCGTTAAGGCAGTTTTGCTTAGCAAGTATTTTAGAGGATCAATTTTTGCAATAAGCTTCACCTTGTGCATCAACATGTAATGCCTCAATTTTTGTGATGCAAAGACAACCACTAGGCAAGCTCTTTCCATTAAAGTGTAGTTTAGTTCATATTTGATCCATGTTCTACTCAAATAGTAGATTTCTCTTTCCTTCCCTTGCTCATCTTCTTGCGCCAAAAGAACTCCTAAGGACCTCTTGATAGAAAATATGTATAGTAGCAATGGTTTTCCCTTGATTGGTGGCATTAGAATTGGTGTATTTATCAAATAAGTCTTCAATAAAGTGAAGGCTTTGTCAAATTCTTCATTCCACATGAAAATAGTGTCTTTGTGTAGTAACCTTGTGAATGAATGGCACTTTTCGGCTAATTGAGAGATAAATCTCCTTATTGATTGAATCTTGCCTTGAAGGGACCTCATTTGACTTATGTTCTTTGGAATCTCCATATCCATTATGGCTTGGACCTTTTCTGGATCTACTTCAATGCCTTTTGCTAAAACTATGTAGCCTAACAATTTGTCGGATTGAACACCAAAAGCACATTTTTTTGGATTAAGTCTCACTTTAAATTGCTCCAACCATGTGAATATCTTTTCTAGAATTTGCAAGTGGTCTTCTCTTTGATGTGACTTTTCCAATATGTCATCCACATAATCTTCTAGAAAGGTGTGCATCATATCATGGAAAATAGTGGTCATCGCCCTTTGGTATGTAGCTCTAGCATTTTTTAGGTCGAAGGGCATTACATTCCAACAAAAGGTACTCCAAGGTCATGTAAAGGTTGTCTTCTCCTTATCTTTGAGTGCAATTTTTATCTAACTGTATCCACTAAAATTGTCCATTAATGAGTACATGGAGTGACCAGCTATCAAGTCCACTATTGCATCAATGCTAGGAAGTGGGAAGTCATCTTTGGGACAAGCAAGGTTGAGATCTCTAAAATCCATGCATATGCATATGGATTTATCATGCTTTGTGACCGGTACAATATTGGATATCCATTCTATGTAGGCTATTTCTCTTATAAACCCCACCTTCAACAATTTCTCCAATTCGGCTTTGACTAGGAGAGCTACATGTGGGTGCATCTTTCTCAACTTCTGCTTGATGGGCTTAACCCCTGGTTTAACATTCAAATGGTGCATAATGAAGTCAGGATCCAATCCTAGCATGTCGGCATAGGACCATGCAAAGTTCACTTGTTTTTCTTGGAAAAACTTGATAAAATCCTTTCTTTCTAAAGGTGTAAGTGACGCTGCTAGGTGTATGAATTTAGGGACCAATGTTGACCTTTTATGTTGGCTCTATGAGAATCGGTGACCTTTCTTCTTCATGTTTGGGTAGGGTATCCATCCTCTCTTCCTTTGGTGCCACAATTGGGTTTTCACCATAGGAAACATCGTTTATCTTTATTTTTTTTGGTTCTAGTGCTACCACGTAGTGGTTTTCATCACTAGAACTTTTCATTTTTTTATTTTTTTATTTTTTTTTCTTTGGATTAAGAGGTTGGATCCCCATTGTTCTCATCATGTTTAGACTGAATTCATTGGTGAAAAAGGGCTCAACCACATTAAGGTATTGGGTCATCGCTTGGTCATTTGGGAAATAAAGTAAGTCACTTGGCTTGGTTAGGTCCCAATCAATAAGTTCAGGATGCATCAAGGGTAAGGATTCATTTGGCAAAGTGTCATCAACTGGATTTATGGACATGACCTCATTGGAGGGTTCATACATTGTATCACTTAGGTCTATGATGTGGGCTTGTTAGAGAAGGTCCATGGAAGAAGGATCAAAGTCCTCTTCACTCGAGTCCTCTAAGACTTCTATGGGAAATAGCATGGGAAATACAACATGTGGATTAATCCTAACGTTTGAATCATCCTCCTCCGATGGTTCCCAAAATTCCTCTATCCATGGTCAATTAATGGGTGCTTGTCCTATATTGAGTTCTTGTATGATGGGATCTTCATTCCTTGGATTTTTTTTCCTTGGAACATTAGCATAAGCATGTATGGTGACAATCTATTTATCATGGCATGAGTCATCAGTTAAAGTATCCCATTCATAGTCTCGGGAATCATCGCTATCCACATCAGATTCCACCCTGTTCACTTGAGGATATGAATCATGCATGGGGCTGGAGCTTTCTCCTTTGTGTTGGTAGCCTACCCCTGATCTTTCTTCTTTTGACCTCCAAGAGGGTTCAATAGGCTCTAGTAAACCTCTATTTCTTTTTCCTAAGGGTCCTCTTCCCTTGTACCCCATTTTTTGCATTATTTCAAATCATTTCCCATATTGGTCGGTTTGAATGTTAATGTGTTGAACTATTTCCATGGGAGTATTTGAGGTATCATTTTCATCTTGATAAAGCCATTGGAGAACTTCATCTTCTTCTTTGTCAAATGTTGCCTTGTCACTTTCTCTTACAAAATAAGAGTTATGTTTATGAGGAAGATGTTCCTTAGACGGTTTCCCATGTGTTCTTGGAGATGTAGGTAAGTCAAATAGGGAAACAAAATATTCCCCTACTCCCTTGGAATTGATTTTACACTATTTTTCAAATGTATGCATCATTTCACTCATTTTTTGTAGTGGTCCTCTTTATCTTTATCTTTCTCTTCTTTGGTGGGTTTGAAAAGTTCTACTTCTAGTATAGATGCTTTATCTGAATTTTCATTTGAAGTTGGACCCTCGTAACTCACTTTCTCCTTTCCTTTAGTTGATGTAGTTGAGTTAGTTCAAGGAGGGTTTGAAGTAGAAGTATCACTTAATGTTAACTTAGGATCATCCACTTTAATGTCTTCAATGGTAGCCCTTTGGATAATCCCTTCTCTGTTATGTAGAATAAATAATTCGTGGAGAGGCTTTAATGCATTGCAATATTGGAAAGGATTTGAATCCCCTCCAATTGTGATTTCCTCAACCATGTATGGAAATTTTATGCATTGATGATACATGGATGGAACCGCAGCTTGCATCTCATGGATCCACGGCCTCCCCAATAAGATATTATAAGTTAATTTCATATCGAAGACTTGGCATTTTGTGTCCTTTTTGACAGGTCCAACTTGAATGGGCAATATAATCATGCCTTTTGAAGCTCTTTCTGCTTCATCATAGGCCTTTATGGTAATTCTTTTTGTAGGATCAATGCATGACTTGGATAATCCTAGAGATTTGACAAGGCTCAAAGTGCAGATGTTAAGACTAGCTCCCCCGTCTATGAGAGCTCTCTTGACCCTATGTCTTTCAATCAAGACTTCTATATGCAACAGTAGATTTTGGAGATGGGTAATGGACATGTCATCATGGTCTAAAAATGAAAGGCAATGGGGTGCAATGAGATGTCCTACCATATTTTGAAACTTCTCTTCTTCCAAGTTGATAGGAACATTAGTTTCCACTAACGCCTTCTCTAAGATTTCCTTATGATTTGGTGATAACTTTAATAATTCCAAGATAGAAATTTGTGCTGGAGTCTTTTGTTGTTGATCCACCAAACTATATGGTTTTGTTGTTGTAGAGAGTTATTTTGCCAAAATGCTGGATTGCGGAGGACCAATAGGTCTAGGATCAACCCCTTGTAAGGTAATCCTTGAAGCCTGCCCCCTAGTGATAACATTAGATGTTTCCTTTTGGGGTTGTTCTTTGATCACAATAGTATTGACAACATGCTCATGACTAGATAAAGTATTGATGATTTTGTCATAATGAGGAGCAAAATTGGCATTGTTGTTGCTTTGTTTATTCCCATTGGATGATTCACCTTTCTCATGGTTATAAAAAGGTTGTTTAAATGTTGTGTGATCTTCATTACTTTGAGGCCCCTCTATAGTGATCATACCATTATCAATCAGGTCTTGCACCACGTTCTTCAACTGTAGGCAATCATTTGTCTTATACCCTCTAATTTTATGATATTCACAATGATTATTGTCACTCCACCAGGTAGGCTTGTGTTGTGGCTCATAGGGTTGGATGCTAGGTAAATTGATGACCTAATTGGCAATGAGGGTCCTCAATGCCTTGTCAATAGGTTCACACAAAGGTGTGAAGGTCCTCTTGGGGGTTGGTACCAAGAATTTGTTAGATTTGTTACCTCCTTGATTGTTCCCAAAATTGCCACTATTGGTATTATTGTTGTAAGGCACTTTAGGAGCCTGATTTGCATTGTTCACCTGATTAGGTGTTCTTGTAAGAGAAAAAGGAGTTATCTTTAAATTATTAGCATCAACCACACCATCATTAACCACTCCTTTATTGTTATTTCTCAAGCCAAACCGATTATAGTTGTTTGAGAAATTTTTATTCTTGTTGTTGTTGTTGTTGGAGGTATTGTTATTGTGGTTCTTATTATCCTTATAGAGTTTTAACTCTCCACTCTTAACTAATACCTCTTCTGCGGTTACTCTATTCTCGATAAGATCTTGGAAGGTCTTAGGGCATTGCATTCTCAACTGGTAGTTCATCTCATTACTCAAGTTGTTGATGAAGATATCCATCTTTTCTTTTTCTGGTACGCTCTGAGGATATCTAGCAAAGACTGTCCTCCATCTTTATAGGAAAATTAGAAATCCTTCTCCTTCTTTTTGCTTGGTATTACATAAGGTGATCATTGTGACTTCGTGTTTGATGTTGTATGAATAGTGTTTCACAAATTTGGAAGCTAGCTCTTCAAAAGTTCATATGCCAGAAGGTAATTTGGAAAACCATTCCATGGCCATACCTCCTAAACTCCTAGGAAATAATCTCATTAAATAAGTGGTGTCGTGCATGAATTCTACGCTCAATGCACAAAATTCCCATAGATGATCTTGAGGATCAAATATTCCTTTGTATTTATCATACTTGGGAAATACTACGTTGATAGGGAATGGTACCATGACTAGACTCTTGTCAAATGGAAAAGGACATAATGCTTCTATAGAAAATGGATTTGGAGCCCCACTTTGCTTTATCATGTCCAATTGCATTTGAAATAACTTAAGTTTTTTATTCATGATGTCAATCGGGCTCTCTTCAACTTCTGGTGGTCTAAGTTGATTAACATCATAGTCCTGAGGGAGTTTTAGACATTTTTGGGCTAGGTCTAGAAATTACTTTTCCTTGTCTCTTTCCATTGCTTTCTCCATAAGTTTCAAGAAATACGAACTTTGTATAGCTTCACTAACCTTCTCATCAGTGGCATCTTTGGCAGTTGGTTCAACATTACCCCTAGTGTTAGTGTTATCAATTCCTTGAGTGTTGGAGTCTGTTCCTCCATTATTGGTATTACCTTGATTGTTTGGGTCAATACCTCCATTGTTTTTATTACCCAAGCTACCAGAGTACATCATGTTGGTTTCCGCTTCTTGAGCGGATTCTTGTGGTATTTTGGGGGTGGTAGAAGTATCACTTAGGAAAGGAAGCTCTTGTCTCAGATAAGTTCTGTCTGCTTGCAAGGTTTTCTTTACGTAATATGATCGATTAAAAGTAGGTATGAACATAAACCACTTGAAAATAGGCTTTTATCTTGCTTGCTTGTGGCCGAATCCTTGTGAAATTTTCAAAATTGCTCAAAACCAAGATTTTTGACCAGGCAGGGTACTGGAACAAATAAAATAGCCAAAAGGGTATCTGAACCTGGAATCAAAATTTTTTGAAACCCTCAGGAAGTGCTCACTGTTTTCCCTTTTTTGTTTCTAGGCATCACTTGCATGCATGTAGGCGTGACTTAAAAGTTGATACGCATTGACTGGAATTGGTGTAGGCGGCACTCTGCAGATGTGCAGGCGACACTTTCCTGTTGATAGGCATTTTTCTAGTTTTTACAGGTGTTACTTAATATCTCTCAAGCGTGACTTTACTATTGATAGGAATTTTATGAATAGTCATAGGCGTGACTTTACTACTGACACACGGTGTTTCTCTGTGCACAGGCGGCACTTTGCAGACCAGATTGTAAATTTTAGATTTTAAAAATTGTAAGATCGGGTCTGTGGAATATTCTTGCTTGAAAATTAATTACAAACAAAACACACACATCAAATTTGTACCATGTCCCTAAATCCACACTAAAAGTGTATGTTTGAGATCATTTTTCACAAGTATTGAACAAGAAAGTCTTCCAAGCAATTCTACCTATAGTCAAATTTGGCTTTTTAACATGTTTGGCTCTATAAGGTAGCTTACTACTTATTAGGATTTGATGAATAATTCCATTCAAAATCATGCCAAGTTCTTTTTCCCACTTGTGGGCTTCCCACACGCACAAAAGCACGATTTGGCACAATCCAAAAGGACTACTAGAGGAAGTGAAGAAACTTGCACATAACCTAGTCACTCCCCTATTAAGGAAGAGTGTATTTTTTTTATAGTGGGTTGGATAGTATCACGGAAAAAGTGATTGTCTCCCACTTGGGTCATTCCCTCTCACCGTCCTCGTAAGGAAAATCTTGGGAGGTAGGCCCTCTATTACTCTATTTTAACTAGCATGTATAGAAAAGCAATAAATTGAACTTAGTTCAACAAGTTTGGGAATTTGGTTCACTTAAAAAGTGAAGAGCATATCCCTATTGTTGTTCTTCATTCCAAACACTCAAGCAACAATTGTTCTTTTTCAATCTCTTGACAACGAGATTCTTAGAATTGAAGTGTTTGGTTAATTCCTTATTCTAATTAAGCTAGATTTAATGAAAGCCACAATCTAAGAAAATGCAAGCTTGATTTGATGAATACCTCCCTTTTGAAGCTAGCAATGGCTAGGTGCTTTTATGAGATTTTTGGCTTTTTGATTTTGCTCACTCACCTAGTGGCAATCGTTCCCGCTCCCTCCAACAAAATTAGTCAACAAAGCCATGCAAAGTGAGGGGAAACCAAAAGAACAAAGTGAAGTTGCAAACTTAAGTGTTTTTTATAAGATTTTTCAAAGTAATTTCAACAACTTAATTGTAAGCAATTTTAATCCAAAGTAGGGAATTTACTCTTGTTGGCTTCTAACACTTTAATGTAATGAGCATACAATTTCTCTTCTAACCCCAAACTCTCTAAAATTGCAGCACTATGAATCTATTTTTCACGTTTAACTTGGATTCTTACCTCTTTGCTTGGTTGTGTGACTCTGCTCTCTGGCTTTTGTACCTTTTTGTGGTTGCTCATCTACAGGAAAAATACAGACAAAGAGTAAGATTACTGAATTTATTAATTTGACAGCAAATTAAAGCAAACAGTACTAGGCGTCATTAGTCAGCTAATACGCATGATTAAAAGGCTAGCAGGCATAACTTTAAAAATGGCAGACATCACTTTCCAGTGACTCGGGCGATATTTAAAGATCCACAGGCGTAACACTTTAATTACTAGGCGTGAAAAGTAATGAAAATTGCGTAAGATAAGCTATTTAAAGCGGCAATTAACAAATACTAGGCGTCAGTTAAGAGATACTAAGCGTGACAAGTGACTGTAAATTGCATCATAAAGGTTGTCTTAGGCAGTAAAAGATAGCAAATACACGGCACTTCTTAGGTAGCAGGCGTCATTTTACACTCCCGGGCATAACACTTTATCTCACAGGCGTGAAAATCTATCTCACAAGCGGCCAGAGAGAAATAAAGACAGAATAGAAAAGATCGCACAGATGTAAGTTAACTGCTTGTAGGCATCGCTAAATCCTTCATAGGCATCATTTCTTCTATTTTCTACAAAAATTCATGGAAAAGTGACAACAAAAACACACAAAACTAGATGAAAATGTTAGAAATGAGGCTTAGAGCCCCACGGTGGGTGCCATTTGTGTGTGAATGATAAACACCTTCATGAAATTAGGATTATTAACTAACAATTCAAAGCAAATACAATGCAAATTTAAACTAAGAAATGAATTTAACATCCATGACATCTCATGGTTCTCAATTTAGATGTGGTAAGTAGAGCTCTCAGCTTTGTATTCCCTACTAGTGACACTTCTAAAATGAAAAATCTATGATACTAATATGCCTAACCTAGCTCACAATTCTCCATTATGCTATGATAAAATACAAATGCAAATGATAAATGCTCTCAAATGCTATTAATTGCTCATGAAATTGACTATAATAAGGATGCTTTACTCTTCAAATCTCTAATTGCTTCGTATGCTCACAAAATGCCTCTTATTTATAGTCAATTCCCAAGGGTAGGGGGTAGAGTGAAGTAATCATGATTTAGCCTTGGTTGAGTCAAAAACTTTGCAATGTTTTTAAATGGGGGGACAATTTAAATGTTTGTCTCAAAGCTTTGGACAAAAGGACAAAATTGAGTGGATGAGATTCAAAGTTTAAAATGTGTGATTGAGATTCAATTATTTTGAGTGATCCATGTGCTTTGTGTTCTCAATTCTCATTGGTTGCTCAATTTGTCGTTGAAAGATATTAGGATTAGTTAAATTCCATCAATTAATTAAATTAGCCATGTAAGGGAATAGGTTCACTTTGATTTTTGATTTAACAACTATACAATTAATTGATTAAAATCAATTATATAGTGTTTTTCACCCCTTTAAGCTTTGATTTAATTATTTAATGTCATCATTTGATTTTTCCTTTGATTTAATAAATGTCCATTTAATTTGATTTGATCCTTTTTGATGAGTTTTAGTGCATTTTGTTAAGAATTTGCCATTTTAATGATTTTAAAGAACTTGCCCAATTTTGAGTGTCTACAGATCTCTATTGGGATATCTTACATTGAGCAGAATTTCTTGGTTGAATGTCTTTATTTTGCTTTGAATTCTAGTTAAAGTTGTGCCTTAGATTAGTGTAGTTTTTGCTTATTGAAGTCTATGAGCTTCAAATCAGTTAGTTGCTTCCAATTGCCAGTAATTATGTCATATTGATGAAAGTTACTGTTTATGCCTTATCAACTTTCTGGTCAAAAGTTTGATGATTGCAGAAATGCATTATTCTTTTTCATAAAAATTCATTGAAAATTTTATTGGGAGTTGTACCATAATTCAGAGGATTAAATATTTCATGTTTAATCCATTTGTTAGTGAAGAGATCATGTTTCTTGGAGGGTTATAGAGTATAGAAGCAAAATTGAAAAAGAGACAAATTCATTTACTAACAGAAAGTCAATCCCAAAATCATAAATGAAGTGCATGATCAGGATCAGGGAATATTGAATGTCATGAAAATATAGATTATAAAGTCTGAATAACTATTCTTTGTTCACAACCAGACTTGTATATTCACCGATACAGTGATATTATTAATTAAACATACATCAAAGAATTTCAAGTGAAGAGCATAAGAGTTTACCTTACAGCCACATGAGGATGCTTTGATGATAAGGTTCACAAGTCACCAACAAAATTTACATTCTAGTCATAGCCAAGAAGTAAATAAAGACAAAGAATGTAATCATAGCATGCAAATCAAAGAAATATTTTAACAACAATCACATGCTAATCTTATCTGGAGATGTATTTCATGACATTATTACAATTCTAGTGGTCATATAATAATGAAAATAGGAGTTCCATTTCTAATATATTTGTATCATTTTGTATTCATTACGCCAAATTTTGTTTGGTTCACCGCATGAGAGGCCAAGACCATATGTTTTACCACTTTAAGAAACAATAGCAAAGATAACAAAGAAAACTGGGGACAAATATAATATAAATGAGGGTGGATTTATGTGACCTTCTCATGGAACACATATTCCAACAATTCAAAGGAATCAACCATTTTTTCCAGTCATATAATAGATAAAATGATAATACCCAGATCATGGAATCAAAATATGTATGCAAGATAGATCAGTCATGTTCACACTAAACAAGTTCATAAGTCTTTTTATTTTGTGGATCTTATATGTGGAACTGGACTATATACAGATTTTAAAAATTCAAGCCTTCAACAAGAGCTCTCATGGAATGGAAGCCTCAACAAAAGTAATCAAGATCAAAACCTAGAGCACCACATTTTAAAATTTGAGAAGGAGCATAAGAGTGCAGAGTTTGAATGTTTTCTTTTGTTATTTACTGCTAAGAGATGGCCAAACCACAGCCAAAAGGAGCAGAGGAAGCACAAATTTATAAAGAGTGTATTTTTAAAAAAAAAACCCTTTGTAAATTTTAGTTATGGATGCTAAAGGAGGAAATATCTTTTCATTTTACAATTTTCTCAGAGTCAAAGTAATAAGTTGCAAATTCCTAAACTAAGGCAAAGGCTACACTTACCTTTTTTTAAGAGACGAGAGTTGAGAGAAGGTAAAAAGTATTTTCAAGTCTTCATATAATTGGCAGCCATGGAGAAACAACTCAAATGTTCATCTCCAAACCCTTGGAGATAACAACCAGAGATAGAGAAAGCAATACAAAAGAGAAGGATTAACATGCAAAGGAGGTCTAGTAATCCAGCATTTTGATTAAAGAAGTTGTTGTAGTTCTTTATCCCAGGTTCAAGTCATAAAACAACTCCACTTTTCAAGTATAGCGGCCAGTAAAATAAATATTTCCAAATCCTCATGTAAGTGAGGGCCATGGAGCAACAGCAGGTCAAGCTTCCAAACAACTCCAAACCCTAGCAAAGGCTACATCGAAAGAGAAGCAGAGCTCCAACAAGCAAGCGGAATAAGCCAAATGAAATGTTTTAGGGTTTTTTCCCTATGTGACCCGTGCCATATGTCAAGCTTTGCCTTAGTTTAATTTCAGTCTTATCATCCCTTAAGACTAGTATCGTGCCTTAGGTTGGATAACTTAAGTCATAGGAAATAATACTATTAACATTATAATTTAAACTTATAAATTAATGAATATTGTTAATTAGTTCCTTAATTTTTAAATTTTAATTTTAAAGTTAATAGTATTCTTTATTAGAGTTTATTAAAAGAAAACAAAATTATATATATATTTTTTAAATAATAATAAGTATTATTAAAATAATGAAATATAATTTGAACAATATCATTTTTTAAATGATATTTGTTAAATTAGGTATTTTATTGTTTTTAATTATACTTATTATTTTTTAATATGAATATAATTTTGTTTTGTTTTATTTCTTTTGTGAGTTCGTTCAATTTATTTATTTAATATTTAAATACGAACCTTGATATATTTAATTTAAAATAGATAGTGTTAACTATTTGTTTTAATAAAAAGTATATTAGGATACGTATTTGAATAATAAGTAAATAAATTGAAGTCTTTTTATTTATTTATTAAGTATTACTTAACTATAGTTTAATATATCTAGATTTGAACAAGTAAGTTAATTATTTGTTTCTAAAATTAAATATATTGAAATATATTTAAGTAATAGTTAATAAATAAATAAAAAGAGTCTTAGGGGGGTTTTCATTGTTGCATTAATTGTGAATAATATTAATGTTTGTCACTGTTATAAGATAAATATTATTAATTATTCAAGTGCAGTTAGGAAGTCTTCTTTAGGAGTTGGCCTTAGGTTATGTCATGCTTTTCTAGAGATGGATCTTTAGTTGGCTACTCGTCTTATGCTCACTCAGAGGTGATTTTATTTTGTTCATGATCAGTTGTGGGACAGTTTAGACCTATTTATAGCACTTTAGAGCCTAGTTGGAGGTATTTTGAAGCTATTTATCAGTTATCATCAGTTGGGGAGCCATTTCCAGCATTTTGATCATAGTTTCTTGCAGTTATATCCCTATTTTAGTGGGATTTATTTTTACATCCGACCCCCACAGTTTTTGCATGTTTTAGAGGATCTTGAGCAGTTTTGGGGTAGTTTATGAGTGGTTTTTCAATTAGGCATGGCTTGGTGGAGTTTGTGGATCAGTGGGACTGGGGTTTCTGATAGTTTAGCTCATATTTTTTAGGGGTTTTCTCATGCATCCGACTCTTTTTTATTCTTGGAGCTATTTATTGTATTTTGACCTCATTTTCAAGGGATCATCTTTTTGCTCTCATCGATTTGGGTGCAATATTGTGGATTTTTTACTTTTACATTAAGTTATCCTTCATTCAAGCTATATTCCTTGTTGCATATTTGAATCTTGATACTTGTTATTGTAGGTCTTTTTTGTGTCATTATTTTGCAGAAAATTGGTGAAGCCCAAGTTCCCCTTTTGAACAAAAGATTTCAGGTCCTTGCATAGAATCATTTTTGCAGTTGCATGCTTGTGTGAGTATTGAGAATCATTAGTATCTTTAATAATTCATGTTGATTCAATTGAAGTTGCATTGGTGTATCACCCCAATTAGGTTTTAAACATTCATTTTCCTTGTCTCTTTCACACATGCATTTTTAGTTTTAGGTGAGCATTATTTAGGAACTAGCCTATGTTCCAAAGATTCTTCTCTTGTTTTAGGACAACCCACCACCCGAGAGAGTTTCCATGTTTCAACAAGATAGCTAGATTTTCACATCAAGCTATAGATGCAATCCTGATTGACAACAGTAATATGAGCCAATGAGTTTGACTTAAAAATACACAATTGAATCCTATTAAAATATAAATTGATACACTACAAAAATACCCCCCACTTTTTATTGAATGGTGTGAAGGGGCTCTATAACACATGCTTCATAAGGTGCAACATATTGAAATTTTGGTAAATGAGGCATAGATTAAGAAAACTTGATCTTGGGAGAAGCTTCATAATTAAGTACAATAGTATTAGTATGGATTACCTCTTAAGAGGTTCTAATATGTCACTTTGGGAACACCATTTAAATGCAATGGACTCCTAGTGTACCATCTGTACTAATAAGATAGGTGTTCGTGTGAACTAATATTCATGAAATGTAATAAAATGAGTTTGAATTTAAAAACATTGATATTAAAGGGTGACAAAAATTCATGATATGTTATATACCGATACCTCCTACATAATGTTGAATGAGATAATAAGGCTATTAATAAATGGTTCAAAAGGAACGATACTTGGTAAAAGTTTTTTAAATGGAATAACAAGCTATTAGATTTGATTTGGGGGAACTTTATGTTTAAGAAAAATTAATTTAATACTAGCATAAGTAACCTCCTAGGAAATCTTAATTCTTCAACCTTTTGAACACCACCTAGATGCAACAAGTGTTAAATGAAATATTCATGCTCATGAGAGATGGGTTTGTGTGAACCACTGCTTGTGAAATATGTATCAATGGGTTTGACTCAAAACTACTTTGTTAGTTTTTGAAAGAATCATAATTTAGCACACTAGAAAATACCTCTACTTGTTATTAGATGAACCAAAATGACTCTATAATCAACAGTTCAAAAATACAACACTTACTTAAAATTTTACAAGTAGGATAACAAACTAAGTGGATTTGATCTTAAGAGAAATGTCAAGGTCAAGAGTACTTGAATCAAGACAGTACTAGGACAGATCCCCTCTCAAGAAGCCTTCACTCTTATAAACATCACCTAGATGAAATGAGTGCTAAACAAACCCCTAATGCTCATAAAAGATGGATTTGTATGAATCACTAATAAAATATTAATCAATTAATTCAACTAGAAGATTATATAATTATATCTTAATGGAAAACATAATATGGTACTCTAAAAAATGTACCTACTACAAATCATTGGATGAGCTAATAGGATTATATAACGAGGGGTTTATAAGCTAGAACACTAGCTTAAAATGCTAAGTGGGCTTGATATTGAAGAAAAATTGAGTCAAAATAGAACTGATAGATAGCCACTTGGAAAGTTTTGTTGCATCATCAAGAGTATCACCTAGATGCAATGCATATTAAATGGGCCATTCATATTTATGATCATGACATATGCTTCCCATGAACCAATACTCTAAATAAATTTGAATGTAAAAGTACATTACCAAATCTTGATAATCATAATTTTTAACTTCTCAATTTTTTTTAGTTTATACTTCTATAAATACTTAATTTTGTGCTTCATGGGTGTAGACCATAATGGTTTGAGCCTCGTAGTAATGTTTTAAGCTTTTATGTTCATATTGAAAGTTGCAAACCCATTATCCTTTTCCTTTTTTTTTTTTTTACTTTTTCTTGATTAAGACATTGAAAATATACTTGAAATTCTTTTGTAAAAATAGTTTATGATATTTTATATTTTTGATCCACTTATATTTCATTCCATTATTTGTATTCTTGATTCCTAGACTCATATTGTCACCTTAAATTAGATTCACAAGTGTGAACTTAATCGAGATCACTTTTGAAGCTGTAGATTTACCCCAAATTTTATTTTATTTTTAAAATTCTAATTCCCACCTTCTTGACTATTTCACTAGCTATTTAGCTAACTTAATATGAATTTGTAGTGTCATAAATTTCATTCCTATGTAATTTATTCCTTATATAGGCCCTATTTTAACATTCATGGTCTTTCATCCTTGACATGCTTGATCCAGATCAATTATGACTCCATTATGGCTTCTCTCCAATTAGCCAAACCTCATGTCCCAAATTGGAACCGCACTTGGGGGGGTGTGATGACCTAGGTGCTCTATTATCGATGCTCAGGCCCAAATTGAAACCACTAAATGGTCAACTTGTTTAAGTAGGAATTTTAAACCAATGTCGGCATGCTTCAATTTTAACACCCCAAAATTCTTGGGAGAGGTAAATATGCAAGCTACTCTCCCTTATTTTGACACACACAATTCAATTCAAGCTCTCAACTAGAATTTCACATCTCAAGTCCTACAATAAGAGATCGCACATCCAAGACATTAAAGACAAGGATTAATATGTATATCTAAGCATTTGTGATGGCATTTGTGATGGCATTCATGATTTTCCTATCTTAAAGTCAACTAGAAGTCAACATCGACATCTTCATGAAATTTTCAACATCAAGAAGGTTTATGAAGGTATATCCATT
This sequence comes from Chamaecyparis obtusa, assembly GCA_027943335.1. Lineage (NCBI taxonomy): Eukaryota > Viridiplantae > Streptophyta > Pinopsida > Cupressales > Cupressaceae > Chamaecyparis > Chamaecyparis obtusa. The sequence goes on along the minus strand of BSBK01008882.1, from coordinate 2,948,809 downwards.
TTATTTTCAGTCTAGCCTCTACTACATATCAACATGCTTTCAATTCAAGTTTAATTTATTTCCAATTCTAGTTTGATTTTTGAACCCCAATTTGATTTAGGCAAACCCCTTTCTACATGATGTTTTTTCTTCTTTTCTGTGTCGAATAACAATTATCGAATGCACAATAAAAGTTACAACTAGATAAGAAGGAGAGGCTATAATTTGCAATACATTGGATTTGTAACTACTGAGAGCAAGTCAAGTAGAGTGCCCCAGTCCAGGAGAAAGCCTACATGGGCACCCTATTCCCTCTATTTTGGCATAAAATTTAGGCCACGAGTCAATTAAAATTTATGTTTGCCAAATAAATTTAGGCCACGAGTCCATTACAATTTGTGTTTTCCAAATCTTCTTCCAAAATTAGTATGTTAGTATATTGTCTCCCTTTGCACACAAAACTCCACTTTTCCACCCTACTTCTCGCATTCTTCATTTATAATTGCATATTCATAGTCCCTCTTAGTGAAGAACCGCTTAATCCACTTTGTGCTTGAGCCATCCTAAGCCTAGTGGATCATTTCCTTGAAATCTAGTTGGATAAACATGGAGTAGATTCCTTGTTTGCATGCATCAACTCGTAAATCATATTTCATATTTTTCCAACCTTACAACATTAGACTAATTTTTAAGTTTGGTGGTTATATTTTAGCGTGTGCACAATCATTTGAAGACCCAAAACATATTGAAAACTTCCTATTGACTTATCTAAAATTTAATATTTAGGAGAGTTCAAAACTATAATATTTAGATCAAACCACTCCATCCTAAGGCTATTATATGCTTCCTCATCCATTTCACTTTAAGCCATATGATCAAATCCACTTAAAATCTATCTCCAACTCAAACTTGCACATGTGATGATTCCCAACAATTCACATTTTGCAAGATCATAAATGTGTTATCCATACAATCCATGCCTGAACTCGAATTCACACTTGCAAATGATTGATTCTACATTCATGTGAGTAATTGATAAAAAAAAATCAATTTTCAAACCTAAAATCTTCATCTAAATCAACACTACAATTCCAAGGCAATGATAAGTCAACTTCCAACATCTATCATAGCTTGTCTTCATCAAATTATCACTTAGTTTATTTTGATTCATATTATTTCAATTTTCAGTCCCAACTCATTACTCAAGGTAAATTTGTTTGTTCATTGTGATTTCGTTATCTAAAAGATAATTTATGTAGTTTTATTCATTTTATTTCTTTAAAGTATCTTCCTCATTAATTCTTTCAACTTGGAGAGTGCATCTTCCAAATTTATTTTAGGAATTCCTCAATTTTCAAAATAAAAATTTGCAGGAGTCTCTAAAGCAATATTCATACCTACACTTGGTGTGCCTTTACTTAAATTGTTTGACACCAATTTGATACTTCATTGCCTCTTTCTCTAGAGTCATTTAATCAAAGTTTTTTTCCTTCAATTTAGATGTCGGCATAAATCATAATTTCAAATTTGGTGACAAACAAACTTTTTGAACTTCCAACCCTTTACTATTTCAAATTTGGTGACAAACAAACTTTTGAACCTCCAACCCTTTACTAGCAATTTAGAAGTGCAATCAACAATTGTTGTTTTCTAAATTTATTAGTCACTCATAAAAAGTGATAATAACGTGTAATAATCTTCAAGAAAGATAAACATAAGATATCACCAAAAATACTGTAACTGTCCAATTCATTTTTGAATTATAATATTTAGAAATTTTCATTCATATTTTTCTAATCTTCTTAACAATTATTACATTTCCATATCAAATGTTATATACATAAGTAAATGATATATACAAAAGAAAGACTATACTAGCCTCTAAACATGTCACAACATGATGATCATAACAACAATTAAACAACTTGAAAAACCTAAATCTAAACTACAAATACTAAGAGATCAACATGCATTTGTAAGAACCCATCAAGGCTCTAACTGTTGGACTGAATTTGTTTGTTTGGTTTGTTTACTTGTTTGTAATTTTTTGTATTTTTAATAAGAGTTTTGCATAAAAATAAAGACATGGACAAAAAAGAAACTTCTGAAATTGAAAGCTAATTATATTTCAGTGGTAGATGACATTCTTTATTCATTCCTCGTCAATACATAACATAAAATTGTCTACATCAAGATAACATACCAATTTATTGATAAAAACCTTTTTGAAACCCTTGCTTTCCAAAAATGCAACAAGAGGAAGACTATAATTCCACTTTCCAGCTATGAAGATTCTCAAATGATGATGGTGTATTGTCCTTCACTCCTTGGCGCCTCTTATGATTTTTAATAATTTTTCAAAATCTCTCAACCCCAAAATCCTACCATATGAAGGTGAAAGGGGTACAACTGGTAATGAACAACCAAAATCAATAAGTACGACCCTCTACAATCAACAAATAAAGCTTTAATCCAATCAATGCAATATGCACAAAAATCTATCCACAATCTGACAATAAATTCCAAAAACAATCATGCCCAATATTGACCTCTAAATGAAGCCAATCCTCACAAGCACAATCAAATAATATTTCACATCCTCTAAATGTTGATGCAATGAAGTCTATTATTTCTCCAATGTCGATACTCTAGAACAACTATAGAAATGCCAGTCTCCAAAGCCAAAGACAAGTCTTCTCCACAAAAAATAATATTCACATAATGAGCTTGTACCCTTTTCCAAAGAGAATATAAGTAGCCCTAAGTAGGGTTTGAAAAAAACACACTAATTCTCCCTTCCACAATTTCTAAATGAATAATAAATATTACTTTTCAAATCTCTATAGTTCGAGCACAAATAATTCTCTTTTAATTAATTGATCACTTGGCCCCATCCATGACACGAAGACCCTCAAGTTAAGTTATAATATAAAAATATATTATAACATTATAATATAAGCTCAATTATTAATGTTTATTTAAAACAAATAAACATCAATATCTCCATTATTACTCATCCATTTTGCTCACCGTCTGAACTAGAAACTAGCATAAGACCATGCCCTATTGCTAAAAATAGACAGGGTCCATCTCTAACATAGTTGACTTACTATAAATAGTAAGTTTTGCATTCGGAGTCCTGTTGACCTCAAACGAACATCAATCCTGCATATCTCTGATTTTTGAAGGAGTTTCATCCCTCAAAGGACCCTCTATCCATCCTCATTAGCCTACGAGGGTCAGTAGTAGGCTAATCTACTCAACTGACTGATGTCAACTAGAAGAGGACATCACAGTTTTCCTTCCTTGAAATTGTTTGTCCTCAAACACTCTCAACTTTGGATGTTGCCATATCTCCTTGCTCTCCCAAGTAGCATCCTCAACTGGTAAGTTCTTCCATTTGATTAGATATTCCCTAATAATTATCCTCCTTAATTATCTCTCCCTGACATCCAAGATAGCCTTAGGTACTAAAATCAATTTCCCCTCATCATCTAAGGGTGCGAGAACTGCAGAAGGTACCACATGATGTCCCAACACCTTCGTAAGGTGAGACACATGAAAAACATTGTGCACCCTATTGTCTGCTAGTAACTCAAGCTCCTAAGCCACCTCACCCATTCGCATGATAATCCTGAAAGGACCATAGTAGCATGGTTTGAGCTTCTCAGCTCCACTCTTCTTGAGAGGGTTGACAATAGAGTTGTAGCATCATTAATACCATGTCTCCCACCTCAAATGAATGCTTAGTCCTTTTATGATCTGCATATTGTTTTTATTGGTTTTGTGCCTTAGCAATATTCTCCTTAAGAGCCTTTACAATGTCCTTTCTCTCTTACAATAAATCACATGCACTAGGACTCTATTGTCACTCAATAGTAAATCAAGAAAACTAGGCACCTCATACCCATACAACGTCATAAATGGTGCCATCTGAATAGTCATGTGGTGAGTGGTATTATAGCAGTACTCACAAAGGTAAATCCACTTCACCCAAGCCCTTTGTTTCCCTGTAATATAGTTCTTGAGGTATCCTTCCACCCATTTGTTCACTATCTTTGTTTGTCCATTTGTCTGCGGGTGGTAACTAGTGCTTAATGTAAGCTTGGACCCACAAAATTTGAATAACTCCTACAAAAAATGTCTCATGAGCCGACTATCTCTGTCACTAACAATAGGCTGAGGCAACCCATGAAGCTTGACTACCTCTTGAAAGAACAACTATGCTACCTGTGTAGCTATGTATGTAATATAAAAAATTGGCATATTTAGTCAACCGGTCAACAACTACATATATACAATCTCTCCCTTGGGCTTTTGACAAGCCCGTGATGAAATCCATGGATAAACATTCCCACTTCCTATCAAGAATTGGAAGTGACTGCAGTAGTCTCGCAAGGTATGTGTGCTCCTGTTTATTTTGTTGACATACAAGGCACTCTCTTACATATCTAAGAACATCCACCTTGATCCCTTTCCAAGTAAAGTGCTCACAAACCTGTCTATATGTTTTGAAATAACCTGGATGTCCTACTATCAGGTCATCATGAAAGAACCTCATTACCCTGCTCTTCATCTCAGATCTTGGGGTCAAATAAACTCTACCTTTATAAATGATCAACTCATTTACAACTGTATAACTGCTATCATGTATCAACCTCTCAACAATTCCTACAGCCCACATGTCTTTGGCATACTCTGCCACAATCATATGTTTCCAATCCTCTGCAATTTAGACCATAGAGCTCAGATGTGGATGGCGTGATAAAGCATCAACAACTACATTATGTGTCCCCTTGACATAAGAGATGTCAAAGTCATATGCATGTAGTTTACTAACTCACTTTTGCTAACAATTGTTCAAGTCTCACTGTCCTAGGAAATGTCTCGAGTTGTTGTCATCAGTTTTAATACAAAATTTGATGCCCACAAAATACTATCTGAATTTGGCCAAGGCATGCATAATGATCAACATCTCCTTAGCATAAATATTGTAAACTCTCTCAAGTCCTCTAAGTTTCCTACTCTCATAAGCAATTGGGTAGTTTTCCTACATCAACACAACACCAACATCCTCACCAGAAGCATCACACTAAAGCTTAAACGGACTCATGAAATCAGGAGTAGCAAGTACAGGGCATGTATTCATCAACTCCTTAAATCTCATATAACACTCATGTGCCTTAGGAGTCCATAAGAATGCACCCTTCTTCATCAATTCCTTCAAAGGTGCAACACGATGTGAATAACCACTAATAAATTGGTGATAGAATCCACATAGACCCAAGAACCCACATAACTGAGGAAGGTTCATGGGAGTAGGATAATCAACAATAGCGTGGATCTTCTCAAGGTCCATCTGCACACCCTTTGCACTAATAATGTGGCCTAAGTATAACAACTTGGTCATTCCAAGATCACACTTGGAATCCTTGGCATACAAGGACTCCCTGTCCAAATTTCTCAAAACAATATCCAAGTGTGTCAAATGCTCCTCTCGTGTCCTGATGTAGATCAATATATCATCAAAGAAGACCAACACAAATTTTCTCAACTGAGGCTAAAAGACCCTATTCATCGTGGACTAAAATGTAGTAGGTGCATTAGTTAGCCCAAATGGCATAACCACAAATTTATAGTGCCCACAATGACATCTAAATGTTGTCTTCTCTATGTCCTTCTCTTTGACACGGATCCAGTGATAGCCTAATCTCAAATCTAACTTTGAGAAATAATAGGTGCTATGCAACTCATCAATCAATTCATCTATCTGGGGTATAGGGTACCTATTTTTTATGGTCCTTTTTCTTCACAAAAACCACCGATGAAGCAAATGGTGACTTATTTGGCCTACTATGTCCCATAGTGAGCAGCTCTTGAATGGTTTTCTCAATCTCATCCTTCAAACGCTTTAGGTGTTGGTAAGGTGTGATCATCACTAGTTTGGCTCTGGCCTCCTCGAGCTCTATGATATGTTCAATGTCTCTATCAAGTGGTCTACTTGGTGGTATGTCACTGAAGATATTTTTATGTTTAACCCTCAACTCCTGGATGTTTGGATGATACTTTGTTTTCTGCTACCCCTGTTGTGTAGGAATCAACATACACTCAACTGCCCACTCAACCATGTCATGTCGCATGAGCCTCTCCATCCTCCTGAGTGTAATCATCCTGAAGCTACTATCTTTGATGGATTTCAAAACATGTGTCTTTCCATCCACCTTGGAAGACATCTCCATCTCATGCAAGTCAAGAGCGAACTTGCCTATATCATGTAGCCACCGCATACCAAGCACTAAATCAATGTCTCCCATAGTCACCACATAAAAATCAGTTTTGAATTCATAGTTTCTCACGCGCAATGGAAGCCCTATAATCATCTTGTTACACTTTAAGGGTGTAACAATCTGCAACCCAAACCCAAATGCCCTCAAACTTCTCAGTTCAAATCCCATGACTCTCAACAAGTCTAGCATCAATAAAGTTATGTGTGGCACTTGTATCTAGCAATGTAATCACCTTCTGACTAGTCAACACACCATGCATTTTGAATGAGACTTATTGTTGAATACTAGTAAGGAGTGCTTCCTTAAGTTTGTCATCTACATGAGCATCCATTGTCTCAAGTTTTCCAAGCTCTTTTGCATTATTTTCACCCTCTGATTCAACTTGATCAGCTTGTTGGTCTGAATTATCAAACTTGGGGTCTTCATAATATGCCCACATATCTTTGTTTTCTTTCCCCTTTGGCCTCAAGAGACAATTGTGATTGGCATTGTAGCGACCCTTGCAATAAAAACACATTTTCTTCTTCCTTGGATCATTTAATGTTTATCTATCTAAGGGGGCTGCTACTGATTTCCCTTTCCAGTCTTTATTAAAGTATGATTTTTCTTTATTCTTGGGGAGATTTTTATTATCCTTATAAGAAGAGGATCCTTTTGACGAAAACTTTCTTTGAGAAGCTATAAGTTCCATGCTTCTTGCTTTCTTCATGGTTGTTTGGAGTGTAGGTGGATCAAATGTCTTGACCCATCCCTTCAACAGTTCCAAAAGTCTTTCTACAAACAACACTACCAACCGTTGATTGGAAATGTTAGTAACTAAACATGACAACCTCTGAAACTCTCCAATGTATGCCTCCAAACTTCTCACCTATTTTAGTTGTGCAAGGTCTCTTAAATAAGTTTCTGGATCCTTTATATCAATCCTCTCCACTAATAAATCTGTAAACTCCAAATATGTGGTGATTTCATCATGTTGCAAAGTAACCATCCCGTTATGCCACCATTCATGTGCTACATCATCAAGATGCAAGGTAGAAAATTTTATTGTATCTCTCTCTGTTATAGGTTTCAAAGTGAAGTAGGTGTCCAACTTATGTATCTAGGATCGTGTTGTGACTGTCCCACTCCCATCAAAGAATGGTAAAGTGAGCTTGCTAGTAGCAAACTCCAATTCTATGTGTTGATTCCTAGGCCTTCTTTCTTGCCTACCTCTGGCAGTCTCTCTCTTTTGTCTCATTTACTAATCAAAATTCAAATGCTCTCTAACATCCAGAGGTAGCAAACTCCACTCATCATGCACCGTCATAATATTATCTATGAACTCAAGCCCCTCATTCCCTCTTCTCTATTCATCTTTGTGGACCGGTCAACAGTGCGAGTAGGTGCTCTCTATGCCTTGGGAGTCCCAACCACACTCCTATTGTCCTCCTAGTCATGATGTTTCCTTCTAGGATTAGCCAATCATTGAATGGTTGTGGTGAGTTGCTGCAGTGTATCAACTACACGTCATTGTCCCTCCTACAATCCTCTCATGGTTTCTCTCACCTCTTGGTCCACATCCTAGGATGGAGTATTTTCTCTCCTGTCACCCATACCTGCACCCCGTTCAGTATCTCTAGAAGATGACTCTTGAGGAGTATCACTCAAACCTGACTTTGTCTTCCCTTCTGGTACCTGTGATGGTTGCCATGTTTATCTGTATTCTCTGTGAGAATACCTTCTTTCCCCATCACTTGGTTGCATTAACAATCTGATTTAAACCCAAATGATGGCAGGAAACCGCTCTGATACCAATGTATGAACCCTTCAAGGCTCTAACTGTTGGACTGAATTTATTTGTTTGGTTTGTTTACTTGTTTACAATATTTGTATTTTTTATAAGGGTTTTGCATAAAAGGAAAGAAATGGACAAAAAAGAAACTTCTAAAATTGAAAGCTAATTATATTTCAGTGGTAGATGACATTCTTTATTCATTCCTCTTCAATACATAACATGAAATTCTCTACATCAAGAGAACATACCAATTTATTGATAAAAACCTTTTTCAAACCCTTGTTGACCAAAAAAGCAACAAGAAGACTCTGTAATTCCACCTTCTAGCTATGTAGATTCCCAAATGATGATGCCATATTGTCCTTCACTCCTTGGCGCCTCTTATGATTTTTAATAATTTTTCAAAAGCTCTCAACTCCAAAATCGTACCATATGAAGGTGAAAGGGGCACAAATGGTAATAAACAACCAAAAATAAATAAGTACGACCCTCTACAATCAACAAATAAAGTTTTAATCCAATCTGCTCAAAAAATTTGTCCACAATCTGACAATAAGTTCTGAAAATAATCCTTCAATCAGTCCAATATTGACCTCTAAATGAAGCCAATCCTTGTAATACCCCAAAAATGGGCTATAAGTTCATTAACCTCCTACATCGACAAATCGAACGAAATCGACATCGAAGTCCTAATCTAAGGCACATCTAAACATCATCGAATCATAATTGATTATCATAAATTCTGCATCAGAGAATATTCCTAGCAATATTCCTAATTATCATAATTATCTTTAATTTTATAATTATTTGGCAATAAATCACATTTATCCTAAAATTTGATTAATTGAATATTTTGCATATTTAGTTAATTAGATTTAATATTTACCACTTAATTGTTTAATTAAATTTAATTCTATCTATTATTAATTGTATTATTTAATTTTGACAATAAATCAAAATTCCTATCTTTAATTGATTAAATTCTTATTTAATTAATTAAAGCATGTTGTCATTATTTAATAATATAATTTTTAATAAAAGTTTGGTAAAATAGTTAATTAACCCATAAATTAATTATTTTATTTCAAAAAGCAGTTAAGTTGAGAATAAATCACTTTATTTATTTATTAAATCATAATTATCCATGTGCACATTCAAGGACCAGTTAAACTCAAAATTGGAAAATCAATGCAAGTTGTTAGCTTTTTGAAACTCAACATCTTTTCGAGTTTTAAAGTTGATCTAAACTTCTAATTCAAGTTGAACTGTGCTTTTGCATGATTTTTGTGACTTAATTATCCTTTATTTAAAAATAACTGAAAAATCAAGTTGAGTTTATTTGAGTGATTTATGGCTTTTTCTCATGCACCTCCAAAGCCCTGGATTTCTATAAAAACAAGGCTCATCTCTTCATAATTCATCTCTCAATTCATCTCGCAAATTGCAAACTTACTCTACAGGAATCATAGCATATCAGATTTGGAGAATTTGCACAATTGGAGCTTGAAAGAATCAACTTGCGAATTCAAAGCTTTGTGAGATCAATTTCAATTGCATATTTTTCATATCATAGCTTTGCATATCATTGTTAGATAGATCAATTCATAGCATATCAATTTCATCTAGCATAGATTCATATCGGTTTTTATCATTCTTATTGCATAGAAAATATCAAAAATATAGATTAATTGCATTCAATTTCATATCCATCTTTTGCATTCAAATCCTTCATTTAGGTGTCGTCTAGGTCGTTGATCTCGATTACAATCTGAGAACATCAATCTCGCACCTATTAGAAGGCAGTAAATCGCTTGGTTAGATTAGATTTTAATTTTGCATGATTTTGATTATCACTAACCTCTAATGTTTTACTGAGTGTTGTGTCTATAGATCAGGTACAATTTTCACACACACAATCCTCACAAGCACAATCAGATGATATTGCACATCCTCTAAATGTTGATGCAATGAAGTCTATTCATTCTCCAATGCTGATACTCTGGAACAACTGCAGAAACCCTCGTCTCCAAAGCCAAAGACAAGTCTTCTCCACAAAGAATAGCATTCACATAATGAGCTTGTACCTTTTTTCAAAGAGAATATAAGAAGCCCTAAGTAGGTTCGAACAAAACACACTAATTCTCCTTGTGCAATTTTTAAATGAATAATAAATATTACTTCTAATATGTATTTCAAATCTTTATAGTCCAAGCACAAATAATTCTCTTTTAATTAATTGTTCACTTGGCCCCATCCATGACACTAAGACCCTCAAGTTAAGTTATAATATAAAAATATATTATAACGTTATAATATAAGCTCAACTATTAATATTTATTTAAAACAAATAAACATCAATGTCTCCATTATTACTCATCCATTTTGCTTGTCATTTGAACTAGAAACTGGCAAAAGAAATTTGCATATGACCATATCCTATTGCTAAAAATAACAGGGGTCCATCTCTAACACAACTGACTTACTATAAATAGTAAGTTCTGCATCTGGAGTCTCGTGGACCTCAAACAAACATCAATCCTGCATATCTCTGACTATTGAAGGAGTTGCATCCCTCAAAGGACCCTCTATCCATCCTCATTAACCTACAAGGGTTAGTAGTAGGCTAACCTACTCAACTGACTGATGTCAACAGAAACCTTCATATGACCATACCCTATTGCTAAAAATAACAGGGGTCCATCTCTAACACAACTAACTTACTATAAATAGTAAGTTCTGCATCTGGAGCCTCGCCGACCTCAAATGAACATCAATCCTGCATATATGTGACTGTTGAAGGAGTTGCATCCCTCACAAGCCCCTCTATCCATCCTCATTAGCCTACGAGGTTCAGTAGTAGGCTAATCTACTCAGCTGACTGATGTCAACTAGAAGGGGACATCACAGTATTAAAATACTAGTGACATCAAAGAAGAAATACATACTACCGTTTAGATAATATGCAGACTTTGACTAGTTAAACAAACTTCTTACCGATGAAAACTGTCATTACCCTATCATTACCCCTACTACAGTGGATTAGGTATTGTACAATGATTCAATCTTGATCTCAAGCAACAATAATTTGCACAGACACTGCCTGAACAATTTCCTGTTCGATGAAGGTATCTGAAAATAAGACTAGAAGAACAATCAAATACTAGCAGTCGCATGCTTTTGTGCATGCAACGATAGGCTGATAGGTTTTTTTTAAATTTAATATAAAAATTATTAAGGAAATGTTTGTCACATATATGTTGCAGCTTTAGGCTGATAGGTTTTTTTTGCATTTAAATAAAAATTATTAAGGAAATGTTTGTCACATATATGTTGTAGCTTGTAGGGTTTGGTTATCTATGGTTGTTGGTGTGAATATTAACCAAGAGTTAAAGTTTTTCCACTTGTATACCTTCTTAAATTAGAAACAAATATTTGGAGGAATTTTGTTTATTAAATTAATGAAGAAATATAAATTGACCAAAAAAATAGTGTCATGTCGCATAAATCATACCCATATTAACAAAATTCAAATTTCAAAATTTTGAGCTAAATATAATGTAAAATTGAATTCTAAAATTTGAATCCATAAATTTTAATTCCCATACACACAAAATAGAAAAATTGTTAGTTGGACATGCATAAAGCTTGAATACAATCTTAATCCAAAAAATCTGATTTTTTTCGCTTGAAAATTGATGAATTGTGGGAAAAGGTTTGGGTTTTACTATTTCACATTTTATGTGAAGATATGTACATAATGTGAGAATAATTTGCCATATAAATTTGAATAAACTCATATTAACAAAAACCAAATTTCAAATTTCAAAGCCAAATATAATGTAAAATTGAATGTTAAAATTTGAATCCATAAATTCTAATTGACATACATAAAAAATAGAAGAAAAAAAATTACATGCATAAAACTTGAATTTGAAAGAAATGCTTTTAATATTAGTCACCTTTGAAGGATTTTAACCTTTAATCCTTCTTGAACATAGAGACACGAGAAAACTTCTACTAATAGAAATTTAATTACAGTCATGAAAAAGTTTCACTATTACACTAAAATATCACAATAAAATTGGAGAAAAAAATTACTTTAATATTAAATTATAAAAAAATAAAAAAAACTATAAAAATTCAAAAATAAAAACATAGTATACATTCATTTAAAAATGAAACTTATTATACAATATATATTCATGTAATAAATTTTAAGTAAATCAACTTCAAAATCTAATAATTAAGTGAGTTTCAAAATATATATTTCTATTATAAAGTGAAAATAAATCATTTTTAAAATTTAAAATTATTTATTAAATTATTTTATTTTTCAAATGCTTCATCTTAAATAAGAAATATTTGTATTATAAATTTTAAAAATCAACTTAAAAATTGAATTTTAAAAATCAACTTAAAATTGAATATTGAATCATATTTATTGATTTATAATTTAATATTTATTTCTATTACAAATTTTAAAAATCAACTTCAAAATTTAATTGTATTTATTGATTTATTTAAGATTTATTTCTATTATAAATTGAAGTTACAAATTTAAAAATATAATATTATTTATTAACTTATTTACTTTCTTTAAAAATCTCATATTCAAATATAAAAAACATAGCTTTTAATTTGGAAATTAAATTTATTAATAGAATTGTATTTTTATATGTTTAAGCTTTATGTATGTACCTTTCAACAATTAGATAATACAACACTAAAAAAAATAAGTCTATTTCTAACAGATTTGATAAGTTTCTATTTCTGATTTTAGAATTGTTTGCTAAAAATAAAATAAAGCCAAAAAAATAAAATTATTAGGTAAAAGGGCTATCCGGAAAAAAATGTCATTTCGGCGTAAAGCCTATCGGCTTAAAAATAGAATAAATGTTCAAATGTGAATCTATCATAGCACCGCAAAAACTTCGCTTTTCTAGATTCATTTGCTCCACTTCAACATAAACCATCGACAAAAACTCACAATTCTTGAGGTTATTCCACATAAATTATATAATGGGCCAAAGAACAATTGAAAATAGCTTCTCCAAATATAAAAGTATAGCATCACCCTTCCTGTACTACTAGAAATTCAATTACAATTTTATATTGCCTAATAATTTTTTTCTTTGTAACGCTTGATGTGGTCATCAGTATTTAACTGGAAGCAATGTTATCATGAGAACATAATGAAGAGGACATACATCAAATTACATTAGTGTAACAGGGAGGATGCCTTCAAAAAAAACATGACATGCAATCAAAACAAAAATAAATTCCATATTTTTGCACAATTAAGAAGTCGCAATCATTACAACATCCATAGAATCTTAAATGATAAACCCTTTCATTGCCCGCTGAATCGTCCTTAAATAAATGCAATGGTTTCCTATGCAGCGAAAACAAAGTGCATTATTGTATACAATAAAATAAACTCTAAGAACAAATGCCCATAATTTGCCCCAATTTTAAACATAAAGCTGATTGCAACCGGGTTCCGAGAAACTCCAACCATGCAGCCAAAGTCTGTTGCTGCTCCTTCATCAACAATCAGCTTCTAGAACAATCTTTTTTCACATAAAACTACCAAATAGTAAATTGTATACACAAGGCGGGAAAGCAAGTTAAATTTATGAAATACTGCAATGCAAACTTAGAGCTCAATAAGAACTAAACTCTATTGATAATACTAATAATTGAAAAGAGACATAAGCTGACATAAAAGCCAGCCTGAAGGTGCATTTTTATAAAATCACCTCAAAAAGCTATACAAATCATAATTCATTAATCAATAATATCATAACAGCTACAAATCAACTGCTGGAAATTCTGATTCTATTCAGTAGAATTCAAGAAAATACAAATTGGCATGTCCAAATCAATTATACAACGCAGGCCAGTTTACCAGATATACTGGTATACAATATAATTTAGCACAGATATAAGTCAGTGGTTCCTTATTGAAAAAAACTGCATGTACACGTTTCCTTGACAAATCCCGTTCTTGTCCATCCAAGTCTGTCATTTCACGGTCACCACTTCATCTGCCTATTAAATCATGCAGCCGAAAATTCTGCTACAACTGGAAACTACATCAAGAACTGCAATTAAGGTAGGTATTCAACTTACTGCAGTGGAATCACAACGTGCATAAACTTGTTTAGTTGAGTCGAATATAACTCCTTTTGTCAAGCACGTTTTCCTTGGAAGAAAAAACTGCTCCTTTACAGTGTATACAAAAGAGTCAGAAGAGATCGCTTCCTTTTACGTAATTGATGTCACTTCTGCTTTTTATCTATATTCACTCAAACCAATGAGAGGAAAAGATGAGTTTTCTATAAATATCTTCCCCATAAAAAATAACCACGAGATTCTTTACATTGAAACTTTTCTAACGCTCTCCTCTCTGGACAAAAGTAAAGTCAGGCAGTGGACAGCTCAATTAAACTGCTTCACGTTTCAAATCAATGTTTGATATGCCACACAGCAATAAACAATTCACAGATCAATTGTATTAAAATTCCTTCAATCATTCATTCATTCATTGTCAATTTGAATTAAATAAACAACTAGTAATTTCTATATGTTCAGGGTTTATTCTACAATAAGAAGCATTCAAAACGAAATCCTTTAAAGATTCTAAAGAAGAAAGGGTCATCTTCCTTGGATAAATGATGCTCTGAACTAGAGTTGGAAAGATTCTGTTCTTGATTTGTTTCTTAGCAAGGTAATTTTCTTTCAACTATTTGTCACATGTTCATCATCTTCAGGAGTAAATATACAAGTATTCAATATAAAGAAGAAACTAAAGTTACATCGACTTCATATTTAGTTTTACAACAGTATATACATTTTGAAATGACTTTCCATTTGATTATGTACAGATTTTCACAATCAAAGTGCTCAACAAATTAAAGTGTACAACATTAAAACCAACAATTAGCTATCGTGCAGAGGTAACCCCTTCTTTGAAAAAATACTAGCCACTGAAGGTGGAAGCCAAGGAGCATTACCAGAATTACGAGGATCTTGTCCTGTAGTTTGGCCATCCAAAGACCGTTGACTATTCTGTTTTATCTTTGTTCTTCTTGCTTTGGAACCAATACGGCCCACAAGCATTCCAAGTTTCAAAACACTCAAGAAACCCAAAGTAACAATCACAGGGCGCACTGCCCAGTGCACAGATTCGAGATGATGATATTTTTTCACAATGCCAACACAGTCCTTGAATTGTACAAGCTCTACCTCAGCTGGATCTGCCACGCAAGGCACATTTCCAAAGAGACGGCCAGGAAACTTCACCATAAGACACCCATTTGGAAAAATCCATGCAATCCTGCCTGTGTCCCAGCCATTTTTTTTGTGAGGCCACTTGAACCTCGGAGAGGCAATACCAGGTTTAATCCTCACAAATTCTCCAACAGCAAATGACTCAGACATCTGAAGTTCAGAACAATGTCCTGTCCAAAGTGTCTCAAGCCCTAGAAAAGCCACTTCAACTTTCCCATTACGGCTTATTGAGTGTAAAACACCAACAGGAGATTGTTTTTCCCTGGATCCTGAATTCTGCAAATGTGATCCATGTAACCGAACCCAATCTCCTGCACCGAAGCCTAAAGAAACTCTCTCCAGATGACTGGAATGTATCCTCATAGGGTCATGCAAGCCATGTACCCTTACAAGCACATACATATCACCATCCATTCCAACTATTGTACCCTCCACAATACTCGTGTCCTTTGGTTTTGTCATACTGGCAATCTTTCTTGACCTCACATAATCCCCAACTTGAAGCTTGTCCTTCAAAAATAGCCAGTTGCAGTTCTGAACATCATTTCCTTTCAAATCACTCTTGTCTCTGGCACAGATCCATCCACTGTCTCCAAATATTGCATTGGGGCTGTTCAAATTAAATAAAAACCAAGGTGAAATACTAGATATAGAGTATAAGCTGTAGAAGGCATCTAATCTAAGAAAGTTATGCAACAGTAATACAAAGCAGCTAGGAGGATGCATGCACTATTCATGCAACTGTATATTCTGATTATTAGTCAAATTAAGCCAAATCTAAAAATTGATCATCCAACTTGAGTAAAATGTACATAGCATCTAATAGTACACAAAGGATTAGCTTAAAAACGTGTTTCATTTCTACGTAAATGAATAGAGAATTAGCATATCACTTTGAAAAGGGATTAAACATGCTATAAAAATATCATAGTAGATAGTATCCACAAACAGAAAAATATCAATAACCCAAGTTATCATTTTCCATGTAGATCTAAAAGGGCAATTTCAATGCATGCACTGTTACTTTGGAGAGCTTACGATTGAAAAGATTAGTATAAAGGTAAATGGTCTGTATACCTCGCCAAATTACAGCCCCACCGGATATGCACTTGCACCCAGTAGTGCAATGGGTGTGTTTAGGATCCACTTCAAACTCAAGTTGCATTTTCCATGCATGGGGGTTTGTCTAGACTCTAGCCTGTACAGCTCCAGGCAAAGTTGCCAAATACTTCCCTTTCCTATCCAGATACATGTACTCATGTATTGGCTACTGGATACAGATACGATACTCCCTGATACAGCATGACTATCCAGAAGTGTCCATATATGAGCCCATATTTTGGGCTCTATGCAAATATGTCTCTATACAATACCACATAGTGTGATGCCATATCTAGTTTAGGGTTATAGTTATAAAAAGCATTTGAAGATTGCAAAAGAAATAAAATGTTAAATGTAAATCGTCCACACCTACCTACTAACCTAGTAATACCTACATAACTGAAAACAAATATACATCAACAAGCTAATATTATAGAGTAAAAATTGAAGGTAACTATGCTGATATGGAAGTTACAAAATATTTCTCTGGCTCAAAGGCCTGCAAATCCTAATATGTGTGGTTTCAATGTTGCTAATGAGAATGCATAAGTACTAGTTAGGGCGACTGGTTGCAGGGGGAACAAGGTAATAGGGACAGAATGTAAGAAAAAAGTGTGGGCTCCTTGCTATCGGGTCTGGATGATTTGGAAGTACCAATCACTCCTAGCAAGCTGTGAAATAATGGGGGGTGCAAAAGATATTCCTATGTTCCACGACATTCGGTAACAGGGACAGGGGACGGCAGGGGACATATTTCCAGGACATTTCCTAGAGGGCCAAAATAGGGGACGGCGGGGGACGTGTTTCCGGGACATTTCCTAGAGGGCCAAAAATAGGGGATGGCAGTAGACAAATATGTGTGTGTGCTGTGTGTGAAATTTTCAGAATATATTAGCATATTATATTTTTAATGTTTTTTATAAATCAGAAAATGTCTTGTCTGAGACACAAAATAAGCCTGCAACTTCAACACTTTGATTCATGCATGAAACGTAGATTCAACTTAATGCCAGCTTAGAACCATTAGTTAATGACAAATGTCAAAGCCCCCAACTTGGATTTGTTTCTACTTTGCTGTCTTAATAAAAAAAATGACTTGTGTTGGTTTTTTTTCATGTTGGCCCATAATGTGGCATTTCTGAATGATTACTAACAGAAAAGACATCTCTTAATGAGTAAAATGTTCAGAGTCTGACAAAGAAGTTCAGAGTGTGATCTATATTTGAGATTCATGATTTGGGTCCTCAGAATATTTAACCCAAAATAAAATGTTTACAGGTTGTTAAACTTGTTCCAATGCAGTTTGTAAGTGCAACTTTTATTGACAAGTTGTTTTTTTATGTTTTTGAACGCTGGAAGTGTTCCCTGCTGTTTGAGGATGGCCAGCTGTCCTGGGAATGGATAGCCATCTCCAAATGGCGGGGGATGTTTCCTGCCATTTTGGCCAATTTCATCCAAATGGCGGGAGACGTTTCCTGCCATTTTGGCCAATTTCCTCCAAATGGCAGGAGATGGGATGGGGATGTCCCCTTTGCATCCCACCGTCCTGGAAACGCCGAGGGGATGGGGGGTTCGGGGACAAGGGACACATCCCCGTGTAACCTTGGATATTTCTACTAAATATTTCTAATAAATTCGGCAAATTAAAGTTTTCTGAGGCTCCTTCAAAAAGAAGATTGACAGAAAAGCAGGTGATTGCAACAGCAGGGAAAAATGAGAAAGTTCAGTTGTTGTCTCAAACGTAGCAGATGAACATTGTCTCCTGTTTTGGTGAGCACTCAATTCTTTATTTGGGTCAGGAAGTACTATATGAGGAACAGAAATTTTCTAGCAGAGGCTTTAATATGTAGATTTAAAATTTTAATGCAGTTATATTAATTAGAATCAAATGATTCAATACATTAAGGCTCCTTACAAAGTCTCAATCCATTGGCTTACAACATACTCTTCTTCTGCAAATCATATTCAGTTTACATCAACCTTCATTCACCAAGTTCAGCCAACTTTAATACACCCATTCACACAAATAGTTATAGCCACAAAACCATCCAAATGTCTATCTAATTGCCACAGATGACCAAGTCCCACAACCATTTCATACCAGCATACCACATATTACATATAACATAATGTCTCCATATGACTAATCATCACATAAAGTCATTTTCCACTCACATTTGAGCAAAAGGTGATGACCCACTCTACTTGACCTATGTTGTCTTCCTACACTACACCCTAACAATGTCAGAGACACTCCTGATGAAACATAGTTGCCTATAGTTCTTTTAAGCATCTCCTAAAACATCTCCATGCTCTTAAATTCTTAATTATCACTGCATATATCCTATTAGTCCCACACTCCTGCACTATTATATACACTTACATTGGCATGCCTATGATTATATGGTTGTGAGTTCTCCTCCAAATGACCTGCAGTTTGGAAAATAGCTCTAGTGACCTAAGAAAAGTCCCCATGCCAAACCTTAACACCTAGAACTCATTACAACCTGCCACATAGACAATCAAAGATGTTCTACCAATCTCCAACTAAACTCTATTTAAGAACTTCGTGCAGGTGAATGGCATACCCTAATTCCAACCACAATTCTACAGAGTTTCCTTATGGGGGGATGTGGGGACATGTTTCAGGGATGGGGGGTGGCTAAGGGCCTAAATTTGGGGACGGCAGCAGGGAAGCAGTGAGAGGAGTGGCACTAATATACAATTTGAGGTGAATTGAAATATTCAAGGCAAAATCTGCAATTACAACATCTTTGTGAGTGCCCCATGAAAGGAAAACTAGTTTTCATGAAGTTAAAGGTTGCAATCAATACATAATGGCATGTGCTATATAGAAAGTGACCCAACAACGTCCCTAGTGGAGGTGCTGTAGGGGGATGTCTCTGAAGTGCCCAAGCCCCAAAAATGTCCCCACATCGGGTGTGCACGGGGTTGGGGGTAACATGTCCCCGTGGAATAGTGGTTCCAAGACATTATTTGAACTAATAATCAAAAGGCAAGGAATCCCAATTTAATTACATGTTGGCATCTTTTCACTTTGTTAAGCATTTCTTATAAATAACTAGTGAAAGCATTTTATCTCAATAAGATACACTTTTGAATTTTGTTGATCCTGAGCAAAAAGCATGGTGGTTGTTTGCAAAAGATAGGGAATGCAGACCTATTACACAATACAAGATGTTTATTTTGACCAAAAGAAGGTTTATAATAAAATAAAGTAACCATTCATTATATCCATGTTTATAATCTCTGATTTTAGGCCTTAATGCATATAAGTAGTGAAAATATGTTTATTAATTCTTAAATGCATCACCTAAAAACCAGGTGAGTACTCATGATTCATGAGTCATTTTGCCAGAAATTTAACTCAGCCATAAATTGCTGAGGTAAGTTTCAGGTGAGTACTAGGCAGGATCTATGTCACAAGCAATGTGTTCATGTTCAAGTTCAACAAGAATAAAATTCAGATTAAGTTGGTAGGGATAATGTTAAAAAGAAATTGTGATTAAACTCGCCTATTAAATAAATTATTAATAAATTTATTTATTAATTATTAGAATTAGAATTCTAGATCAATGTTTAAATATTTTAAATGATAATATACTAAATGTAAATAGTATTAACTTTTAAAAAAAGGCAAAACAAATAAATAAGAACAAAACCTGAATCAATAGATGAAATACTCGCCAAAAATTTGGCGAGTTCTAAAAAACCCGCAAGTTTTTTTCCTTGGGGGTTAAACTTGCCATTAACTCACACAAGAACTCACCAAGTTTTTGCAAAATCTCAGAAAATCTGAGCCAAAAATTCGGCCACAACAGCAGAAAAGGCTTGTGATGCCAAAAGAAGGCATTTTCATTTCATTTTGTTTTCTCCTTTGCTCCTAAAGAGAAAAAACGATCTCCCAACCTTCTCCAAAGTCATTTGGAGTGATTCAAGTGGACTTGAAACAGATTTGAAGTGGATTTTGAGTGGATTTCAAAGCAAAACTGGATTCCCAAGTAGGTTTTCTGATATTTTTTATCTTCTTTTTAAAAAACATTTTATTTCTTTTTTTTGTTGCGTCAAGGTTTATAGAAAATCGACAATGGCCTTTCCTAAGTACTTTAAATTGATTTGGAGTTTAGAGTTCAAGAAACAAGATTTAACACCATTTTTGACAATTCTTGCTGGTTTTTTCACTATTTTCTCAAGAATCTCAACTTTTCAACAAAAAATTCAAACCCTAACACATTTTTTTTAATTTAAATTTTTTTTCCATTCAAGTTTCAACTATGTCTAGATTTATTTAAACTAATTTAGTTTGTTTGCTAATTTATTTTAATTAAAATATTAACTTGTGCTTTCATTTTGTATGTGTAGGTTAATTTATAATGGCAAATAAAGAAGGTTCTACGACTAGTTCAACTTCAGGGTCTGTTGCATCAGCAGAGGCACGTGCATCTGAATATGTAAGCACTCATCCTAAAGGTGCTAGAGACAAGGCTGGGAAGTATGCTATGAAGGATCAGAACCTGTGTTAGTGATTTGCATTAAATGTGAAACAGTATTTCATGGAGGCATAAACCGCTTTAAATACCACCTTCCAGGTATCAATAAACTTGATGTCAGGTGTTGTCCCAAGGCCACTGAGGAAATAAAAAGAAAAATGAATACCATACTTGCAGTCATAAAAGAGAAAAAATTGCAAAGGGAGGGAAAAACTAGCTATGGTGTGATATCTCCTCCTTAGCCAGCATCAGTTAATCAGGGTTAGTCTATCGCCATGTCCTTGTAGACTAACATGATTGATAGAAAGACAACTTGCCAGAATGAAAAGGAGGTATTAGATTATCAATCGCTACTTTGTGATATTTTAAGTTGCCAAGTTAAAACAATACTTTAGCCTAAGTAAATTAGTAGTACTCTCTCAAATAAGAACACTTATGATATGGCAGATTTTCCTGGAGAGAGAAAGAAGAGCTATGAGTTAGGTGCCCTTTGAGGAGAAAGAAAAAAAGTGACTTCATAAGTTTTTGTTTTTTTTTTTTAAAAGTCACTTTACTTGGGGGCTACTCCACTTAAGCTGGAAATAATAAAAAATTAAATTAGATCAGATTTAAGTGAAAAACCCTAATTAGGGCGTAGAAATGGGATGCTTATAAAGGCAACTTTATAAGGATATGTTTTGTGATTATTTTCTCTTTGCCTCTTGTGAGGAGCTTGGCTAAGCCTAACGGTGCCTTTATAAGGATATGTTTTGTGATTATTTTCTCTTTGCCTCTTGTGAAGAGCTGGCTAAGCCTAACGGTTTGGAGCAGCTTGTGGAGATAAAAACCTTCACAGGTGATCACATCTGCAATAGTGAAAGATCTACCTATGATGTCCCCTCTCCGAAAGAAGATTTAATAAATAAATAATAATATTAAATATAAGAAATAGATAAATAAATAAATAATCTAGTATAATTATAATATAAATAGATAATATATTATAAACTATTATTAATATAAAATAATATATTATTAATATAACATGATATAATATTAATAAAATAATATAATATATTACTACCAATTAGTATTTACTAATGCTGATGACGTTAACAAAGACCACATATTGAAAGGGAAGATAATGGTACAAGCAGCAATAATATGTATTTGCAGAAGTCAAACTAACTTCTAAGAGACAACTCAGCAGCGACTGCAACAATACAATGGGCAGTGACTCTAGATCAATGATTTGATACTAATTTGTTAATGAGAAAGTAATTCATTTTTAAAGAGGTGCAATCTTATACGGCAGGAGACTCTTGAAAGAAAAGTTAAAGATATATATGCAGAAAGAAATTAGAATTGGAAGGGCATCCAACAGCAGATAATATAATGCATGAAAAAGAATATAATATGCAGATTTGAATGTATATAAGTCCAGATATTAGGAGACCAGAAGAATAATTATTGATTCACAGGAATAAGTTTTCTTTCATAGATATATTTTATTACTAAGAAATAAACCATGGAAAGATTGACAAAGGGAGATTATTCGATTATTTCATTGGTCATTATCCTGGAGATTATTTGATTAAAATTTAAATGAAGAAAAGGTGTGAAATTAGAAAATAATTGTTTATTTTTACTTCTTTTGGGTCCCCACACCACACTTAGCTCTAAATCAGCCATAAAAAGCCTCTCCATCTCATTCTAACTCATTTTTTGGGTCCTCATGCCTCACTTAGCCCTAAATGGCTAAATCAACGAAAAAAATTTAAAAAGCCTCTCTATCCCATTCTAACTCATATTTATATGTCAATTTATATGCAATCAGAATTTAACTATAGCCTTTTTTCTTAATGAAAAATTATATACATTATGAATTTACCAATAAATTTTGCTTTGACAACTAATCCAATGTTGAGGCACTGATGGGACTCTTTTGGCAAAGAAACACAGTCACTTTTGTGGACAGCAATTCATATTCTAATCCAGCTATGCAGTCCTTCCTATTTTGAGTGTTCTTGGAGTGTATTTGAACATTTACACTTTAAGGAACACAACCATTTGAACCAACACTTTCCTCTTTGGCTTAAAAAATTCAAGGTTGAAAATTTAAAAGTCCTGAGTTAACCATTAAATATTGCTAGAACTACAGTAATCTAACTTTCCTGATTTAGATTTTAAATACTTCAAGATCAATCAACTCAAATTTCTAGCACAAACTAATAGTTCAGGAACTTATACTTTACTAAAATTAAATAGTGTCAAAGATGGTCAACCAATTGATCCTGATGAGATTGATCTTGAATTAGAACAGATCGCAACTCACATAAGAGACCGTCATTTGATGAACAGGATTTGGCATCTCAAATGAGGCATTTGATAATCATGACCACATTCCACAAGAGAAGAACAGGGAATAGAGGCATCAGCTTCACATTTTTTGTACCCTAGAAGCCTTAGGTGCTAATTGTGTTTTCAAGTTCAATACTTAGGTTGTAATGGTTATTTGATTAAGAACTTGATGCTCGCTAAAAATTTGAGATAAATTGAGTTCCATTTACACCTCCAATTTGTTGTATCAATGCCATGTAAAGGAAATGCTACCATGGATAAAATATGACAAACAAAACTCCCACACATTATATGTGTTATTCCTGGCCATGTTGAAGAAATAATAAGCTTCTAAATCAAATTAAATACCCAACAAATATTTCTAGATTGTCTCAAAAGGCCGTGTTCTCTTGATGAGATCATTAGAAAGAGCAATCAATTATCAAAATCATGCATGGTGATGTAAATGTTTAGAACCAAATTGATACCTTCCAGTAAGTTTATAAAAGAACTTACTTTTTAAAGGCGAAAAGTATGTCTGCTAACGATGGTCGATTATGAAAATCATACTCAAAGCAACCTTTGAGAACACTTTCAATAGCACTAGGCAGCCCACTGGGGACTTTTGGCTTTTCATGCCTGATAACTACTGCAGCATAAATTTCCTCTGCTGATTTCCCATACCAAGGCCTGACTCCTGTAAACATTTCTACAATGCTACATCCAAATCCCCAGCAATCTGTTTCACATGAAACTGGACCTCTTACATCTGCCTCCCACTGCTCTGGTGCCATATAATTTGGTGTGCCCAGTCTTAATGTTAAATCAGAACTTGACAATGGAATTTCCTGAAGTAGCATTGGAATACCAAAGTCTCCTAGAACTGCTTGATCATGTTCATCAAGAAGTAAATTAAAAGGTTTAAGATTAAGAACTAGGATCCCTTGAGAATGAAGCTCTAACACACCTTGTGCCACATCAGTGCCATACCTGGAAAGAAAAGAGAAATAAATTCAGAGCCAGGCTCAGACTATCATGTTTTCATTCAATAGACCTAAGATGAGAACACTCTCTTTCAAAACTGTATATTGCACCAAAAGTTATTTTTCTATGATGCATCATTGTTATATGCCTATAAGTTGTATACATAGAAAAAAAATAAAGACTGCTACATTGATATTGTTATTTTGTTTTCACACAATGCAAACAATAGAAATTTGTTGATTGGAAATAAATAAAAAACAAAACATTAATCACACAAAGACCTTTCCGAAAAAATAAAATCTAAGATGCTGAATATTTTGGCAAATGGATGTGCAAAACATATCAAGCACATTCAAAAATATGTGCCTCCTTATTTTGATATTTTAAAATGGAAACAATTCAAAAGAGGTCCACAAATCAAGAGTATATGCTGTTCCATATGTTTGTGACAGGATATTTAACCAGTACAGTAGATATATTTAGCAGGCGAGTCTTTGAAATATGAGAGTTCTTTCAAAATAGGGATTGAAGCCCAAGATACAAAGCCAGATCAAAGGAAAGACTTCAGTACGGGCCAAAACCATCTGTTAAATCAAATAGTAACCATCAGTCAAGCAGTCTTTTGTATAAGCAATGAACAAGCATTCAATCAAACTATGAGAGCTCTTCAGCAAGGAATACAACTGCAAATCTCTAGTTAGCCTTATGTGAATGTGCACATTGTCTTTTTGTAAATTGAGGGATCTGAAACACATCAATATATCCCTTTAATATGAGCCTGGTGAAATTCCATTCCAATGCCTCTTTCTTGAATCATGAGTTTGTATTAATGTTTAGTTATGAAGAGGATTGTTGATATCAGGAAAATTCATCAGAAATAAATCAACAGACCAAAAGAAAGATTTTTTTTCCTCGAGAGCAATTTATTTGGACAAAATGGGTTAGGATTAGGTTTTTACGAGGGAAAAAACAAGAAAGACACACACTAGGCAAATATTGCGAAAGATAGGGTCAAGGTAAGGATTAGGGAGTACAAAGAAAATAAACGGCCAACTTTGAAAATGGGGTAAAAAGGAGTCAAAATTCTGATTAAATTGTTTTTCGGTGATTTTTGGTCAATAAAATCATCAAAATATGGGATTAAAACTGTTTTGGTCAAATTTTTTAGTTAAAATCACCACTCCTCTGATCCATGAAAATTTTCCCAGGCATTGCAACTAACTTGATCCACCATTAGCCCTTTTGGCAACACTATTGATTGTAGGATCCAATTGCCTCTAAAAGTTTTCTCTCCACTGTTGTCAGCATAATTGTATGTACGGGTGTCATAATAAAGTGTTATGTTAATGTTATGTTAATCTCGGTGGTTAGTCACCAAAAGGGTAAAACAGTTACGACACGACGTTTCGGTCGTGTCCTTTCGGAAGCTATATGTACACACTATTCTGTGAATGTAAGGGACATGAAATATATACGGAATACTCTGATGATTACTTGAATACAATTGTCTTATACTACATGCTTAGCATTTAACTGTGTCTATGCAATTACTTTCTGTTGTCCCGAGAGGGAAAACATCTGGCGCCGTTGCCTAGACATACCCGAATGGCGAGTAGGCATAATGGGCTTACCCGTTAGTGCGATAAACCCAGAAGCCGAGGAAGCCCGTACCGAGTTGTACGACGGAGAGGATAATCTGGCACGTGACTTCCGAATTTTGTTTCAAGTAGCTCTTGAAACTCACGTCCGAAGGGAGGCAACGAACGGAGACGTCCTGCAGGCGTAGTGTGGGACGCGATTGGGGCGAACCTTGCAGCGAATCGGTTGTTGAACCAACTTCCACGGTTGCTGGCACAAGCAACACTCGCACGACGTATTCGGCAAGAGGAAATTGACCGTGAGGACCGCCACCAGGAGATCCTCCGTGCATTCCACGCCCGAGAGCATCTTCGTCGCCGTCGGGAGGAAGGAAATGACAAACAGTAAAGTTGTTGAAGTTTGAAACGAAGGGGAACGGAACACAAAAATTCAATTGTAGTTCAATTGAGAATGTTGTAAAGCAACATGAATTAATAAAAAATAAGTGTTCTTTTTTATTAAGCAATGTGTATAGTCTGTCTTGATGCCCAATAATTTAAATAAAGATTGAAATAAGAAAGTGATAGATGATGAAGGGGAAGCCGCACAGAAGGCTTTGATATCCGTGCAGCAACATGAACGTCGGTGTAGGCTCAGGCAACTTGCCAAGGACCAACTTGCCAGAGGGTTGCCCGAAGGGGACCTCGGAAGTGGCACGGAAGGTGCAGAAGCCGAATTGGAACAGTTCGTTTCGCCAGAACATCGAAGGGTGCGTAGTGAAGAATTAATCGAGGAAACGCGAGCATTGAAGACCTTCCTCCAGGAAGAACGAAACCAGTTTGAAGACTGGGTCCGTACACCACGTGCGGAAGACTGTGATCACGAAGGGAGACGTACGACTGAGGGTGACGTTGACGGAGCGGAGACACACGGGAACCCTCCGTTGGAGCCCACGACTCCACATAACACAGTTCCACCGGTGACACAGGCACAACAAGTGCCACCAGTAAATATCGTACAAAGCAGCACAGTAGGGGTGGGTGTGGGTACCACAGGCGGTGGTGCTGGACAACACACAACCCAACCACCTATGGCGACTCATAAAGAAAAGTTGCCAAAGTTCCATGATGATGGAAAGGACGACCCAGCACGGCATTGCCGTACATGCGAAACCATCTGGTCAACCAACGGGGTGACTGACCAAGATGAATGGATGAAGCAGTTCCCCGCCACATTGAGAGGAGTGGCTATTGACTGGTATTCAGACTTGGATAAAACCAAGGTAACTACGTGGGATGAACTGAAGAAAGCATTCGAGAAGGAATTCCGGCTTCTCCGAGATGATAATGAGATAGTCTCCGAAATCTACGGAACAAAGCAAGGTAAGAAGGAGACCGTACGAGCGTACGGCCGCCGACTTAAGGAATTAGTTGGAAAGATGGAAAACCAACCGGCTGATGGCCTAAAGAAGAGGTGGTTGGTCGAAGCCCTGAACCCTAAGCTACGACGAAAGATGAAAATTGTGCCTCCGACATCCTACGATAATGCATACAACCGGGCCATGAACCTGGAAAGCGAAAACAAGACGGCCAACAAGAAGAAGAATAGATCTTCGTCATCCTCTAAAGACGATACGTCGGAAGAGGAGAGTAGCAGTGACGAGAAGCCGAAGAAGAAAGTCACGGCCCTTCAAAAGGATATGGAACGGATGTTAAAAGAATTCAAGTCAATGAAGGGGACCACAAGCAAGGATGATGAACTGTGGTGCACGGATTGTAAGGAGAACGGCCACACGAAGGGTGCCTGTCCCAAGAAGGCATTCTGTGACATCTGCCAGATCATGGGACATTCTACAAAGGAATGCCCATACAATCTGAAGGCACGTAACCAGCAAGTGCTCTTTGCACAGGAGCAGCCTTCCACATCAGATTCAAACAATAATGCATCTTCCGGAGCTACCGAGGAAACCGACAAGGCGGACGGGGGAATAATAATAATTCCACCCGAAGCAAGGTCCAATACGATGCGAAGGGACACCCGATGATTCAATGTAGGGCTTGCAACCAACGGGGTCATTACGCACGAGAGTGTAATAATAATGATGCCCCTCAAAAGTTATGTTGGTGGTGCGGCCCCGGTGGCCACGAAAATGCCAATTGTCCGAAGTCTGGCGTAGGGGCCAATCTGATTGATATCGAAGGCAACACACGGGTTAAAGAAGTCATCCTTGCTCTTACCCGAGGGCAAGCAAAGAAAGCCCGATACCCCCATCCCCGTACAG
This sequence comes from Chamaecyparis obtusa, assembly GCA_027943335.1. Lineage (NCBI taxonomy): Eukaryota > Viridiplantae > Streptophyta > Pinopsida > Cupressales > Cupressaceae > Chamaecyparis > Chamaecyparis obtusa. Next base: position 2,920,702 of record BSBK01008882.1, on the reverse strand, counting down.
AGAAGCAGAGAATGGCGGAAGCAAGGGAGGAAATAGAAAGGGCCATGAAAGCCCAACGGGGAGAGACACACGAGTCATCTGGACCCTACTGCACAGACGTGGAGAGGAACATCGTACGGCAGATGCTTCAACTAGAGGTACCTGTGAAACTGAAGGACCTCCTACACACCATGCCTCAATTGGGGACAGTGTTGTTGGGTACAAAGGTTGATAAACCCAAACCGAGACACACGGATGCTTCCATACCAGAAATTTCTCATTGGCATCAGCGCAATTTAGCAACTTTTGTAGACTTGTAAGGAGCAAATCTAAGAAGTCTGCACGCCCTTTCTATTTGATTCTCCCTTAGAAACCGGACATTGGTAAGTAGCAAGGTGATGCATTTTTGGTTTACAATTTGTTTCTCATTTTTTCTTACAATGGTTTGGTTAGCCAGCAAGGTCATCATTAATGTTGGCAGGTACAATGCATATTACAGTGTCCAAGAAATTGATTTTGCTTGCTGGATATGCATTGGGAGCAGCAGAATTTGGGCCAGGATGGCATTTCTAAGAGTGGCTGAGTTGTTATTGTTGCAGCAGAGTGCAAAGATGTTTGTGGATTTAATAGCAGTGAGAATAAAGAGACTATCCCTCAGGGACAGGGTTAAGCAGTAAAGCCCTTGGTTTTAAGAGAGTGGAAAGAAGCCGGGTAAAGCCTTTGAGGCTAGGGGGTCGTAGAGGGGAGGAGATCCAAAGGGAGTTAGAATATTGGGGCAATAGACTTGCCAGTTATGAGGTCCATATGAACCAAAATTCTGAGTTAGAATTTGGGGCAATAGACTTGCCAGTTATAAGGTCTGCAAGAACCAAAATTCTTGTGGTTGAATCAGGCAGGGAGTCCTACTGAACGCACTGTGAGGTGAATCCAGATTTAGGAGAGACTTTACCTCTTCTAGTGATGCAAATGTCCACTAGAGGCTGAATATCAGCAGTATCTTTGTCAGCGGACCTGAAAATGGAAAGTGAGACACATTGTTCATCCTTGTCTAAAATAATATGATAAACTTATCCACTCTTCAACTTCTCAAGTGTCGTCAACAGGGTTTGAGCCCTTCATGTGAGTGGTCTTCTTGATGGGGTTCTTTCTTCTTGCATGTGCCCTTAGAGAGCCAGATCAAAAACTTACATTTACAGTGTCTCAAATGGATTTCTATAGCTTTGGAGAGTAGCTTGCTATTCCTTGTGCCCATTGCAATAGTGCTATAAGTGCAAAAGGGCCGGAGATTGAACTAAAAAAACCTCTTCAACGACCAACAATGAATGCAAACCAACCATCAAAAGATCATATATATTCAGAACATTCTCATCACAACATTCCCTTCTACTTATTCTGATGAGTAGAATGAACAGGGATTTTAACTCTTTTTGCTGATTTGTAGTACCACTCTGGGCATTAAATATGAGCGGACCATCATCAAACCCAACTTCAAAAAGCCCTGACCTAGCCATGTTTGCCTGCCATCTACATTATTCCAGTCAAGATTTGGTAAGGAATTGTAGTAAAATCAAGCTCTTTAATAAACAATTTATCCCAGATTCCATACTGATGCACATCAAACAACTGATTACAGTCATAAATGATAGATATCACCTCTGTATCAGGGAAATCATCTTGCACAGACAACTCCAGTTAAACACCCTTTTGAAATGTCATTGTTTGAGCATTGAAAAAAGTGTGAATTGGTAGACTGATGAAGGTGTATTTAGTGGGAGAAAATGTTTATAAGTAAAATCAGTAAGGCCCTTAGTTTTCAGAGAGGAGTTTTCAGAGAGGTTTCTTTTGCATTAGAATCACAATATGGGAAGCAAGATTTAGGTATCATTGTTTTGTAATGTGAGTTAGGACTACCATCACTAAAAAGGTTTTTTCTTGTTTAGCAGATGTCAGCCAGCATTGATTTTGGCAATTTGTGCATGTTTGATGGGGCATGGTAGATGAGTAGGTGAAATTGTGAAGAACCAACCCCCAAGTGAGAGGCCATGGATTCAAAGCTCATAATGAATGCTAAAAATATCTGTTCTGAGGGATGAAAAGATACACACTGAGTGTTATGCCATTTTTAACACCATACTGATGAAGAATGAGTTGGGAGGATCAGAGTATAGCTATAGTATTGAGCCATGCTACCTCTCAGTACCTGAATTAAAAAGTGGAAGTTTTGGAAGTAGTAGACAAATCCCTTTAATAGAAGAATTATGTGCAGTTAAATTATCACATATATGCAACTTGATTTGTATGTGGATACAAAACATGCATCTATGTGCCCATTCTTCTAATTGAATCTCAAATTATTCATCCTGAAAAATCAAATTTTAAAAACATTTAAATTTCTATCTGCTGTGGCACCTTAAAATATCTGATAAGGGAAGTCGGTCTCCTTTGAGTTGAGCCATTTTGTCTCCCACGGAACCTTCATAAAGCTTCATAACTATGCAAATCTACACAAATTTGAAACGGGTTTTTGGTCAAGAGGGCAGAACTTATCATGTTGTCAGTATATGCACACCAAACTAAATCTATAAATGAATCTACTAATCAAACCAATAAAAACACACCAATCAAAAAAGTCAAATAATCCAGTAACAATGCAATCTTAAATATGCTTGTGAAATGCATTACCTTCTCACGTATTACAGATAGACCATATGGCCAACACACATGTTGTTTTTCCTGACACTTGTAAAACACATTCTGAAATTTTTCCATGAAAGGCTGAACCTGTTCTTCACTCGTGAACTTTAACATTTTAACAGCCACTTCTTGTGGTTTGTCATAACCCTCTGCATAATGAAGAGTTGCAATCCATATATCACCAAAAGGACCCCTGCCAATTCTATGAGTAATCCTTAAGGCTCCAGGGTCAATCCAGGGATTGGATTGGATGGGTGGTGCTGCAACAGTCTTAAGGCTTTCAACATCTCCTTCCAAAAATTCATATTCAAAAGTGGATTTGGATGGAGATGAACAACCAGTATGGCTGCTCATATTATACTCTTATATAGGTCCAAACCTGTTTGAAAAAAAAACAGAAGTATGATTAGTGTCAACCTTGAAAATTCTCCCAAAAGCCTTATTATAGAGTATTGAGGTATGAATGAAATAATTGTTCATTTGAAGAAGACAGATAAATTTCCCACAACATAAAACAATCAAATGCAACATTACATTAAATACTATGTATTGACTACTGAAGATTTAAAAATGAAAATAGGCGAACATTGATACAAAATTATTGCAGTAACTTATGTGCATTAAATGTGGGAACTCTCAAGTGATCATGCACCCTTCTCATTCAGCAAAATCAATTTTTGCGTTTTATGAAAAGACCTTTCCAAACAATATAAGCAATCTGACACAAATTACCCTAAATCTGAAAATTGTAATGAGATAAAGTAGTATTATACCAGCTACCCATCTCTAAATACAAATCTCATCACGGATAATGAAAATATTAAGGGTGGTCCCCAAATCTTCTCACTATATAGTATAAATATATCAATGAGCTCAATTTACAATCTTCGACAAATAATTGGTATTTTTGTATCAAAACATTCAAAGCCATAAAGGTTGCCATTAACATATAAACAGTATTCTCCTTAATACCTTATTGCTGCTGGACAAATATTTGAACAGAACATTACTATTTCAATAGTATATTTTTCATAAAATTCAGTTATTTGCTGAAAGCATTAACATACATGCAATTCCAAACTACCCTTTACACGAGATTGTCTGAAGAAATCATTTCACAAGGGTAGAATACTAGAAAGAAACTTTAACACACTATCTACTCATTTTCAGGGGTAGTTCTACTGCTATTGATTCTGATCAGAAATTCCAATATTTTATATTGACTCTTCAACTAGATGTGACCTAGTGTTGGCATCCCAGATATCAGCAGAGCTGATCCAATGGTAACTGAAGCAAACAAACAATAAAAACTATTCTTCATAAACCCAATTAATTTTATTCAACAGTCCCTCTTGCAAACAAATAGCACCAGCTAAGAATCCAGAGTAAAGCAAACCATGAAAATGTTTCAATAATATATTAGCCAAAGTTAAGAACTCACATAATTCACAATAAAGCTGCTGTTCCAACTATGCTCATATAAAATGTAATGTTGTATTAGTATAAACCCAACATTCAATAAAATTGAAGGATTGCAGTTAATTGTTAAGCTCGTATAAAATGTATTGTTGTATTAGTATAAAGCCAACATTCAATAAAATTGAAGAATTGCAGTTAATTGTTAAATTCAAAGTTAAAACTTAAAAGTTATATTCATTTGTGACAATATAACCATTAATTTAATTACAATGAAAAACAGAAATCAAAGTGCCTGAAAATACAGTTTGTACAAAATAAAGGTTTAAAATTCTTATGCAATTATTAATTTTGCTACAGATCAGTAAAAATATATGGAAATGCAATAAATGAAGAAAGATATAATCATCCACCAATGCAATCAGAGATATACTTGCAGAATATAAGTAGCCAAAGGTAATAAGAGTTTGTAGATTTCCACAATCCATGAGTTTATCTTAGTGTAGCTTTTGGATTCAATTGTGTGTATTTTTTGCATCAACATTTCGGATCACACTCTGTGATCCATCATTAGGATGATTGAGAGCACAAGGAAGAAAATAATGGATAAAATTGCAGACCTAACACACTAAAAAGAGAGGGATAGGTGGAAGAAGTCTTCCACACACTATCTTTCCTTCCACCTATCCCTCTCTTTTTAGTGTGTTAGGTCTGCAATTTTATCCATTATTTTTCTTCCACACACACTCTCTATCATCCTGATGATGGATCACGGAGTGTGATCTGAAATGTTGATGCAAATAATATACACACAATTGAATCCAGAAACTACACTAAGATAAAGCCAAAGGTAGTGTCACATAAACCAGAATAAGGCTGCAGTACAAAGCTGTAAATTCATAGAAATGAATCAGCTAATGCAACTATCTTAATTTAAGAGACCTTGTAGTTCAAAGTGTACAGGTGTCAAATTAATCCTAGAAGAGTGATTATGGTAAGATATCCAGGTAGTAACATTTTAAATGAAAAATGTTTAGCAAATAAAAGCCATTTTAACAGTGTCAATACTCAGCAACATAAATCGAAAGATTATATTTATTCTATTATTTTACATGGTAACTAATACTAATCGTGCATCTGGTTAATCTAAACCAGGTATACTAACTTGACTTCTCATTGGCCCCTATGGAGAGATTAATTGATCGGTAGATAGTCAAATGCTTCCTCAAATTTCAGATCAAAGGCTTGGGAAATTTGCAAATATACAAATGGTGCCAAGTTCAAGAGGCGTGAGAATGAAATTGACAGAGGGCCAAGCGATATCATTTTCCAGGTTAGTGGACATGTGCCAAAATCCATCTTGCTTGTTGGTGATGCCAAAGTTGACATTCAAATGCAAGGTCAAATCACAAGACAACATGATGCAGGAGCATCTGAGCGAACTGGCAATCGGCATCAACCAAAAATATTTTCAGGTCCCACCAGCAATTTTCAAAAATGATTTCTGGAAGATCCAAAAGGACTTGAGTAAAATCCTTTTGCAGGGATAGTCTTGGAGGAATGCTCGAACAAAATCCTTCTGCGAGGAATCTCGGTATGCTATTCCCAGCATACCCACCAATTTTCAAGAAAAATAGAGCGCTTTGCATTTTTCCACATGACACACCCAATTCCACACACCCGAAGCTCCAAATTGACTGTTTAATTTCTTGGATAAGCATTAATAAAAGATTATTAATAGACTTCATGGAAATTTCTCTCTTATTTATTGGCAGTTTCCAATTTAAATAAAGAGGATAAATTTAAAAGAATTAAATAAAGTGTAAGATGGCATGTAGCGCCAAAATAGGGAAGAAAAAGACATTAAAATTTCATTTCTAAAACAGACGGAAGAGGCAAATTAAGAGGGATTCAAATAGAAGTTACCTATTTGTTTTGTAACACCAAAGATATGAAATGATTGAATTTTTAAATTTTAGTAAAAACAGATTTATACAGGGAATGCAACACCATGCTTGGAAGAGGAAAATGACCATGTTCAGCACCAGTTGACTGATGTAAACTGGCAATCAGCATCAACCAAAAATATTTTCAGGCTCTGCAGGCAGTTTTCAAAAATTGTTTCTGAATAATCAAAATCCTTTTGCAGGGACAGTCTAGGAAGAATGCTGGAATGAAATCCCTCTGCAAGGGATCTTAGTATGCCATTCCCAACATACCCACCAATTTTCAAGAAAAATGGAGCACTTCGTATTTTTAAGCATGTCGCACCCGATTTCGCACATCGGAAGCACCAAATTGACTGTTTAATTTCTTGGATGAGCATTAACAAGAGATTATTAACACACCAAGAAAATTTCTCTCTTATTTATTGGCAGTTTCCAATTTAAATACAGAGGATAAATTCAAAAGAATCAAAGAAAGTGTAAGATGGCATGTAGTGCCAAAATAGGAAAGAAGAAGGCATTAAAATTTCATTTCTAAAACAGATGGAAGAGCCATCTTAAGAGGGTTTCAAATAGCAATTACCTATTTGTTTTGTAATGCCAAAGATATGAAATGATTGAATTTTTAATTTTAGTAAAAACAGATTTCTACAGGGAATGTAACACCATGCTTGGCAGAGGAAAAAGAAGCCATCTTCAGCGCCCATTGATTGATCAATTTACATCAGATTGTGAGGGAATTTCTCTCTACATTTGTAGCAGCAAATGAGGATGCCCAAAGCTGAGGGAATTTCACTATATATGGGGAGAAAACAATGAATATTAAAAGAGAATTTTGATGGGAGAACAATGCAAGTTTTAATGAAAAATAAGCAGCATCGAAGAAGATATATGAGGGGGATTTAAAATGACTTCTTTGCTGGAAGTTTAAGGATGCACTAGTTGTTGGATATGTAGGTGTGAGAATTAGGGAGGTCATGATTGTTAAATTTGCATTTGCAGATTTAGGGGGAATGTAATTTGACTTCATTGTTGCAATCTAAGTAGTAGTTTGAATGCAGAGAGTCTCTGTGATTGTTTGTGTCTGCAGCCAGAGGCGAGTACCCTCTTGCATCACAACATCTTGCACTAAAAAGGTCAAGGTGATATCAAACCTTGGAGCTGCACCATAACTGAGGGTCAATATTCATGCAAGATCTACACCAAACATGCTAGAATAGTTATCAACTAAAGGTTTGCACTTAGATGGCATTACTCTTAAAATTTGTACCAAATACTATAATCATGCCAAGGCTACTCGCGCAACAAAACTAGCAATAGAAATGAAGATTAAACTTACATGTCAAGACCTTTGTAGATCTACAACCAGGTCATTCCATGATTCTTTATAACTGATCCATAAGAGTTATATGTTTTTAGTTTTACCTAGCACCCTCTATGTAACATTGTGTAGAATCGAGATATTGCTACAAAAAATGAACTTAAGTCCACAATTCCTAAAGGGCATAGAGCAGAAGCTTTGCACGTGAAGAGACACTTGAGAAATATAACTTGAATGTAGAGTGCAGGCTATTCAGATATTAGATTATTGAAGAATCCAATTTGCAGAAACACCTGTAATGTTAATAGGATTACCAAGTCTTGTTCAAAATTCCTTTTTGTTTCTCAGATCAGGATTGTGTTAATTTAATTAATCTAGTGAATTTCTGTGAACAAATGAAGGAAAAGTAAATAATATACCACCTGAAATGTGCATCTGTATAGATATCCAGGTTGATATCGCCTTGTACTCATTAAACAGATCATTCATGCATCCCTAACTTTGCACAATTCCATTAGTTACAACTTACAACCATACATACATGTATAGGCATAAGCATATGTATATGTATGTATGTGTGAACAGATGAAGGAAACTAACCAATATATCCCCTAAATTGTGCATCTGTATAGATATCCACATAGATATAGCCTTGTGAACGTTAAGCAGATCATTAACTCATGACTAGCTTTTTACAAATTCATCAATTGGCACCATACAAATATTTATATGCATATGCAATGTATATGTACGTGTGTGCATATAGATATATCTAAGCGTGTGTGGATGTGTCTATGCATATGCATGTATAATCACAGTCATATTCACATATAAATAGAGACAAAGATGGTTAAAATTTATGTTTTTCATGCTGAAGTTACAAGTATAACATTGGGATTTACCAGCTTGAACTGGAATGATCAAAAGCAAAACTACCATTGTTTATAACACCACAAACTTCACCCTCCACATGCAGGTGATTGAATATGCAAAAGCAATTTACTGAATTTCAGATCTTCTTTAAAATCCACACAAAATGTAGCTGATAAATATTCTATCAAATGTTACATTATACATACTACCAGAACTAGGCATATGGATTTCATGGCCATCCAAACAAATCTAAGTTAACACCAAAAAAAGTTTGCAATCTTAAAAAGCAAGTAGCTGAAGTATTTACAGATACTTGTGAATTATTTCAGCGTGTGCCTTAAGGAAAACGATGCACAAATGCGTTCCAACTGCAAGAGAACAACAGGTCATGTTAGCCTCTCCCAGGTGTCCATCACAACCCTCAGATAATCTAATAGGAAAAATTGAAATTATATTAACGTCTACGAATGAATAAAATAGCTCAATGAAACTAGAAAGTAAAGCACGTTGCAAGAGAGCCAAAAATAAGTGCCGAAACAGTTAGCTAAAAGTCAACATCACAATAAGAAACGATCCCTCTACCATTCCAGAGAGTCACGCACTTCACATTGATGTCTATTACCATTCCGATCAATCTAACTCACATGCATTTCCCAACCCCCGAAGCACAAATAGAAAGAAAGTACATATGATTACACTAGTGACTAACTCCAGCATACACTTCCACTCAAAAGACAATGAAATCATCCATCCAGAGGACAGAAATGCACCACAGTTGCATCAAAATGACTATTCAAGATGTTTTTAGACTGTTTTTCATCCCTCAATGCATGTTTTAATTATAAGAGAAATGCCGGTGAGGTGAATTACAGCAGTCCTCTCCCGAGAGCAATCTTCACCAAAGACAATTAAACTTAATTGCTTGAATTTCTATCTAAATTTCTTCAACACATGATGAAGAACTCAAATAAGCGCAGGTAAAGAAGTGAGCCACTCCTGGTCTTTATTCTAAACAGGATTTCACTGTGCGTCTAATATTCTGGACTCTTCAAAAATTCTCAATATAGTCAAACCCGTGAGATATCATCCGGCACATTACAGTGTAAGACTAGCGTTTTGTTAAATCTAGACGTACAATCGAAACCTAATTTATCATATTCTAAAAATACTTTTGTTCTAGCTGGCCAAGCTCAAGTTCCTAGTAAAACCCAATTCATTTTGTTCCAAGCTACTTTTATCCTTGAAGGCCGAGCTCATGTTCCTAGTAAAACCCAATTCATTTTGTTCCAAACTACTTTTGTCCTTGATGACCGAGCTCCTGTTCCTCGTAAAAACTAATTAAATTTGTTCCAAACTACTTTTCTCGAGTAATTAGCCCACGAGGAATCTAGAGGAAAAAAATCTAAAATTTAAATAGTTAACTTTAAGCTTAAGTGCTAAGAACTCCTAAAATAATTCAGAGTAAAGATGGCAGGGGTGCTTATGAAAATTTACTTTGCGGTAAAAGGTCATCAATTCACTAGTATGAAACAGAAATAACAACTTCACTTTATATATATAATTGCACAGCAAGAAAAGCAATAAAGCAGGTAAATCTTACTTTTCAAAATACAAATATCAAAAACTTTACACAAATATTACCTGTTAACTGCGGTTTCTCTCCAAATTTCGCTTCACTGAAGAGATTTCAACAAATTTAACTGCAGATAATTTTAAGGCAACGCGATTAAATTAGTACCAGATATAAATGAACTAACCAAGCGATAACTCCACATAACTCAGAGCAAAGCTGTAAAATTCATTTCTGAGAAAAACAATTTTATGCCACTCTCTTTTAAATTTCAACAGTTGAATAGCATGGAAAATCTTATAGACTGGAAAACCGAAATAAATACTCCGAACGCAATTCTTGCCTGTTATGGCTCTGCAATTAGTGAATCCGCCGTTTCAGAAATAAGGATCCACCGACTTAAATTCTTACACTTGAGAAGAGAATTCCGAGACAGATAAGACTTTCCTGATACCTAGAGAAGCGCTATACGAGAAAAAAAACATTGCTGCTCATCTCGTCCTTATATGGTGGGTTCCATACATGCTTGTGGTGTCATGGAGTTCCGTGAAATATATTTTATATTAAATCGAAACTTTAAGGCTTCGCACTATGGACACGTAGATTTTGTTACTTGTTACCTTCCACGATATGATTTCCTTGGGCTATGTTTCCCATCCGGAACAAGGTGTAGGATCATTACCAAGACTTTGGGGTGTCTTCCCGAAAGCTTGGAGGAGAGTTTCCACTCTCTGGAACATTTATAGGCCAATCTAGTATAAATGGATGAATGGAGGAATTTCAGTTTAAGGGATCAAGAATATTTGGTTTGAATATTATTCTATATTTTGTATTTAATGTAATATATTTTTTTATTAAATTATAATAATTTTATAAAAGATATATATTTTTCTTAATTTTTTTTACATTTAAGCTGATGTGAATTAGTCTTTAATTGAATTATGGTGAAGGTGAACATATCCTTGACTTAACGAGGGACTTCCTACAAGAAGTGTTGTTGTGGCAAGGTCAAATCTGCAAAGCTTAGAGGGTTGGCAAATCACACGCTAAGAGAGATAGGTCAATCAAGGTAGTCATGCTCAGTGTTAACGACAAACGAAATCTACTGAACAAAAAACAGCTCTTGAGGGGTTCTCACTTCTTTTTAGAGGAGGATCTAACTATGAGGCAACAAGAAGAAAGAAGGATGGAAATGGAAAAAATCAGAACAGCTAGAAATGAAGGCAAAAGGGCTTGGATGTTCAAGGGAAAAGCAATTATTGCCCATTTTGGCAACCGCCCCAATGAAGAGCAGCAAGTAAGCAACAAAGGTGTAACAACAAACACTTTAGCATGCAGCAATACAACAAGATCGGCAATCACTCGTAGTGATAATAACTCAACTTCGAGTCTTCCACATTAAAACAAATAGCAATCAAGCTCAACCCAGGCGTCCTTAAGTTTAGTTTGTTGGAATTGCAGAGGTTATCCGTGGAGGCATGGGCCTGGGTTAGGACCTATTGCGAAAGGCAAAGACATTATTTGTCTCATAGAGACGCATGAGCATGAGGGATGTAAGACCCCATTGTTTGAAGGCTACTGGAAGTTGGCAGTGTGGAATGAGGCAGCGGGAAATAGTAAAGGTCATGGAGGCATAATGGTTCTAGTAAAAGAAAGGGAAGGTCGTGTCATTCAGTTGGAAAAGGCAGATTCTAATAAACAATTTATATGGCTCAAAATTGTGGAAAATAACAATCTTCTCAGGATCGCAACCTGTTATTTTGCCCCACAGGTATCTAAAACTTATAAAAAGTGTGGATTAGATCACAATGACCCCTATGCTGCATTAAAGAAAGATGTTGTTATTTTTTCGCAACGTGGGGATGTTCTTCTTGTTGGAGATTTCAATGCTAGGACAACAAATTGGCAAGCAAGTATTTTTAGCACCAAAGTAAATGATAACCCTATTTGGCTCACAGAAGAGAGAAAACATCAATGGGAAAGAATATCCGATGATGCTAAAGGCTGCAATCATTTTGGGGAAGAATTGATCACTCTATGTGGCACATTTGATCTAATAATTTGTAATGGTTTGGCTAAATAGGCTAAGTCGGGCAATTTCACTTACAACACATACAGTGGGGCAAGTGTGGTGGATTATGTAATTTGTTCGCAGAATTTGTATGAGAAAATTGAAGAAGTTGAAATTGGGGAGCACATATGGGATCTCAAATCAGATCATAGACCGATGTACATAAATTTGTATTGGGCAAAGGATAGGCAGCTTGGGGCAAAAAATCAAGGCCCTCAACATCCCCCTTCTCAGGGCAGAATTCTGTTGACTTCAAAAAATGGTAAAATTTTCAGAGCTACTCTTGAGAGGCTTTGTATGGGACATCCTATGTATAAGCATGTTGTTAATAGTCATGCTTTATCAAGTCTTATTCATGAGGCTCTCTCAAAATGCAAGAGAGCAAAAAATAGAAAATCTGAAACTAATTTTTTTCCAGCTAATGCATGGTTTGATAAGGAATGCAAGAGGGCTAGGAGAAACCTAAGGGAGTCAAATAAAACTAACCTTGACATTAAGGCCTACAAACAGATCCTAAAGAAGAAAAAAAATTGATTTTATGTTCACAAGGAGAGAGGAGTTAATTTTCTTGGGCAGAAATAACCCCAAACTTTTTTGGAAAGAATTCCAACCAAGGAAGAAGCAAACTGAAAATAATATTACTGCCACCCAATGGTTTGAATATGCTAAGAAACTTTATGAACAAGAAGGTGGAGTGGGCCAGCCACCCTTGGTCAACAATACTACAAATCTTTTCACCGTGCAGGAGATAGAGATGGGGATTAAGAGGTTGGGTGGGGGTAAAGCAAAAGACCTTGTTGAGCTTCAAGCAGAATATCTGAAGTGGGGTATGAAAACTCTTGCACCACACATCATAGAAATCTTCAACAAAATCTGCCAAGAGGGGTTTCCTAAAGATTGGACAATCAGCCTTGCAATACCACTTTTTAAGAGTGGTGATGTCAACAACCCCTCCAACTATAGAACTATAATGATCAATCCCCTCTTTGCTAAACTTTTTGGCAGCATGATAAAAACTAGGATCAGCAAATGGGCGAAAGAAAACCATAAACGCACTAAAGGGCAAGCTGGTTTTAGGCCAAAGCACTCGACGGTTGATCACTGTGTCACTCTGAGACACATTATTGAAAAAGAGTGGGAGAAAAAGGAAGAGGTTTTTGGTTGCTTTGTTGACTTTAAAAAGGTTTTTGACACTGTCCCTAGAGACAAGCTTTGGCTCAGGATGGAAGAATTGGGGATTCCTATGCATCTCAGAGCTGTTGTTCGTAGGATGTACGAAGAGGTGAAAGTCAAAATCAAAACATCAGATGGCATTACAGAATGTTTTAGGAGCGATATCAGGGTCAAACAAGGTTGCCCTTTATCTCCTACTTTGTTTGGTTTATATATCGATAAACTTGAAGAGTGGTTAAACATGCAAAAGGGTGAAGGCATTCAGCTAGGTGAATTTGTTATAAAGCTGCTCCTCTATGCGGATGATCTCATTTTGATTGCCAAATCTGCTTGTGGTTTGCAAGAACATCTATCTTCTCTTGAGAGCTTTTGCAGAATGGTGGGTATGCAGGTCAATATCAACAAGACTAAGGTTATGGTTTTCTCTAATAATAAAAAATAGCATCAACATGAGTTTTACTTCAATGGAAGTGTTCTTGAAGAAGTTGCAGAGTATAAATACCTCAGCATTGATTTCAACAAAAAACTAAGCTGGTCTGGCTGCAAAAATAAAAGGACATAAGGTTCGTGGAAGGATTTTTATGCTCTTTAGAATAGGTGTCGTGAAGCAGAGCTTTGGGATTGGAAAACTATTCAAACCTTGTTTGGTCTTCTTGTGCTGTCGGTTGTTCTTTACGGATGTGAATTATGGGCCAGCAACACTACAATAGCACAATGGAAACAAATCGAAGGAATCCAAAAGTGTTTGATCACAAGCAAATTTAAAATCAAAAGCACTGTTCCATATGATATCATGCTAAGTGAAATGGGGGTTGCACCTATCGAGGCACTTGCTATGGTTCGCCTTTTAAGCTACCTAAAAAGAATCGAAAAAATGGAAGAAGATAGATGGCCTAAAGTTGTCTTTAATGATACATTGTGTAAATGAAAAAGGACATGGATGCAACAAAACATCAAATGGATGAGTAAATAGAATATTCAGTTCAATATGTGCCCCACAAATAACAAAGAAATAAAGGTTTTTGTTATGGAGAAATTCTACAAGAGAAATTGGGGGAATGAGATCGGGAGGAAGAAAATATATTATATAAATGAGTTCAACCCCACATGTGATCAACTCCAAAAAGCGTACATAGGAGCCAACATTTATTAGAGGGCTAAAATTCTTATTGCTCAGCTGAGAACCACCTCTCACCAACTTTGTTGTGAGACCGGGCATTGGAAGAGGCCAAAGGAGGCTTGGGAAGAGAGAATTTGCAAATTTTGCAATTCTGGGAAAGTGGAAACTGAATAGCACTTTATTTTAGAATGTGAGGCCTACAAGGACAGCAGAGATAAATTTGCGGATACTATATGTGATAGCTCTTGGCATAACCTATTCTACGAAGAGTACATTGAGTAGCTGGGTGGGCTCATCATCAACTTGCACAAGAAATGAACGGAATTACTTCAGTCTGCTTAAGTTGTCTTGTTGTCCCATAGGCTATTTTTAGCCTCGCAGACGTTAAAATTTTATCTTATCTTATCTATCTATGAATCTTTTGGTGGTGATTACATGTAGAGAAAGTCATATTACTAGTACTTCAAACGTGAGAAAATGGAATAGATGTACCAAACAAATATTGAAAAAATATTATCTACATTGTAATGGCAAATTTTTTATATTCTTGTTAATCTCATTTTGTTTTGGACTGATTTTGAAAAAGTATATGAATATTATTAGATAGAAATATGACATAATATTGTGTTAATCTCAAATTCTTCTCTAATCTTTGTTCGTACTCATTTATTTGTACTTTCACACGTTTTTATGTATTTGACTATATCTAAATTTGTATGTTAATTTCATTTATATTATTGCACATCTTGTATTTTAATATAATTATTTTTTATTAAATCATATATATATATATATATATATATATATATATATATATATATATATATATATATATATATATATATATATATATATATATATATATATATAAAATAATTTTTTCCTTTATATCGATCTTTTGATGGTGATTACATGTAGAGAAATTCATATTACTAGCACTTGCAAATGTAAGAAAATGCAATTGGTGTACTAAGCGAAAATTGAAAAAAATATTACTTATTATAATGGCAAAATTTGTATATTCTTGATAATCTCATTTTGTTTTGGATTCATTTTGAAAGAATGTGTGAACATGATTACATAGAAATATGACATGATATTGTGTTAATCTTGACTTCTTCTCTAATCTTCGTTCACACTCATTTATTTCTACTTTTATACATATCTATGTATTTGACTATATATATATATAGCTTATTGATACCAAACTCCACACATTTACATCATTGTCATCTTTTATCCTCGTACATCTAATATTTGCCTCAAAATTCATGTTCCCCTATCCTTAACCAATTTTTCTATGCATGGGAGCAATCCCACAATTCTACCTTGTTAGTGAAAAGCACTAAGGTTGAAGTGATTGGGAGAATCAAGTTAAATTATAGAGTTTGAGGTAGGTTAATAGTGGCTAGGAAGTTCAAGTACTGCACACTTTGGGACTACTCAAATTATTATAGGGATATGTATGTAATTTCTTAAATATAAATATATAGGCATCTCATTGTATATCTACGAGTGGTGCAATTAAGAGCCCCTTTTACAAAAATAAGTACATAATTTTTAGTCCCTACCTTTACAGGCAGGAGACTAATGTTTTCACCTGCGCAAATGACAATTAATCTTATCTAGATAATCGTGCTAAAGCAAAATAAAATGCTTATTCCAAAGTTTGCAGCACTAATATTTTTTTAATTTATTTTTCACCTTTTTTTTTCATTTTATGATTGGCCCGTCTTAATTTTCTGGGGTTTTTGACATTTTCTATTAATAAAAAATTAGAAGAAAAATCCTCAACCAATAAGTGAGTAGTGCAGGAAAATTTTAAAACATTTCTTAATGTTTTATGTGATGCAATTTATATTAGTTTAAAACATGCCCTAAATTGGATCTTAAAAAATTGAAAACCGTATCCCTATTTTTATGTTTTCTTGTTCTCTTATTCACTGTAGCCATGGCGATGAAGGAGTAAAATGCAATGGATATCCCAAAAGAGTGGAAGAATATGAAGGTGTAAGAGCTTCAAGATGAGTTTTCTAGAAAGGGTCTGAGCACCTCTGGTCTAACCTTGCTTGAAAGGTTGGAAAAGTCCTCTTCTCCACTGGAAAATGGCGTAGCCAAGTCTTTGGAGCCACAATTAGTAGAAATCACGCCTCCATCAGAAGACACACAAATAAATTGTAATGATGCATTAGTTAAGGATGAACATGAACACAAATGCACTGCAGTTACGAAAGAAGAAGATTCATGTGGAAGCATTTCTAGCCCTGATAAGTGCGAGTCTGCAAAATTTGTGGAGCCGACAACCGTGCAGAAAATGTCAAATGATGGGAAGGATAATGGTGGAGTTGCAAATATCACTGTCGAGGGCTTGACAAATTTGGAAAAAAAAATCATTCTGTAGAGAAGGGATGGTTTGGTGTTGCAGTTGACGAAGGAAGAAAAGGGTAGGTCAAGAGCTAAGAGGTAAATTTTCTTGCAAAATGTATTTATTCCTTTTGTTTGCAGCCTAGTTTATTTTAAGGATTTTAATTCTATGGAAATGTTCACCCTAACTTTCATATTGTTTTCTTTTTGGTGTATTTTTGTCAAGGTCTTGCTTCATTCGTTCCTGTATTAGATCTTTTGGAGCATTGATTAAGGGGTTTTAGCTATTTGATCGGTCTATATGGCTTCAAATATGTTAGTTGAAGGTGTTTTTGGCAAGTGAACACTTTTTCTATGAGGAGCTTTGTAAGACTGAGCACCTGAAAGAACAATCCCTATTCCAGTCACATCTCTTGCAACATTTGTGACTCTTGTAACATTATACAGGGACCAGCCTATACTCCAAATGTTGGTAAAGAATAACATTCAAAGTGAGAGAAAGTTTTCATCAGAGAATGGGAAAAATATAGCAATATCAAGTAGAGTGATCAATATTGGACCTGCAAACTCTATCTCAACAGAATTTGTTGCCAAATTTGTTGGAAGCCCAAAGATTTATGTGAGTGTTCATGATCTATTTTTCTTTACCATGAACATCCTTCAAGGTTTAATAATTGTCTTTGTTATCATGGATATGTAGTGCATTGAAATTTCTTATTTGCTAAGCATTGCAGAAACTACTAGTGCGGGAACTTTCTAGAAATGATAGGAAAACTAATGAATTTCATTTTGAAGATGATACTGATAAAGGGGCCAAGGATACACCAAGAGGTTAGTATTTTATGTCTAGGAGAATCTTTCACAAGCAATTGGAACTGATTAATACCTAAAGTAATAATCAACAGTTTTATATTTTAAATATTATAGCCTTTGTTGTTTCATGTGAATAGAACTACCAAATTAAAGATGTGATGTTGGGTTCTATAGAGCAATTGGATGGGGCAAATACAAAGGTAATTCATTATGCCTATAGATCACCATTAAAATAGGGATTTGTTTTCATGGTTGGAATGTTCACCATGTTTTATTTGAGATGCAATTCCTAAAAGTAGGAAGAATTTGGAATTCATAAATATGCCTTGCTAAATCATAAGAGGAGATTCATTAAATTACGCCCTTCAGTTATTCTATGCACTAGTATTTTTTAATGTACTTATATAGAGGTAAATGGACGACCATCTATAATTATAAATGGATTTTGTAGTTTCTCTAATATAATCCATGGAGTCTTTGTTACAAAGTAATTCACCAAAAAATATGATTCTTCCTATAATAACACCAACACAATACAAAGAAACTGATTCTCACCTGCATGATTTAAGTAATGGGCAGATTCACAAATACAGACCCAGTGTATACTTGACACAAGGAAAATTCTTTTTATTTTTGCAACACTGTAATAGTTTAACCTTTCATTTTCATTTATTTATATTTAAGTAACTTTATTGATTTTCCAATTATTGATTGGTCTCGTCTTTTACACGAATTCATTGTTATACTTGCATTTTTTGCAATCTGCAAGCTAGGAAGGATATTTTTAACATACACAAGTTGAACAAGAGAATTAATGAAGAAATATTGCATGCTGGGAAGGGGTACTTATAAGGATTTATAGATGTGCACCATTTTATCCATTACAACATGACTTCCTCTACTCATTATTACAAGATTGATAGTTTTTTATTTCCTTTTATTTGAGACACGGAAAAGTGATGCAATTAATTTACATTTCCTTAAATGGAATATGCCCACTTTGTTTTTCAATGTGCGATATTTTCTAGTTATTATGCTGTTGTGTATCATATTTTCAACGCTACAATAAAAACACAACATGCTCTATCCTAAAACAGAGCATTCCATTTTATTTTTTCCCATGCTAATCATTAATGGGATTTGTTTTTATATTTAATTGTTGTTTGGATTTTTTCTCTACTTTTATTATTTTTATAAGTTGGTTGATAAAACTTGAGCAGAGGGTTGTATGGAAATTAACTTTTTTTAATTTTCCAGAAGCTTCCAAAATCCTTCGTGATAGTTTATGAATAGTTTGAAGATGCTTCTATTATCTCTCATACTTTTTCTTATGGAATCATTGTAATTTCTCTTCGCCTCAAGAAGTCTAACATGAATATTATTTGTTTCCTAACCTACCCATGCATGCTTCTAATATTTGACTTCCTAAAAAAAATTATATTTGATGTTGAATAGAGGTAAAATGGAATCACCTAATTGAATGTATGTATGGGAGAAATATGAGATCCACTTCTAAATCCAAATTCCCAAAGGAGAGATCCAAATTGATCAACCAAAAGGTTAATGCACAGTCAAATCAATCTATGGAGAATATGAAAGATGAAGAAAACCTTATATTTCTCTATAATAGAATTGTACTTGAAATCTGAAATAATTGAAAGGCAAATACTAACCTCAAAATAGGGCAAATCTGGAAAATGCCAATTTCTGATGTCTGTGTGTAGTTTCGGGCAATTCTGCAACCTGTTTCGGACTGGAAACGCCGAGACGAAGAAAATCCAGAAAACTTTTATCTTTCTGACAGCAGGTAGTCTTTGACCCTCATAAAAGGTCAAAGGCTACATTCTTATTCTGAAGGTCAACTTTGACTTTGTTCGCAGATCTTGAAAGTTCACCGAAAAGGGTATCCAAATCCAATCTTAGATCTGAAGTTCTGCACTTGCACCTGCAAGAAAAAGGGGGTTTTGATGTTTGTATGGGGGGTTTGCCTTGGTCAAACCCCAATTTAGGAATTAACCTTGAAATTGAATTGAATTGTAATGTGTATAAACAAAGCAAATGAAACAATTCACCTTGCTTATGTTGAAGTCCTTGTAGAGGATTCGAATCCTCAAATCCACAAGTAGGGATGCTCCTTAATGGATGTTTTGAATGAATGTAGGATGTCTCAAATCAATGGCATTTGATCTTCAACACCAATCTTGAATAGATCTTTGCATATGAGGAGGCTTGGATGAATGTAGAAGGATGGATCTTCAAGGGGGCTCCAAAGAGATTGAATCCTTCAATGGCTAACAATGGATCTCCTTGATGGATGAATGCTTGAACACTTGAATGCTTGAAGGATTGCTTGAATGCTTGAAGGCTTGCTTGAATTTGAGAGCTTGAGAGATTGCTTGGTGAGAATGGATGTGTTTTCACAAAACTTGATGATCAAAATGAGAGAGGAAGGCCTCCTTTTATAGTGAAATAGGGCACAAACCTCTAGAGAAGGCCGACATTGTGGAATTAAATCCCAATTAACCTTAACCCCTAGAAATGGACCCATATTAAATGCAATTTAATGATTTACCATTCTGAAACCCGAAATGGCCGACCCGGAGGCGGAAAAAATAATCTTTCTGAAACCCAATACCCAAAAATCAAAAAAACTTGAAATTTGAACTGGGGGTCAAGGACGAGGTCAACTCTGCCCTAGGTCAGAGTCGAGGTTGACCCTGACCTAGGTCAGAGTCAAGGTTGAATTTGACCCTCAAGGTCAACTTTGACCTTGAGGTCAAAAACCTCAGGACCCCAGCCTAGAATGTCAGGAAATGCAGATAGGAAGTGGAAAATAAGTGCAGAGGGAAGCAGAACAGGGGGAAAAGCCAAATACATGCAAAGACCTGATCAAGGTGCTTAACATGACCCCGGATCGCTTACTCAGAGGGCTAAACACTCTTATCATGGAAGTGCTTCCATTTTAAGATGATACATTAAGCCCCCACTTTAGCAAAAGTATAGACTCGATGCAA
The DNA here is from genome assembly GCA_027943335.1 of Chamaecyparis obtusa. Taxonomy (NCBI): domain Eukaryota; kingdom Viridiplantae; phylum Streptophyta; class Pinopsida; order Cupressales; family Cupressaceae; genus Chamaecyparis; species Chamaecyparis obtusa. The sequence goes on along the minus strand of BSBK01008882.1, from coordinate 2,900,348 downwards.
ACTCTTGGTAAAGGAGATTAGAATGAAAAGATAATCTTATCATAATCCAAGTGACAAAAAGAAACCTCAAGCCCCTAGGGACTCAAGTCTTCATCGACTCCCAGATCACCATAAGAGAGACATCTCTAGAGAGAGAAAGAAAGAGTGTGATTATCTCGCCCAATGAGAACTTATATCCCATTGTGAACCACACAAGGAAACAACGCAACTGGAAAGATGGAATTGAACCACCTAGTGAATGTGGCTACTCACTAGTCAAGCCATCAAAGATTTATCCTTAGGAATATTATATTCCATAAGAATAAAACCAAAACAAAAGAGATCCAATCTTAAGGACACCTCCGACCTTAAGGGATCAAAAATATATGTATATTTGAAACTGGAGGGATCAAGAGATCCTAAAATAGAAATCCATGCTTTAAGGATTAGTCACTAATCCAAAAAGGGAAAAAAGGTATCTTGAAAAATATGTGCGTATCAAAAAGTGTGTGTGCAATACGTGAGCAAAGTGTATGCCCCCACGTTAAAGTCATTGCTAACACTTTAATAGGAGCAATGGCTTTAACGAAAACATAAACAACTCCACTGATTACGTTTCCACAACGAGATGCCCCCAGACGAAGACAAATCAAGGGAAATATCACAAAAACATACAAAGAACACATAAGGGATCTACCTACCGTGGGGTCAATATGATCATAAGATAATATATATATGATATTATTGCAAATGAATTAACATCATTCCCAAAAGAAAGTAGAACTATGATCACAAAGGAGGAAAGATCACATAAGATATACGAAGGAGAATCTTTTTGAACCATGACATGGAGATGAAAAAGAATTAGTGCTACCACATCTTGAATCCAAGCAGCTTACAAAAGGAAACATTTACAAACAATAGCACAATTACAACATAACATTAAACAACGCATAAAAAAATAGAGATACATATAGAGGAATTTGAACAACATTTTCGATTCCTTTATCACCTTGTACCAACTGAGTAACAAGGATCCTATAAAAGAATCTAACAACATTTAGCAAATACATTATGGGAGAAGCACAGTACAGTAGACAAACACACAACAAAGCTACCATAAAAGACAAGTCGATCAAGCATGTTGCCTACTCTCCCCATCTCATTGTATATCATTTAGGGAAGGTGGGTAACTCACAAGAGGGGCTATATCCAAAATAGTAGGAATGATAGCCAGTTCCAAACAAGGATCCTCTTGAGAATCACAATGTTTGACACTAGGTGTAAGAGTTAATTGTGATGAAAGCATATTAGGTAAATCAATGTCAATGTCAATGTCAATAGTCTCATATTCATCATTAACATCATCATTATCATCAAGAGTATCTTCTTCATCCAAATTAATCAAAATAGGATCTAAGATACAAATAGAATCATCATAATCATGCATGTTAACATCATTCTTAGTAACAAATTCTTCTAACACATCAGGCTTAGATTTATCCGAAGAAGATAGAGATCTTTGAAGAATAGAGTTACGAGCTTTAGCATGAGCATGACACTTTTTATGATGTTCATTGGCAGATCAATTACATTTTGATTTATTTGAAATAGGTTGAGAACTAGGAGGAACAATCATAGGATCCTTCACAGGTTCTTTAGGAAGATCAATAGGATTATCAACAATAGGAGGAACTATCACATGATTTTTCACAGGTTCTTTAGGAAGATTGATAGGAGGTATACAAGGTGTAGGAAAAAGACCACAATTAAGATCCACAGGAGGTATGCTTAATTTAAGAATCTTATGATATTTATAAGCTTGATATGAATGAAAAAGATTATCAGGTCGAGGAGGACATGAATTAGGTAATGAAGGCCAAAAGAAATCAAGAGCACCACAATCTCTAGGCCTAGAAGGTTGATATAAACTATGATTAACCATCTTCACTTCTTCATCATGAATGAATTTAAGACACTTGTGGATAGGTGAAGCAACAACATGCATGGCATTCAACCAAGGCAAACCTAGCTTAACTTGAAATTGATCAGAAGTAGGAACAACAACAAAGGTAGTGTTCACAATTTTTCCACAGAGTTCAATCGGTAAAGTAATAGAACCAAATGATGGATAAAGAAAACCATTGCAAGTTTGAATCCACACATCCAATGTATCATAAGAATCATGTTGTAAGCTTTTCATAAAAAGATTTTCTTCAGTTATAACATTGACTAAGGATGTAGGATCAACAAGACAACCACGAGTAGGTTTCTGAGAAATCCTAGCATAAATGTAAAGGGGACCATCAGGAGCTTTAATTGTCTCAGAGTCATCAAAGGTAGTCAAAAGTTCCCGAGGCCTTTTATTCTTAGGTTGTTGTTGAGGTTTAGGTTGAGTTTTCACTTTAGGCTTAGCTTTTGGTCGAGGTTGAGATTGAACTTGAGGTTGAATCTGAGGTTGAGGTTGAGGTTGAGGTGGAGATACAGATTGACCAACATGCTCCACTTGATTAACAACATGATTGAGATCATCCATCTTTGAATCATACACAATTTCCATAGCAGATGGCTGAGCAATGGTATTAGTATCATGCGTAGGTAAAGGATTCGTATAGATTTGAAAGTTTTGATAAGGAGGAGAAACATATTTGTTACCAAGATTATCAACAGATAAGGCATTAGAGTCAATTAAGTCTTGAACCTTATGCTTTAAAGATTAACACTTCTTAGTATCATGACCAATCTGATGATGATATTGACAAAAAGCATTTTGATCAAAAGATTTAGATGCAATCGTAGCAGGTAAAAGAGGTCAAATAGGAGGTAAAGTAATCATATTAGCAGTTAACAACCTATTCATAATAGCATGTAAAGATTCAGAAAGAGGAGTAAACATACGATTTACAATTTAATCAAAAAGCAGTGGATGCAGAAGTGGCATTGTGAGATGCAACAACTTGATCAGCAACTGCATTCGCTTGTTTGTTTATCTTGACATAGTTGTTGAATTTTTGAAATTTGTTTGGATTAGGAGAAGCATCACTCTTATCAACTAGAACAGGAGCCATTGGAGTGTTTCTCTCAAATTGACTCACTTGTAATTGATAATGATGAAGTGTTGCACAAAGTTGTTGAAAAGAGGTAAATTCAGTAAGCAAAATCTTATCTCTAATATCCTTTTGCAAATTTGAAATAAACATATGTTGAATATCAATAACAGGATAGAAAATTTGAGCATGCAAATGCTTAAATATACCAATAAATTTAGTTAATTTTTCTTTAGCACTTTGTTTACAATGCATCAAATCAGTCAAAGACACTTGCAGGCCAATGTTGTTTTGAAATTGTTGAATAAAGGCATTAGCAAGTTTTGGAAAGGAATCAATATAATAAGGAGGCAAGGAACAATACCATTGTAAGGCCTTGTCATGGAAGGTTCTAGCAAATAGCTTGGCTAAAATCCTATGGTTATGAGCATAATCACTACAAAGGATTTGGAATGTTTTAACATGATGAAAAGGATCTCCTTTTCCATTATAATTCTCAAGACGAGGCATATCGACTTGCTGAGGAACAGGAGTGTGAATAATATCCAAGGACAAAGGACTTCCCATGTCACATGTAGGAATACTAAACTTGTTTTGAGTTAAGGAAGCAAGTTGTTGTTGTAAAGATGACACAGTTTGAGCCAAACTGATGATTGTTGAATCATTAGGGGAAATAGAAAGAATAGCAACATTAGACACACTAGGTAAAGTGTAAGAAGCTACAAGAATAGAAGACACAACCGGAGGAACACTAGGAACTACAGTTGGAAGCTGATTGGAATAAGTAAAAGGAACATTATGATATGAAGGTTGTGATGTAGGAAGGGACACAGGAGGAACACTCATAGGAATAGAGGGAAATGTCATAGTCACCAAAGAAGGAGTATAGGTAGGAATACTAGGTAAAGGATTAGAAGGAGGTTCTACACTAGTGATAGGAGGAATCAACCCTAAATCTTGAGCTTCTTGAGCTAAAGTTTGAACATTTGAATGCATGAGGTGAGTAATACCACGTAAGAGGTTAACAACTTGATCACTATCACAAAGAACTTTCTTAAGAGCCTCTATAGCTTGAATAGAATCTTGATTATGGTTCTCTTGAATAAGCCAATTACCCATTTTATCAAGTTCAGTTGAAAGTTTTTGGACTTGTTCAGGAGGAACTCTTAAAGCGTCATCCTCATCATGAGATGAGTGAGAACAGTTTTGCTCCATTGTAGGATTGGAATCATGAAGAATCAAATTATCATTCAAGATCCTAACGAAAGGAGAGGAAGATTCAGGATCAAAGGCACCCATGATTCTATGACTTCTTCTAACTGAAATGTTATAAGTAGGACTAGTAGTAGTAAAGCTCATAAACCAATGTAATGAAAATGAACTAAACTAAGAACACATAAAGCATGAATATTTTTGTATTTTAGAAATCTAATTAGCATGCAAGATCTAACACAAAAGAGAAATCTAATACTAACAAGATAAAAAGAAATCTAACACCACAAAACACAATAGGGCATCCAATTCCACAAAAGAAAGGAGAGTAAGTATGTCGAGTTCACCAAAATGAATAGAGGTAAAATGGAATCACCTAATTGAATGTATGTATGGGGGAAATATGAGATCCACTTCTAAATCCAAATTCCCAAAGGAGAGATCCAAATTGAACAACCAAAAGGTTAATGCACAATCGAATCAATCTATGGAGAATATGAAAGATGAAGAAAACCTTATATTTCCCTATAATAGAATTGTACTTGAAATCTAAAATAATTGAAAGGAAAATACTAACTTCAAAATAGGGAAAATCTAGAAAATGCCAATTTCTGATGTCTGTGTGTAGTTTCGGGCAATTCTGCAACCTATCTCAAACTGGAAACGTCGAGACAAAGAAAACCCAAAAAACTTTTATCTTTCTAACAGCAGGTAGTCTTTGACCCTCATAAAAGGTCAAAGGCTACATTCTTATTTTGAAGGTCGACTTTGACTTTGTTCGCAGATCTCAGAAGTTCACCGAAAAGGGTATCCAAATCCAATCTCAAATCTGAAGTTCTGCACCTACACCTGCAAATGTATGGTGAAAATGTGACCAAACTTCTATGAACCATTACATGCAAGGTTGCTCAACAATGAGGCCTCACAAAGCAACTCATAGCTCTCTATGCATGGAGTTGCAAAGAACTTGATAGATTTGCTCTCAACTAGAGCTATGAAACTAGTGACCTTGCTAGTCAACCACACAATGAGAGATTCACAATGAAGACAAGGGCAACAATGCCAATATCCCCAAATAGAATCAAGGTATGCAATGCAATGCAAATCTAGATGATGATGCAAAGTAGTCTATGAAATGACAATGCAAACTAATCTATGAAAAGAAATTGCAATGGATTACAAACCCCTAATTAAGCTATGTGAGCTAAATCATAAAAGGAAAATTACTCTAAAATGTCATGATATGCAAACTAATCAAATGAAATGTGCAACTAAATGATGAAAGCAAAATGAAAGGAAGCAAGTCTTCAATGTCTTCAAAGGGAGTCTTCAAAGTAAGCTAGAAAACCTACAACATAACAATTTCATAAAATTCCAAGATATGAAAATAAAGGAGACTTAATCAACGGTGGAGAAAAATGGAAGCTTGATCCTTGTGCACAAATATCCTCCAATGGGAAATAAGAGTTGACTTTTGTGTCCATATGAGACAAAAAGTGCTTTTTCCCTTTTTATAAAATAAGAATAATGTTTTATTTATGCAACTTAGGATAAGAGGAAAAGTGGGGGCTTTTTATTTATTAAAAGGGGAGGAAATATTCCTTTTAAATAAATAAAGACTTAGGATAAAATGGTTAGCCCAAGGAAAATAATCAAAAAATGATGAAATAAGATTTGATCTAGGAAATTGATCCCAAATCGATTTCACATTGCAACTTCATTCTTTGACTACATGTGTTCCCAGATCGATCACACATTAGTCAAAGAGGGGCAAATGTATGCACCCAAAAATGGTCGCCTAGACTTTGGGCCCCATTTATTCAATTTATTTATTTCTAAATTAGTTTTATCAATAATCAACATTTTTCAATTATATCAATTTCCTGGATCCCAAATTGATCTCACATTGGGGCAAAGTAGCTTAACTTTGTCCTTTATTTTCTGCATTTTCGCAAAAAATTTTGTCAATTTTCAGTCTCTGGTTTTTCTGTCTCAGAGTGTCGCGCGACATTTTTCCAGTGTCGTGTGACAGTTCTTTGTATAGAGGTGCAACACTTTACCAATTAAAAGTGTCACCTCGTTTGACAAGAAGTGTTGCACTGTTTGAGGAGTTTTATCGCCTGCTATCGAATGAACTGTCATCCTAGTTAAAACTGTCGCACTATTATGCAGAGAAGTGTCGCGCGACAATCCTGCTGATTACAATGTCACCTGTACCTGACAGTGACTTCTTTTGGCCAAATTTACACTTGATTAGCTTGTTGTTTTCATTTACTTTGATTAGATAGAATTAACTTGCATCTTTCACTTAAGATCTTGCATATTTCATTTGGATTTTGAGATTTTGCTAACTTTGTGGGCCTAACTAGTTGTGGTTGTAGGTACACTTGCTTAAGAAATTTGCCAAAAAATTGCATGCTAAAGGGCTACTAACGGTTTCTTGTAGGGCTTCCCAAAAAGCATAAAAAAAAAATTAAAAAAAAAATTTGCTTGTGGTTTATTTCATTTCAAGTGTGGCAATCTACTAGTTGTTTCATTTAGTAGGAACGTTAATATCTTGTGGAAGAGATTTTGAGGTGGTAGGAGAAGTATGTTCTTCACCCTTGTGGTGAACCAGAAAATCTTGACCCATCTTAGAATTTTGGAAGAAGAGAGTAATTAGACCTCTTTGCTTGGTGTGTTTGGGTGAAGCTTTGAGATAGAGGAGTATGCTCTTCACCCTTGTGGTGAAACAAAAACCTTGAACCTCATAAGTTGATCCATTTTTTGTTTAGTTGATTAGGATCTTTTAGCGGGCCTGCTCTTGAGCAATCAAGAGGAATGACCCAAGTGGGGACAAGCTAATATCGAGCTATTCCGACCCACTATAAACTCAAGGCTATCGAGGACACAAAACCTTGGTAGACATAACACTTGTCTTCGCTTGATGTGAGTAGCTCATGGGATTGCGACCATGGGGAAAACATTAAGCAAGAATGCTTAAGGTACTCTTGAGGCCGCGAGGTCCCAGTCCTTTATGAGGAGCAAGAGGGGTGTTGTGAACGGAAGCCCTTATTAAGAACCATTAGATAGAAGCCACCTTATTTAGCCACTTAGCTTCTTGGTGCAAGATTGATCCAAGTGGAACAACTCGGATCACCTTCAGATACTCACCATATGTGTTCCTTTGGTTGTGTCTTTGGCACTTCCATGACAAAGCCAACATCTATTGTGGGTAACCACTTTGTGTGAGGCGAAGGGACATCAAGTTGTGGGCCAAGTTGATAAGTAATGAGCCTTGACTTTCTAGGATAGATATTGCTTGAAGTGTCTTCGATTGTGTAATACCAGTGCTACCATTCTTAAACATTCAAACAATCGGTAGTATTCATAGGGTGTTTTTCTATTTTGATATCACAATTGTTTGTCTTGGCAAGGTTTCTTTTGCCCTTGTTTCAAGTGCTTGAAGACACATTTGATCCCATACTATTTTCAAACCTGTCAATTTATTGTTGTCATTGTGCTTAAAATCAAAAAAATCAACCCTCAAACTGAAAATTTTGAACAGATAGTCTCAAAAACTAAGATTTTAAACTTCACTGGTCAAAGAGTCACACGACACTGAATGGCTGTCGCGCTTTGTTTTGAGAATTATCGCGCGCCAGTTCACCCTTGCAAGTCTGTCACCCTGTTTGGTGAAAAGTGGCACGCTGATAGCCTGGAAACTGTCGCTTGGCTTAAGGTGAAGTGTCGCCTAGATATAAACTGTCGCCTTTCTTGCCTGGAAAGTGTCTCTTGGGTGGTTTCTACTATGTTTTTAGTTTCAATCAGCTTCAGTTGCTGCTAGTCAGATTAAGTCTTGGAGTAGGTTTCTTGTTCTATTGTTGGAGACCTATTTTGGCTCTAAATCCCTGGTTTTTGCCCTCGAGGAATAGCATCAATTGATTTACAAGGTCACTTGGGAAATAATTGTCAAGTTAGAAAGTTATTCTTGGTAAAAAAAATTATCTCTAGAATTGTTAGCTACATTCTTGGAAAATTTTAGTACTCTTATTGTCCAAATCATTTTCATTTAATCTCAATTTTAGTTATATTTCAGCCTAGTCCAACCTCCTGACTCAAAAGTGCAAGGGTAGCCACCCTTTGATTTGAAGCACCTCTTTGACAATGTTGGTAAAGCCCCTTTTTCTATCTTTTCATTTCATTTTGGACAATAGAGAACTTTGATTATCCTAGTTTGGTGTTGACATTTCGGGAGGTCATCTTATCATTAAGAATCTCTTTCTTTCATGTCAATTACAACAAGGTACCAAGTCAATCAAAGGAAGCGACCCCCTATTGTCTTTGGCTAGTTACCACCAGTTAAGACTCGTCAACAGCACAAGGGAAAAGAACCCCTTTTCGAACAATCTCCTAAAAGTGAATATGAGGTTTGTTTTAATCCAAAAGGTAATCTTAGTGAAGTGAGCACCTCTTTAGCACCACTTTCATCAAGTATGGACATGAGTTACACTTTCACTCGACAACAAAGAGAAGCCATGAATCAAACTCTTGAGGATATTTTCCAACGGCATAGGAGTACCAGAGTGTATGGTGGTTCTTCTCATGCTAGTCCACCCAGGTCACCCCCCAACAACACAAGGTATTTTGATGCTAACCAACGAGCTGAGAGACATTATAGACAAACTCACTCAGATTCAAGGTCACAACACAAGGACCAGAACAATGAGTCTAGTGACCACCACATCAATGCAGCCAACGCAATGAGGCATTCAAGACAATCTTCTCCACTTACAGATACCTCTCGATATGCAAATATGAGATTGAAAAGCATTGAAAGGGAGAAGCAAGCCTATCTAGATAAACAAGCTGCCAAAAAGGAGAAATTTAGACAACTAGAGGAAGAGGAACGTGCATTATTAGACATAAGAAAAAGAATCGCCCAAGAAGAAGAAGATAGGCTCTATGCACAACAACTCCAAAATTGATTTAATGGTAGGGGTACCAATAGTGGGACCAAATCACTCCCATATACCCCTTCACCAAGTCCTAGAAGAAGGTCAAGGATGCCCTCAAGGTCCCCAAGTCCTAGAGGAAGAAGGACTTAAAGATATGATCACCATAGGAGACGGTCACCTCATAGACTTTCAAAATAACCCTCCCAACGAGCACATCATGGTTCACAACATGGAGGAAGTTATACCAACTTTGATAAAATAGATTTTATGACTATGCAACAAGAACCATCTTTTCAAGCATATGTGGAACAAAACAAGGACCAATTCTTAGAAAGTCTCATCAACAAAGGTGCTAAGGTCCCATATAATTTTGATGTCCACCAAAAGATTAAGAAACAAAATCCTTCAACCAATGAGGTGATCATGCAAATGCAAAAGGATATAGAAAGGATGAGGGCTCCTAAGAGCACATTTAATTTGGACTCCATATGTCCCAACCCTATAGACAAAAGTGTGGTGATGATTTAATTTCCTAAGAAGGTTGAGTTCCCAACTTATGACAAATATGATGGCATTGGTGATCCTCATGACCATGTTAGACAATTTTATATAATGAGCTTTGCTTTTCATCATGAAGACTCCTATTTAATGAGATTATTCCCAAGGAGTCTAAAAGGTCAAGCTATGGAGTGGTTCACCAACCTTACTCCTCCAATGAAGACATTCAAAGAACTTGTCCAAAGATTTGTCCAACATTTTGTTTACAATCTATCTAGGTCAGTCACAATGCTTGATTTGTGCAAACTCAAACAAAATCAAGGAGAACCTTTTGTCACCTTCTTGCAAAGATGGAGATGGTTATGCTCAAAGTATCCTAGGACAATTCCTGAGGAAGAAAGAATAGACATCATTGTGAGCAATTTAATACCAGAGCTAAGGTATGAGGTCAGGAAGATCCAATTTAATTCTTTTGATACCATGGTAGAAGTGGCATGTCGCATAGAGGATGTCCTAAAAGAACAAGGAATTTTGGCTAAACCAACTAATAACAACAATGGCCAAAACAACAACACTAATAGTAATAAGGACAAAAAGAACCCTTATTGGAACAAGAATAAGCAAGTGGTCAATGATGGAGTTGTTGCCTCATCTCAACCTAAGAGAATAAACTCAAGTATCAAGTGAGACCTAAAATAGAAAAGAGGCAATTTACCAAACTTGGGGACTCCTATGCAGACATTTTCAAGATGTTAATTGCTCATAATTTGGCGCACCCCCAAGATCCTACAAAGCACCGCATACCAGATCCTAAGCCTCATTGGTGGGATGAGAAGGCTTTTTGTGTCTTTCACAATGGAATTGGACATGATATAGAAAATTGTTTTAAACTTAAGCATCTTGTCCAAGATCTTATTGAAAGTGGATGATTACAAGTTGATGGTTTAACCACTAATGCGGATCACAAAGATTTTAAAGAATCCTTGCCCAAATATGAGAAAGGAGAGAATTCTAGCAATAAGAATGGCAAGGCTGCTATTAACTACACCTACACAAATGTTGAGAATGTTATTAACATGCTTGAAGTTGCTAATGATAATGTCAACATGATGAGAGGGAAAGACCCTTATGGATATGATGTAGATTCAACTCCTATGCCTGATGAAGGACCCATTGTGGTCCTAAGAGGTCCTCACTCACGAAGGATGTCTCAACCCCTCAATGTTGTCACTAGGAGCCAGTCTCAAGCTCCCATTGTTATTAGAGGTCCTAGCTCTAGTAAATCTAAGCAGCCCATGTCAAAAGGTGCTCTCCCTAAATTTTCCATTGGTCCTGATTTGAATTATAACCTTATTGACCAGTTACAATGCACACCAGCATAGATATCTATTTTTGAGCTTTTGGAATTGTCCCCTAGGCATAAGTGTGTCCTTGAGGATGCCCTGCAAGCAGCTAATGTCCCTAATGATATAGATGTAGATCAATTCCAGAATATGGTCCACCCCTTGGCTAGCCCTCACTACCTTACATTCTCAGAAGAAGATGACAAGTCATTAAGCCACCAACACAATTTGGCCCTTCATATAGAGGTTATGATCCACAAGACCCATGTCAGGCGTGTGTTGATAGATGGGGGTGTTGGGCTTAATATTTGTTCTTTGAGCTTATTGAAGGCCTTGGGTTATTCAGAAGAAGTCATTGACACAAGGAAGAAGATAACTATCAAGGCTTATGATGAAGCAAAATGTAGTTCTAAAGGATTGGTTGTTCTTCCTATCCGGATTGGTCCTATAGAGAAAGACATTTTGTTTCAGATTGTTGACGCTGGTCCTTTGGCTTACAATATTTTGTTAGGTAGACCATGGATACATGAGATGCAAGCAGCCCCGTCTACTTATCATCAGTGTGTAAAGTTCCCTTACAATGGAATAGAAGTCTGCATACCTGGGGATAGCACACTGTCAGTCAACATAATTTCAACAGGGTCTCACATTCCTTTGAACAGGGAGGCTAACACTTTTGATACTACATTTGAACAATGCAAGAATAAATTGAAGACCATAGATCTTGGTATGGGGGATTACAAAATGGATTCATTCACAAAATTGCCAATTTCCCCTAGGTCTTATGGCAAACCTTCTCAAGAAATGAAGCCCTCATCTTCAGCCATGACATTGTTCGATAAGTTTGTAGAATCCTCAGTTCCGATTCAAGAGGAAAAAGAAGAGGTTGTCGTTAGGGACTGGATTTACCGAGAAGAGAAATACCTACATAATGAGAATTTTGCACCTTCCCCTAGAGCTTATGGGAGAGGGTATACATTGGTCAAGAATATGGGTTATCCAGGACATGGTCCCCTTAGTCATAGGTTGGATGCTAAGGCTGAACCTCTTAACCATGCCCTTTTTGGATGAAGGAATAAGTCAACAGTTGGCTTAGGTTTTGAAAATAAGAAACAAAAAAATGTCCCTATCTCAGCTGCGACGAACAGTGACAATGACTCAGACTACACAACTAATCTTTCTAATCAACAAGACATGTCTGATGATTGGGTGCCTTCAACAAATCTCCTTTGGGGAGATTCAAAAGATTTGACAATTGACAGTACTCCTATCCTAGCTATGACAGATAGTGACTATATGAATGCTAGATTGACAATGGAAAGTGTTGCTATCCTAGCTGCGATGGATAGTAACAATGCTAGTGTTAGAGAAGGGGAAACTCTTCCCAATCTTGAGGCTTCTACATCACAAGGCCCAAATAATGATTCAGAAATAGACTCACATGAGTTTGAATAGGACTCACTTTCAGATGCAATAGTTGATTTGGACATGGATGTTGTCCATACTTATAGTACTCAACCCGATGTGACCAACGAGCCTAGTGTAGGACTAGAGGATTGGACTCCTCGAATTGCCTTAGTGGACGATGCTTCATTTGGTAGGACAAATCCTGACTCGGGTATCTTAGGAGGGGACTTGATGAATCCCGATTGTATGGTCACTAGAGATAACACCTTCTACATAAACAATGTTGAACCAGTCATTGACTTACCCCTTGTTCACTACGACCTAATTGACTGGTCTTAGCGACATCAAGAGCCTAAACTCCTCACTTTTCAGAATGACTACGAAATTGCTTGCTATCTGAATGCTCTTAAACCTGTAGTCTCTTCCACCAGTGAATCGACAACAAGTATGACAGAGCCTGATATTAAGTACCTTAGTCTAAAAATAAAAGAAAATAAAAAAAAGAAAAATAGGTCTGATGGCAAAAACCACTTTGTGGCGGTGTCAGAACCAAAAATAGTAAAAAGAAAAGACGTATCCGAGGGTGAAAACCTCTTTGAGGTGCCTAAGGATGGGGTACTTAATAACTTGCCAAGTTACTTCCAAGACAGGTATTCAGTTCTTATTGAGCCTACACAACCAGTGAATGTGAATACAGAAGAGGCTCCCCAAATAGTGCACCTAGCTCAGTCTCTATCAGCTGAAGAAAAAGAAGCATTTACAAAGTTTTTGCAAAAGAAGAAAATCAACTTTGCTTGGACATATTCAGATATGCTAGGACTTGACACTAATCTTATTATGCATCATCTATCTATAGCTCCAGGAATAAAACCGGTTAAACAAAAGTTGAGGAAAATGCATCCTCACATAGCTCTCCTTGTTAAGGTTGAATTAGAAAAACTCCTTAGTGTAGGATTTATTAGAGCTATCGATTATGCTGAGTGGATCTCAAACATTGTTCCAGTTTCAAAGCATGATGGATCCATTCGTGTATGCACAAACTTCAGAGACCTTAACAAAGTGTGCCCAAAGGATGACTTTCCACTCCCTAACATAGACATGATAGTGGATATGACTACGGGCTATGAGATATACTCTTTAATGGATGGTTTTTCCAGTTATAACCAAATAAAAATAGCTCCTGAAGATCAAGAGAAAACAACTTTCACATGTGCATGGGGAACCTATTATTGGAACGTCATGCCATTTGGCCTAAAGAATGTAGGAGCAACATACCAACGAGCTATGACCACAATTTTTCATGATATGATGCATAAGAACATGGACGATTATGTGGATGATACCTTGGCTAAATCTAGGAAACAGGATACACACCTCGACGATCTGGAAGTAATTCTAGATCGCATGGCACAGTTTCAGCTTAGATTGAATCCGAAAAAGTGTGCATTTGGAGTTGCCTCAGGTAAACTCCTAGGATTCATAATTTCAGCAAAAGGAATAGAGGTTGATCCTAAAAAGGTCCAAGCTATATTAGATATGCCACCTCTAAGAAATGTTATTCAGATGAGAAGTCTTTAGGGATGACTCCAATCCATAAGGAGGTTTATTTCACAACTTGCAGATAGAGCACAACCATTCAATAAAACATTGCATAAGGGGGCCACATGTGCTTGGAATGAGGATTGCCAAAAGAGCCTTGATCAAATAAAATAGTATTTGGCTAATCCTCCGATTTTGATGCTACCTATTCCTGGGAAACCATTGATTTTATACATTTCAGCAACAGAGTCTTCCTTGGGGGCATTGTTGGCTCAAGTAGATGATATTGGGAAAGAAAGGGCCATTTACTACATTAGTCGTACTCTAGTATCTTATGAGATCAATTATAATAGCATTGAAAAGTCTTGTCTGGCATTAGTGTTTGCTTCCCAAAAGTTGCGACACTATATGCTTGCTCATACTATACATTTGGTTGCAAAAATTGATCCTCTTAAGTACTTGCTTAGTAAGGTTGCCCTCACAGGTAGGCTTGCCAAGTGGATGATGGTTTTATCTGAATTTGACATAGAGTACATTGAAAGAAAGGCCATAAAAGGGCAAGCTATTGCTGACCAATTAGCTAACTTCACAGTTAAGGATAGTATGCCTATTCAGGTAGAATTCCCAGATGAACACATACTGTATATCACTACCCACACTTGGAAGATGTTCTTTGATGATTCCCACATGCAAAGTGGATCAGGTGCTGGAGTATTATTTGTCTCTCTACATGGGTACAACATTCCAAAATCTTACAAACTTTTATTCCCATGTACAAATAATATTGCCGAATATGAAGCTTTGACCAATGGATTGAAAATGGCTATAGAATGGAACATAATAGAGTTACATGTCTTTGGGGATTCACAGTTAATTATCAACCAAGTCAATGAGGAGTATCAAACCAAGGATGATAAATTGGTACCTTACAAAAAGATGGTTGAATCATTGAGACGTTACTTTACATTTGTGACATTTCAATAGATCCCTAGGATAGAGAACGAAGTTGTAGATGCTATGGCCACATTAGCTTCACTCCTTCAGTTGGAAAAACATGAATCAAGATTTTAATTCTTGGTGGAAGAGCTACACCATCCCATATTTGACTCATCTGAAAGCCATGTCATTTGTATCCTTGTCACTCATGAGTCTTCCCGATATGGTGCTATCTATTCATATCTCCGTGATGGCATCATCCCTGACACATTCAACCATTCTGAACATTGAAACCTTGTCCATAATGCCTCTCACCACACCCTTATCTCTGGTGATTTATATAGGAGGGGTTTAGATGGGACACTTCTTAGGTGCTTGGAAAAGGAGGAATCCAACCAAGCATTAGCAGACATCCACGAGGACACTTGTGGTGGACATTCCAACGGTCTTGCCATGGCCCGAAGGTTGCTTAGGGTGGGGTATTACTGGCCCACAATGCAAACAGATGCAGTAGCTTTCTCTAAATCTTGTGAGAAATGTCAAAAACATGGAAACCTGATTCATGCTCCAGGTAGAGAGCTAATTCCTTCTATTTCTCATTGGCCATTTCAGTGCTGGGCCTTTGATCTTGTGGGGAAGATTCACCCCAAGTCATCAGGTGGACATAATTTTATCATCACAGCTATTGATTATTTCACAAAATGGGTATAGGCAGTCCCTCTTTCTATTGCCTCAGGCAAGACTGTTTCACTATTTATTCTAAATCATATTATTTGCCGATTTGGAGTGCCTTCGGAGATTATTACTGATAATGGAGGTCAATTCAAGAACAAGGATCTAAAGCATTTATGCAAGAAGTTTAAAATCAAGCAACATTGGTCCTCCATCTACTTTCCACAGGGAAATAGACAAGCAGAAGCCTCTAATAAAACCATTCTTAAGATTCTTCATAGGACAGTACACAAGAATGGTAGGGATTGGCACTTAAAAATCAATCTAGCACTATGGGCTTACAAAACAAGCATTCGCACACCTACATGAGCCACTCCTTTTGCACTTACTTATGGTGCTAAAGCGGTATTACCTTTAGAAGTAGAGATAACTTCACTTAGAGTCTCACTCAAAGGTTTGATAACAGATGAGAACTACCCCGCCATGAGGTTACAAGAACTAGAACTTCTAGATGAGAAGCGTAAGGCTTCCTTTGATCACATGAGAGTATATCAGAAGCGTATGTCCAAAGCATTCAACAAGAAGGTTCACCCTAAGGAATTTTAGATAGGTGATCTTGTTTTGAGAGAGAACCCTAAGAATCAATAGAACAGAGAACAAAAGGGCAAGTTCGAACCTAATTGGCTTGGACCATACATTATTACAACAACTTTTGGTACAGGTGCATATTTACTTTCAAATGAAGATGGAGAATAGCTCCCTAAGCCCATCAACATTTTGCACCTAAAGAAGTTCTATCCTTGATGCCCGTTTCTGTCTGGGGGCATCCTTTGTACATATTTTATGATCTTGAAAAATACCAAAAAAATTCATATATGATGCTAAAAAAATCCTAAAAAGCATAAAAAGTATTAAAAAAAGAGCATCCTAGTGAAAACCTAGCAATAGGCGCTTTGATGTCTCAACAAAAATAAATAAAAAAATAAAAAAAATAAAAAAAAATAGAAAAAGTGCCCTGGTGAAAACCTGGAAACAGGCGTCTTGGTAGCAAAAATACAGAAAAAATGAAAAAAAGAGAAAAATTGTAAAAAATCTCCAAGTGGAGAAAAACCTGGAAACAGACACTACTTAAGGCCTTTGCACCCTTGTCTTTTAGCATGCACTCTCGACACTGAACCTTTCTCCATCATGCCTCAACCTTATTTGGCGTAGTCTGGAATTGGTCTTTATCTTTGTCTAGGGGGGATAACTGTTAGCATAGGTCCTTTAGGTGCATTTGTCTCTTGGGGCATTTCACAATAGGTGTTTTTCAACACCACCCCAAACAGTGTTTTTCAACACTACCCTTGCGTCGAGTGTTTCTTAACACTTATCAGATGTCTTACCCTACAGTCTAGTATGATGTAATATTGCTCATTTGCAGATGCGATACTCAAAGTTTGACTCTATGACCAACACACACACACTTAAACAATCAACTCGTTGAGATATGTTGACTTTATTTTTCTTTTTGTGTTGTCTATGAGGATTTCTTTGATGAGTGGTCTCTCCCTAAGAAGTTTTCGATGATGCACAGCTAGAAGATTGAGGGTATGAGAACATGTTTTATTTCTTTATCTACCTGTGGGTATATTTTGTTGGTCCTAACTGTCATGAGCATTTATGCTGATCTTACCTGACACTATGGATTGACAAGGTATTATCCTTGACTGTTTAGCGAGTGCATGCTTCTAGCTATCCTGACTTTCATGTGTCTTGATGCGAGCATAATCTTGCTATATCAAACTTAGGTAATCTCACTGCACTAGTCATCTTGACCTACATGTCTTTGATGCCTAGGTAGGATTTCCACATTTCTATATGATAAAGATCATATTCATATTCACATAGCTATACTAGTGTGCATTGTGTGATCTTACGGTGCTACCTAATGCTCGATGATGATAATTAGATGTCTATAAGCATTGTGACCTTGCAAGTCAACCACTTTTCATAGTAGCTTGCATGTCTAGGTTCATGTTAGTTTATTTTTGCATTTTTTGCATATGGAGAGAGCTCTCCTTTTTCATCTTATGTGGACCTGTCGGTCAACTGTGCTCACCTTTCCTTTTCTCAATCATGTCTTTCGCTCCTTGTCTTTTACATCATGACCTGTTCCTATCATCATAAGGGGTTAATCATATCATCATATCTATATCAAAACTATCATTTTCAAGAAACATGAGTCTACATCATACACATGAGAATCAAACATACATCTATGAGAGAGAACATACATGAGAATATACATAAACATCTTAAGAAAAATGACAAGACAATGTACAAACTGATACATCCATCACAAGTGAGACAAATACACATGATATATCAAACATCTAGTAATCTCATATATAAATCAATACCATGATACAATATACAATATGAGATCCCCAAAAATTTGGCTCAAAAGTCTCAAGATATGTCCAAACATCTAACAACCTAAACCCCAAACCTAGGACTCGCTAGCACCCTCACGAGGAGCTCATGGTGGTGGAGGGGGCACTGCTCTCCTATTAGGTACCATATCTAATGCTCCTACCCTCTGAGAGTATGACAGTGCTCTCTAACCCTCTAGAACAGCCTGGAGGTAGAGTCTGTGATAATATGCAGCTCTCGTTGTCTCCCGTCAGATCTTTAAGGCATTTACATGTGTCGCCACCTCATGATGTGCTATCTTTGCCCTGAGATCAACTATCTGCTGATCTCTCTCTGCCCTCAAATCCAATAGCTATTGATCCCTCACTGCTATCATGATCCAGAGCTGTTGCATCTCTACCTCCAGAGCATGTATCCGGGCTCTTAGATCCTCTCCTCCTGCTTATGTTTTGTCCAGATGTGATCCCAAATCGATCTCACATCTGAGTTGTTTGTGATCCCAAATCGATCTCACATTGCAACTTCATTCTTTGACTACATGTGTTCCTAGATCGATCACACATTAGTCAAAGAGGGGCAAATGTATGCACCCAAAAATGGTCGCCTAGACTTTGGGCCCCATTTATTCAATTTATTTATCTCTGAATCAGTTTTATCAATAATCAAAAATTTTCAATTATATCAATTTCCTGGATCAAATCTTATTTCATCATTTTTTTATTATTTTCCTTGGGCTAACCATTTTATCCTAAGTCTTTATTTATTTAAAATAAATATTTCCTCCCCTTTTAATAAATAAAAAGCCCCCACTTTTCCTCTTATCCTAAGTTGCACAAATAAATCATTATTCTTATTCTATAAAAAGGGAAAAAGCACTTTTTGTCTCATATGGACACAAAAGTCAACTCTTATTTCCCATTGGAAGATATTTGTGCACAAGGATTAACCTTACATTTTTCTCCACAGTTGATTAAGTCTTTTGCCTCTTAATCTCAATGGTCCGTTTCACCTCATTTCTTATAAAAGGAGAGCTCTCTCCTTCATTTTCATATCTTGGAATTTTATGACATTGTTATGCTGTAGGTTTTCTAGCTTACTTTGAAGACTCCCTTTGAAGACATTGAAGACTTGCTTCCTTTCATTTTGCTTTCATCATTTAGTTGCACATTTCATTTGATTAGTTTGCATATCATGACATTTTAGAGTAATTTTCCTTTTATGATTTAGCTCACATAGCTTAATTAGGGGTTTGTAATCCATTGCAATTTCCTTTCATAGATTACTTTGCATTGTCATTTCATAGACTACTTTGCATCATCATCTAGATTTGCATTGCATTGCATACCTTGATTCCATTTGGGGATATTGGCATTGTTGCCCTTGTCTTCATTGTGAATCTCTCATTGTGTGGTTGACTAGCAAGGTCACTAGTTTCATAGCTCTAGCTGAGAGCAAATCTATCAAGTTCCTTGCAACTCCATGCATAAAGAGCTATGAGTCACTTTGTGAGGCCTCATTGTTGAGCAACCTTGCATGTAATGGTTCATAGAAGTGTGGTCACATTTTCACCATACAATAGCAGTCACTGAGATGTAAGGCTCATAAATCTCATGTGTTTTGTTTAACATTCTTAAAGTATCATACTTCATTGAAATGTTTACATTGTATGAAATTGAAACAGAAATGACACATCCTTATTTTATAATGGCTACACAATGACAGATAGATCCCAAGTGCAGGTTAAATGAACGACTCTTTCAAGTATAGGCCAAGTGAACACACATAGCCATTCAACCTACTAGTGGAGTTGCGGATGCTTATCTGATGGATAATTTATCAAATTTGTTTAATTTTTCATTTTTTTAAAAAATATTGATAACAGTTATTGAGATGTAAGGCTTATAAATCTCATATGTGTTATGTTTAACATTCTTAAAGTATCATACTTCATTGAAATGTTTACATTGTAGAAAATTGAAACAGAAATGACACAGCCTTATTTTATAATGAATCTGTTTAACTCTTTCCAACTCATCATACCATGTCAGATATTTGCCC
Source organism: Chamaecyparis obtusa (assembly GCA_027943335.1). Classification (NCBI taxonomy): domain Eukaryota; kingdom Viridiplantae; phylum Streptophyta; class Pinopsida; order Cupressales; family Cupressaceae; genus Chamaecyparis; species Chamaecyparis obtusa. Next base: position 2,880,305 of record BSBK01008882.1, on the reverse strand, counting down.
TTTGCCAACCTAACTTCAACATTTGGCACTTAAGAATGTAGTACACATGATCAATATTTTTAACTTTCTATATAATAATTTTAATCCCATTGTATTAGATGATTTCTTTGCTTTTAAAATCTTCTATTATTGACAAAAGGCAGGGACTCTAGCTCAAAAAGAGCTCTTGTTTATTAATCACCTTATCTTGCAAAAAATAAAATTGATCGAGCCTTATCTTGCAACTTTGACTAATATAGAGATTTATCTAATTGCAATCCCAAATTGCCTACAAGAGTACCTACGAATATCCAAATGTTTATAGACCATAAGCAATAATATGGGCCCAAATGTGTATTTGCCAACTGATTTGTGCCAACATCTTAGAAGTATATGGAATGACCAGAGATTCAATTAAACTCCACGAAAGATACAAAATGTCATTGAAGAGTATTAAATTGTTAGCAATGAAAGATACCACTTCTAATATTCTTGTGGCATTTAATAGGGAATGTATACTCAGGTATATGGTTGACTGTAATTTGAAAGTCCTCAAAACATCCCCTCAAAAGTCTCATAAAGAACATAAGAACTCTTCATTACCGAAGAAATGAAAAGCCATACAAGAATGTCAAAAGAATAGTAACTAAATTAATATGTTTCCTTAATATAATATGACTTTTACTTTGTTCACAATAAATAACATTAGATTTGGATCTTTATTAAACTTATCAATTGCCATCAAGAAAGCTCAATGCCTTAAAGAGTAATGATGAGTTAATTTAACAACACTTATACTAGCACTTGCACCGAAAGGAGGTGCAAGGGAAGTGTCGATAGGCATTTAATTTGGAACCATGATTGAAGCATTACATAATATAGGCCAGTGTGTTAAAGTGTAAAAAAGAAGACAACACTCTGAAAGAAAATAAAGTGAGAAGGCCCTTTTACAATGCTAAGGATTGGAGAGTAGAAAGTCTATGAATCCCAAAGAAGTAACCAGTAATGATTAACCCTTAACATAACAAGGCAATTTAAGTACAAATTAGTTGTTGCTGTATATAATATAATTGAATGAGTAACAATTGTATTTAAAGTATTGGCATCCTTTGTCCTTGGTAGGACCTTGTTGGAAAAATGAAGCAACTATATTAAGTAGAGTACAACAGGAAATGTTGTATCTACATAAATGAACATCACGATTTTGTATGTTGTGGAGGTTTGTACCAGAACCTGCAAGAGGGAAAAAAAAAATAGTTAAGATGCAAATGGTTGGCATAAATGGGGGAAGCGAAATAATAAAACATAATGATTTAATGAGAGGGGGGGACGTTAACATCACATACCAAAACTTATTTAGAGAGTATTTGCAGATGAGCTTCTTCTTTCTTTCTAATAATGTTGTACTTATTCTTCTTCATTTTACAAAATCACTCCAAAGTGAAGGTGGGTTCTATGCGGAGGCCTTGTAGGGATTTGACTCTGGAGACAGCTATAAAGGTGAGGCCTTGTCTTTCAGATTTACCTATATCAATTGTGGCCTTATCTAGGGTGAGCCCTTATGACTTGTGTATAGTGATAGCCCATGCAGTGGCTAGTGGTAGTTGTGTGTGGTTGCCTCTGGTTACTGGTTGTATGGGGATAGTTGTTGGGTTTTGAGGATCCCAAGATGGACCATTGTACTTATCAAATATGACTGTAACATATGCTGGCAATTCTAGGGGCTTAGACCCATAGGGATATACAATATTGTTGACCATTCCAAGAGAACCATTGACAAGGCCAGCTTCAATCCACAAGTTTGTTGTAAGCATGACACGTTGAGACCTACACAGAAGGACTTCTTGGGGAAGTTGGTCATCATTATCAGTGTCACTATTTCTACATTGTGTGTTGAGTGCAATACAGAGTGCAATAGGAACATTTAGTTGTTTTAGCATCTTTTTGTTGTGCAGTGCTACAAGTTCATTTGTAGAAAATAAATGTATTGCTTGGTCAAACTCTACACACTCAGCTAGTGTTAGGTGTTCGTTTGTGTGAGTCATTAACAACTTCCAATCATTCTCTATTGGGTCTGCATTATAGATGTTTTGTAATGCTTGTCGGAATTGTATCTGGATTGGGTCATCACCATCTTGTCTAAAAATTGTCTGCAATGTCACAACTATGTCAAATTTATGCCATAGATTTCTTGCAACTGTGTGTGATGCATAGATAGGTTTGTCCATGACTGGTGGAAGTTGGGTGAGGTCTCCAACCAGAATTATTGAGACACCACCAAAGCAAATGTGTTGTTGATGCGGCATTGCTTCACGTAACCTGCTATCAATTTTCAACAGTAGTTTTGGGCCTATGAAACTCATCTCATCAATGAGTATGTATTGTATATTTTTCATGTCTTCTTGGAATGTTGTCAATGCTTGGGCTTATAGTGGTTTCATTTCTCTAATCGGTATTTTAAGTGCTACATGTATGGTTGATGCGTGAATATTAAATGTTGCAATTCTTGTTGAGGTGAGAACAAGGAGTGGATTTATTCCTTGTGGTTTGCAATTCTATAGCCCATTTCTTATGCAACTAATTAGATATGATTTTCTAGTTCCTGTTGTTCCTTGTATGACCATGTACAAAGGTTCACCCAAGGAGTTAATTCTAGAGTGGGTTGTAATATGAGAAAGTGCCAGTTGTTGGTGAGGTGACAACCTATAGTTTTGGTTGTACAAATTTGTGGGGGGGAGTAGATATTGGGGGGACATCCTATTTCTATGAACAAATTGTATTGCAATATCATGCAGTTGCAAGGTGACGTTGTGTTCATCCCAAATGTGATTGTTGTCAAAATCACGCTTTCCCAACATGTCAAGCTCATTGAAGTCGATACTATTAGAAAGGCCCATTTGAGACAGTAGCTCCCATTCATTCAACTACACAGGGGCTTTTGTACCTATGTCAGTCTCAATCTCACTTCCCTCTTCAAAGACATCTTCATTCAGAGTTGTACGATCAACATGCCAGACTGCATTTTTTTTGTAATCATGTGCTTCCAATTAGCAATGATCTCTTCCTTAGTCAGGCCTATGTCTCTATCTATTGCTCGAAAGTGTTTGTATAGAAGTAGCTCACTCCAACAGAAGACCTCAAAATTGTTAGAGTCAACTTTTGGAATGGTATTAAACCTTGGAAAGACTTGGACAATTGCATTTTCCTTTTGACGTCGCCATTTGCATCCTTTGCGGTTGGCAACATACGTGTAAGACCGTGCCAATTCTATGAGAGAAACTAGTTCTAAGTGATCTAGACGCTGTAAGTAGGATTGTATGTAGGTAGATTGTATCTCACTTCCATTGGTTGTTTGTTTGAGGTGGTGGAGCACTTTTTGACCTACATTAAGTGATATGAATTGGCAATTGCAAATCACAAGTGGTAGTTTTTATAGCATATGACATGTTTCTTGTGCACTTATATCTCTCTCTGTAATGACCTTAGCCATGAAATTTTGGTATGCTTTGATGGCATGATCTTGTTGGTGTGAAGAGGAGCAAATTCTTGAAAGCATATCAACACAACTCTCTGATTTCTTTTCTGCTTTTGATGCATATTTGGCAATGTATTTGAGAATAAGAAGTTGTGAGGTGATAGGTTGGCAATCTATATTAGCCCACATGGAGAGCATCTGCAGGTTATGGATGTTCAACCTATCATCATTTCTTGATGGTTCATAAAAAATTTTGTCCTACTTCATCACATAGTAGTTTAGATTCTGTTAGCCATTTTTCTTGTATCCCTCAACTCTAGAAGAGAAATATGAAAACCAGACATAGGGATCTTTGTCCAGTAACACAAATCTACTTGTTCATGCAAACTGAGGGGCAAGAAAAGACTAATTGATGAGGATTTGATCCTCCTTCTGCTTCGAGTTCCACACACTTAGGCGGGTGCACCTAAAACATGATAAGATCTGCATACATAAACACTTACCCACTACAACCTTTTATGCAGACATAAAAATTAGTGGATAGTTCTCAGACTTATAAAACGTGGGAGTTCAATTCAACCAGCCTTATACAGGATCCCACCTGTATGATCTGCTAAGAACTAGAAAAATGGTCAATGTGATAACAAGGATAAACTCCTTCTTCTCTTCGAGCTTTGAGCTCAGGCAGGCTAACCCTTGGATTCATTTCTTCAAAGAATCACTAACAACACTTGTATTTATGAAACACAAGACATAAACATGAATGCTCTCAAACATGAAATTAAAGATGGATTTGAATTTTAAAGGTTGATGATGAAAACTGCAAAGCAAACCAGGACCAGTGCCTTGTTCATTGGGTAACAGAGTCATACAAACATACATTCACAGAAAACCTTAATCCCAAACTCAAAGAAACCAAGTGAAGTGCCTTACAAATCACTTCTCTCACTCCAGTTCTTGGACATCGAATTCATATACAAACCTATAATTCTCAGAACTTAAAATCAAGACTTACTCTCTCCTTGAAAGAAACTTGAATTCAAACTCACAGGTACCTTATAACTGGTATACTGACATGCCTTACAAATCAATACACAAGAATTAAGATCATGCATACAAAGACATCAAACAAGAACTGAATCGGGATTCCCATTGTTCTCATTAAAATTTATCTGTAACTGTACATTTACAATACAAAGACACCAGAAAATAAGACCCAAAGCCTGGAAGCTGCTCTGCAGCATAAATTTCAACATCCATGTTACAATTAGAAAAATCCAAGATATAGCAATTGAGAGTCCATTCCCAAAACCAACTGACAGCTGTCCCTCTTGCATAAAAATATCTTCAACATTCCTCATCTCCCTGCAACTGATTCCCAAGCTGATCCACATTCTCCAAAAACTTCCAATCTGATTTGCAACTGATCTTGATTCGCGGATTTCAAACCTGAACTGCTCTTATCAACTACTTTGAAACTGAAAATAGTCATCACCATTAGAATCCTTATTCCGAGACCTTTCCGGAAACATATAACACTTATATGTTTTGTTAAAAAATAAATTTCTAGGCCCCTTTTCCGTGAACAACTATCTTTTAAATTTTTGAATTTTAATCATATAGTCCAAACTATGTTAATTTTTTAAATCTTTTAAAATCTGGCAATTTAATATCATTTTATGTATTTGCCTCAGAAAGCACCAGATAGTGCCACTTGTCATCACCTCATTGTATGCTCAGACTAACCTCAGGTTAAGCCACTGATTGGGAGAACTAGCAACCATATGCATTCTCTGAATCTCCAGATGATCAGACTAACTGCAGTTAACTCTGGAGAACTGACGAAAGCTCTATTCTCCAATTCTCTAAATCTTTCTTTGACCATGGTTATCATTTGGAGAATGGGCAACTGAGTGTATTCTCTAGTTCTCTGAATCATTTTCACTAACTGTCAAGTATTTGGAGAACTAGAGACTAAGCATTCTCCAATTCTCTGAATGTTTATGACTTAACCATTTGCATTTGGAGAACTAGAGACTAAGCATTCTCTAGTTCTCTGAATCATTTTCACTAACCGCCAGCCATTTGGAGAACTAGAGACTAAGCATTCTCCAATTCTCTGAATGTTATCTCTTAACCACTAACCATTTGGAGAATTGGAGACTAAGCATTCTCCAATTCTCTGAATGTTTATGACTTAACCGCCAGCATTTGGAGAACTAGAGATTAAGCATTCTCCAATTTTCTGAATCATTTTCACTAACCGCCAGCCATTTGGAGAACTAGAGACTAAGCATTCTCCAATTCTCTGAATGTTATCTCTTAACCACTAACCATTTGGAGAATTGGAGACTAAGCATTCTCCAATTCTCTGAATGTTTATGACTTAACCGCCAGCATTTGGAGAACTAGAGATTAAGCATTCTCCAATTCTTTGAATGTTATCTCATTAACCATTAGCATTTTTCGCCAGCATTTTTATACAAAATTTAGTGCTTTATGGTCACTGGCACACATCCCAATGCAATAGCTATGCACACTCTTGAGAGCCTTCTTCTCTTTATTCATTTCATTATGTGAGTGGTATATCTTTTAAACACTTGAAATGGTCATTTCTTGAGCAATGTGGGATTAAACTTTTGGAAGCAATGCTGATTTTTTATTGCTGCGAGTACTCAGAGGACCATAACTTTTGATTGTCAAACTGGGTTTTTCTAAAAAAATTTCTGTACACTTTACACATTGTCATCTCAAACATATGTAAAATTTAGCCCGACCCAGTTTGTATTTTTTGAGTTATGGTAAAAAACGTGACTGGCTATGCATTCACACTTTTTTTTAACTGGCTCTTGCCTTCAACCCTTTTTTTATCTTCTTTTTCTCCACATGCTTTGCATTTGTCTATGATATTTGACATCACAACATCACTTTGCTTTTATTTTCTCAAAATTTGAGACACGACCTTGATGCATTGCCCTCTAAAAAACAACAATGATAAATGAGCACCAGTAACACTAGCCATTTCTACGTACACAAATATCTTGTACCCAATCTTAGTGATAACTCACACCGGTGACACACTCCTTTGCTCTCACACATCATGGCATTATCTTGTTTGGGCCATTTATTTCACTTTTATCTTTTGCAAAGATTGCCAAATAACGTTAGCTGACATTTGAGAGCGGCCTTAAAACTAGCCAATAGCCATCATAGGGTCATGTCACTGAGCACACATGTTCACCTCCAACAAACAAATATGCATGTCAAAGAAGAAATCTCGAAGAGACCCAAGCCACAAGATAAAACTGACCAAAGTTAGCCACTTAAAACATTGCCTTTATGCTCTGTCTGAAATCACTTAAGTTGGCTCTAGAATTGGCTTTGAAAACTGACCAAATCACCTGAACAAATCTCACCACGTGACTGACATAAACCTTGAGATACATAGAATCACTCTGCAAAATGACATCCCTTGACTGTACCCGAGGTGAAAGTTATTAACCTCTGAAGTTTCCCTTTTCATTCTGCTCCTACAAACACACTGTCAGAACCTGATAAACTACATCTGGAATTAGCCTTGAAAAGTGCACGAATGGATTGGCAGGACGCTCAAATCAGAATGAGATATAGTACAACTTGTCAGAAATATAGGATAACAAAAATTTTGACAATAGGATCATCCTGTGAAAAGTTATTAGCAGGCAAAGAAGGCCTCTGACAAATTTGCAGAAAACATAACTGGTCAATTTGCACTTTTTGCAAACAGAAAAGATCTGGCAAATTGACCAAATGAATACATCAAGAGCCACAATCTTACAACATGGAAGTATTTTATGTCTACTATACACTGAGACAAACATACTGATGACCCGATCAACTAGGCATGAGTTATTCACAGTCGAAATAGGGCTCTGGAAAATTGGTGAATAACCAAACAGTGCAAAACACAAAAGCTGCAAATGGAACCAGCTTCAATTTCTCATCAGATGGATTCATCACGAGCTACAAACTAATAGGGGTAGAGTAAAACTTGTCTATAATGCAGGGAAATGATTAAAAGCTTTCTACCAATCTACCGGGTAAAATTTATAACATGTCAAATAGGGTTCCTGACAAAACTGGGAAAAGGGCCAAGTGCAGAAACTAGAAAACACCTCCAAAAGGGGATGAATAAATGGGGTCAAAAATTATCATAGAGGCCTAAAACCTGACACATAAAGAGTATGTAAAGTTTACAACAAGACGCTAGGCTCATATTTTCATGATGCTCTCCAGGGTGCATTTTACTCAACCTCAAAGTGACCCTTCCCAGTGAAATTTACACTTAAGCATTTTCTGACTTAGAGACCTAGAAACAAACTGATGCAAACCCATTTGAACATGCCATCTAAGGACTCAAAACAACTTGATAGGATGAATGCAAAGCAATAAACACATAGACCTCAAGATATGACCCCAAATAAGCCCATACTAGCATGCAATACAAAGCCAAAATGAGCACCTAATCAAAATTTTACATGGTACCTCAAAACTGCATTTTGAGTACCAACAGATTCTTCGTGTTCTATCCAAGGAGCTTTATATCTACACTCTACACGGTTTCCTTTCTTGCGTAGGCAAGTCCACTCTGTACATTTGGTGTGTCTTTGCACATGATTGACCAACTCTTCATAATCAACGTAAGTATCTGTAGAAAGTATTTCATTAGTGTTGAGCAGACATGGATCATCAGATGGAGTTCTATGTAGTATGCTCCCTATTTCAGATTTAGTTTGAGGATTCCATGTAGTGACATATTTGTCAAAGAATTCTTTTGTGGCCTATACTTCAGAAGGATTGGCCCAGTCTAGTGTATCCATATTCGGTGCATTTTTAATCCAAATGAAACCATGAATGTGTGCAGATCCTTAGTTTTGCCATTCGTAGCGGTACCAGTAGTTAATCACCCCCCATGAGTTTCTCGATGACCTCTTCATGAAAGACTGTGAATTTTTGATGTAGGTACAAGGCTATTGTGTGGAGGTTTCTTACCACATTCTCTGTGCGTTGTTTATTGGATAGGAAAGAAAATGCATCATTTGGCGAGAGGACAACATGGAGATCAGGCCACTTTGTGTTAGCTACACTTAGTGTGAAGAACAATGTCAGAGACCCTATTTGGGTTATCATATTTGTTAGATCAGTGTGACACTTGTTCCAATAAGCACGTGTCCCTCGCAAGGTAGAGCCAAAATGCATCAGTTCCTCAGCCAATTGATTTTCTGGGAGGTTAATTAAGTGGGACCGAAGGTCCTCAACAACGGTAGGTATATTGTCTTCGACCTTTCATTTAATGAAGATTGTTGCAGTAGACTGGCTACGATGACGCATCATAAGGTTTAGAAGAAAGTATCTGAAGTGCGGGTGTTGGCCAAATCTGTTGTCATGAAATTGCATAAGATGTAAGGCATATTCATGAAGTTGCACTTCCCTTGCTCAAGGTTGCATGGGTTGTGCATTTCCATTTGGGAAAAGAGTGGGAAATGCCATTTCAAACAAGCCCTCAGTAGTGTACTCATTAATGGGTGTTGAATTTATATGTGGCCAATCGAGAATGGTGTCATCTTCCTTTTCTAGGAGCAAAGATTCCTTAATGATTTGTAATTCACGACGTTTGTTTGGTAGTTTAGCCATAAAAGATGTAGAAAATTTTGTGTCACTTTCCATTTCACTGTGTATGCTTTCAAACTTAATATTTGTTGATGTTGGGGCATCAGTGCCACAGTATAGTGTTTGAAGCATTCCCGAGATGTCGGTAGTAGAATCGGGTAGGAGTGACAATGTAGAATCATTGATTTCAACATCCTTGTAGTAAGGATCATATTTGATTTTTTATTCTAGTGCATTTAGAACATGACTTCTACTAACATAGTAGTCATAAGCCTTCCCATTCATAGTTAGTCTGCGAACTATTAATACATCCAATTCTTTAATTGTCTGAGGCAAGGAGCTTGCAATTGTTTTAATATCTTGGGGGAAGTTGATTGTATGGCCACTATATTTGTATTGTCCACCATGGGCATGAGTAACTTGTAAAATTGGATTGACTCGTGTAATGAGCATTTCTTCGACCTATGTGAGGACCTTCAAGACATTTGGTTGTTCAAGTGGGTCTATATTATTCCCTAAAGAAAATCGATGCACTCCTTTCTCAGTAGTGCATCTTCTACAAGCGAGACCTGTGGGTGTGCTTCAAACTTGCATACCAGGGTAGCACTCCCTACATATACTACATGTGTGCAACTTTGAAAGAGCATCTAGTCTAGTTCTAAATGTCTTAGTTATCACCAAGAAGTCAGAGGATAGACTGTTTTCCATGTTGTGAAGTGAAAGTGGATGTGGAGGGATTTTTTCAGGAAGATGTGGTTCAACAAGCGAAGAGGACGGTCCACCTTGGGAGCTTGTAGAATTTTGCAAGATGGGAGGGAATAGGTGGTTTACTGTTTGGTGGGGAAGTTCCATGTGGCTATCAAGATGATGTGAAATTATTTCCTCTCTATGACGAGCATAATACTTGTGGCTTCTTTTACAAGATTGCAAGTGCATGCGGCTATTATGGGCAGGTGAGAAATCAGACAATAGTAGATTTGCAAGTTGATTTGGATGGTTTTGTGTAGGAAGTTGTCTTTCATTGGGGGGCATACATGGAGGTTGACCTTGAGCATCTGTAGAAGCTTGCAATTGTGAATGGAGTGGTTGGCTTGGTGGCTGGTGCGAGTGGTTTGCATGTTGAATGGCTCGACGTATACTTATTTCTTCTCTATGTCAAGCATAATACATGCAGCTTCTTTCACGGGAGTGAAGTTTTGTGGGGCTGGTCTGGTCTATAAGTCCTTCAGAATCTTGTACATTTGAGCTCATTTTCTAGAATACAAATAAGACGGACAACATATGATGACAATGTAGCCAATTTGAAATATTTGTAAAGTCTAAGAGTAGCTAAAAGAGCATGAAAAGCACATCTAAATTTTAAGCATATTTGAAATATAAATGGAAAGTTATTTTGTCGGTACTACCTTCTGGTGCAATTATATGGTGTAGTTTATGAGGGTGTAGGTTGTAGTATAAATCTAAGTTGCTGAGGAAAAAAAGTAAGTGTCCACGAGGTTAGAAAAGGCAAACATGTAAAGTAAGGCACACAATTATGTTCACCCTAAAGCTATAGCATAAGGAGAAAGCCATAGTGCGGGGAATAGAAGATATAGCCAAAATAAAACAAGCTCATTCACATGACTATCCATAGCATGTGCATTACACCTTTTAGAGTTCATATGGAAACCACAAATACGAGAAATATGTATAGGCAATGTACGAAACAAGTTTTGAAGGGGCCTTGGAACCCTGTACATAGAGAGATAACACATAGTCATGGATGGAAAGAAAGTAGAGAAGAAGGGATAATTACATAGGACCATTTCTAAAACAACCTTTCCTTAAGGTGCTAATTTCCTTTAGAAAGGAAAAGAATAGGTATTTCATGGAAGTAAAAGTTGATTTCATCTTCGAGGTCAACCTTATCAACTTCTACAATTGTTGTTTTCAATCGTTCTTCGTTGTTATATGTTTCCATTGTGTTTGATAGTGTGAAGAGAAATTGTTTGTACTAAAAAAGTCTAATAACCTTCTCTATGCAAGCCTCTTCTTCATGGTTGAACTGAAGCATATATAATTCTTTTGCGGGCATGCCAAGCAGTTTAGTTGTGGCTTCATCAAAAGCAGTTTCCCATATAAAACTTGTGTGATCTGCAAGTTTTACTTGAAGAACATATCTATAATTACAATCTGGAAAAGTAGCCACACACTTTGAACAAACCCAACTTCCTTCATTGTTCTGTTGGACTCTTTTTTTACATTTCTGACCCCCAATCTCCATGGGACAAGCTGGATAACAAATTTGTTTTGTCTTGATGAAAACCAAGGTTGCTCTAGCAATGCATTGTAGGTGTTTTGGTAAATCTTACGAGCCCTGTATGATATTGGAGATTGTCTTTCGGGTTAAAATTAGAGGTGCATCTAGAAGGTTTGTTGTTGGCATGATAAGATCATTTCCACTTTGTGCAAACCATGACTGCAGTTGTTGTGTCTCTTTAATATCAGGGTTGATAAATAATTGCAAAGTGCCTAGTGTACTTATCACCTTTCCATTATATTCTGCAACTCGCCCATTTTTTATTGCAAGCACAGTACCCTTTTGTAGATGGTACATCTCCTGCAACTGCATGCCTTCCTTTTGAGCTACTTTTCCCCACAAAGTAACATTTATAGTGGAGGTAGACATATCTATGATTTTCAAACTCCTCCTAAGAACCTCTGTTGCATCACTTTTCCTTTTTATTGTAGAGGAAGGTTCGACACATATGACAATTCCAATTAGATCAATAGTAGTATTTGTATGTTGACTGAGAATATCTTGAATGGGGGTGAAAGAGAATTGAAGTGTTGGAATTAATAGGTCATCATCGCAAAGCATGAGCCTTGAATCATCTGTCAAAGTGATTTCTATCCCACTATTAAGCTTATTATAAAACTTGTTTGCAGATTTCACAGTACCACGAGATAATGTATATACATTCCTAGCCTGAACATTTTGAAAATGGAGGTCTGCAATTGTATTGAAGCAAGTGACATGAACTTCAATTCTCTCACTGTCAATCATATCAAAACTGAACATGTACCCATTTCCATTCTTGTTGTTGAAGTGGTGCATTTCTTTATTCATAGTCTCACGACCTTGTATTAGCCACTGCGTTTGAAATGGATTCAAACTTCTGATAGGAGTAATAGTGGTGGGAGGGGGTTTGTTTTGCAGCAACACATGCAAGCCAAACATCATTTTTTAAGGACTTGGTTGTTCGGGTGGAGCAATATCTCCTACTTTTGTGCATGTGTCATATGAAGTTCCCACATGTTTATGTTGAAGTTTTTCTAGTTCTTTGAAGAAGAAGGTGGGTTCACCAATGATATCATGGTCGCTACATAGAACCTCTAAGTTGGAGACTACAATCCACCTAAAGAACTCAATTGAATTATAATATTAGTATTGAGGTGTAAGTGCACAAGAAAATGTAATACAATCCACCTATAGAATTCAATAGATCTATAAAATAAGAATTGAGTTGTAAGTGCAGAAGAAAATGGAATTGGTGTGTTGCAAGAAAGATGTGGTCGTTATAGGCTCACCTTGAGTGATAAATGGTTGGAATAGTAAAACATGTGAGGTGGACAATAGAGCCCCTTTTTATTGTCTCAGTTGTTACAAGGTCGGTATACTTGCTTGGCAAGGTAGCTTTTTGTAAATGGAGGCCGTTGGAGAGCTCTAATTTGTATCTAGCAGTCGATGCATTTCCTTTCCCAAATGGTGCAACAAAGAAAACTTGAAGTCACGGATGTACATCTAATTTGTCAGTGTTGATAATCTTTATTGTGTTTTCCATCAAAGAGTGAGACATAGTTTAAAGGAGAGGTAACAAACCTATAAATTTAAACAAGTGTCAAGAGGTATTTCATTTAGAGGTACGTAAAATTTAAAGGCAAATGCAGTTGAAGAAAATAAACAAATAACACACTATGCTAAGCAAACATGGGAATTGCTTATGTGGCCCTGTCGAATGTAAAGACATATGTAAAAGTGTGTTGGAATAGTAGTTATGAACATAATTTGTTTTCCATACAAAATGTACAATACAATGCTTGTAAACAAATCAATTATGTGGACATCCATAATGACAAAGAATAGTTGGGAAAAGGTAAGTTGTAGTGATCAAACAAATGGAAAGATTAGAAAGCACACCTTCACCCCAAAAGTAGAGAGGATTCCTATGTAGAACTTGAGAGATTGAAGTAGGTATATTCCTAGAGATGGTAAAGAAATTTAAAAAGTGTTAGAGAAGAGCACACTAAAAAGTTATTTGTAATTAAATTTGGGTCCATTACTTTTCCATGCAGTATCAACAAGTGTTGGTAAAGAGACAACTCTTTACCAACCTAATCATCTTTTGAGTGCTTAAAAGTGAGAATTCAATTTGAAAAGGCACATACAAGTTTATAAATGCATAGTTTATAAGCAAGTATCCTAGTCCTCCATAAGTATATTTGGATATATATGGACAGGGATGATTGTTGGATATATACATAGCATTGGAACATTTGTAAACACTATGACTTTAAAAATATGAAATAGAATTGTAACTTAAATGCATATACATTTCTGAACACCAATATTTTTGCTAAAAAAATAGTAATCATTGTGTTTCATGGGAGAGATGCAAGGTCAAACTATTGCAAGTATAGAACACAAATCAGGTTATAGGAGTATTTAAATCTATGGAAGCATATGGATGGGGGGGCTTTGTAGGAAAAGTGTGACTAGATTATTTAAACCATCCCAACTCTAGTGATAACTTAAATTAAAATTTGTATTGCACATAGTAAATGGGGAAACCGAGATATCAAATCCAAAAGTGTGTTAAATAGAGATGTTGGTAATATAGATTGTTATTTAAAAGTGACCAAAACACATGGTTAAGAATGTAATAGAATAGATATTGAGGAAACAACATTTAAAAGTGTGTATTGAACATTCAAATGCATTGTCAATTCGTAGTTAACACCATGCAAAAGTGTTGGAAATAGAGACCATGCAATTTTATAATAGGTACAATCAAATGTATACAAAGATCACAAAGATCATCAAAAGGTGGAACATGCAAGGAAAGTGTGCAAGGTTGTTTCTGATTACAAGAGCTCAAAGGCTTCAAAATTCCTCTTTATGGAAGAGTTGATTCGTAAGTGCAAACAAAGGTAAAGTAGAGAGGAAGCTACATAAATGTACTATGGTTTATGTACGGTTGAGGTAAGCCTAGAACGCACGTCGAATAGTAGGAGCGTTGCCTTCTCCATAGTATTCATCAAAATAGATTTCCCTAAGGAAAGTGTAGAAGCTAGAAAACTTGACATAGTGTGCATGCAGTTCATGTAGCATATCTTCCACAACCATCAGTTCAAAGTCTTTTACATCACATGCATGAGCACTAGTGACTTTTAACCGTTCAACACTGAGCTGGGAAGAAAGTGAAAGGATACTTGTTAAATTCTGAATTTCTATTTCTGGAAGCCCATTCCAATTAACAGACACATTGGAGCCGATGGAGGGGTTTGGAACACTGATTTCTGAGGAGCTACTTGAAATTTCAATAATCTGATTAGGTTGATGTAGATTTGCCATGACCTAGAGAAAAAAGAATATTTGAGTATTTTTTTCTTTCATAGATAGAAAAGAAATTTTCAAATAATAATGATATTGATATTTATATAAATGTAAGCATGATTTTTTCACTTTTTAAAATAAATTTTGATAATTCTACAAAAAAAATTGTCTTGTTTCTAATTCAATTGTTCAAAATAAGAAAACTAATTCAATTAGCACTTCATAAGAACTATGAATTAACAACAATTGTAAAAATTAATTAAAATATCCGTAAATAAAAATACGATGTTTAATTCAAACTGCTTTAGGATAATAACACTAAAGAAATAGCTAATTACATTAACTAACAGTTTAAGTAAATATGACAATAAATTTTACCATCCCATTAAAAATGAGAGTGATTTGCTATGTAAGATTTTGAGAAGCGTGGAGTTTAGGTAAATAAATACTTTCACTTTCTAATCTATGCATTCACCTTTCTTCACAATTTAATTTTAATAATGTATATACTAAATTTGTCTATATATATACTTTGAATGATTAGAAATGAAATTTAATCAACAAAATAATAATTTGATATCTTTTAATAAAAATTAAAATAAATTATTACTACATATTTCTTTATCCTCTACTTCTACACCCACAATCTTGAAATAAAGATTCTATTAAAAGTTACAATGAAATATTCCCATTATCCTCCTATCTGCTCACAAGCCTGTAACAAAAAATCAATCTATTAAAATTTACAATAAAATATTCCCATTATCCTCCTATCTGCCCACAATAATAAAGAATCTATCAAGAATTACAATTAAACTTCCCTAATAAGTCAGACAACTCATTAAAAAGAAATATCGAAGCCAACGCTCAGAGGATAATGGTATTTCTAATTAATATACAGGCCAGTGAAAACAATGCACTAATTACAACTCTACAAGCCTAATAAATAGAATCTAAATACTGTAGGCGGGTAATGGATGTGTATTTGAAATAGTAAAAATCAATATTGACCTACAAACAATAAATTATAAGCTGAAGGAATACTAACAAATAGTATATTGATGAAGGCTTTAGAAGATTGGAGTCATTGATTGAGACCCAAAACAAGCCGGAGAAAACCAAAGGATATGCAGATCATGGAGCTGGAGACGTCAATTCAATTAAAAAAAAGTGAAATGTTTCCCTGAGTAAACATTGGAGAAGTATCTCTTTTTTATGGCAGAAATCAAAGGCTTATAAATTTTCCAGTGAATGAAATCTGTCCAGCCTTGAGGACAAATTACATACATTGGCAATTATAGTTTTAAAATAATTTTTACATACATTGGCAATTCATCTGGCTGTGATGAACACATAAAAAATGTTTTACAGGGTTGGATATAGTCTCAAAACTATAATATCCTCCAAATAGATTGATTTATGTCATCATTACATTTCTTTCAGATGTCGTTATATTAAATTAAAATAATATGATCATCATTAAATTATATATATGAACATAAATAAAAATCACCACTATAAAAAATAAAATATTTAAAAATGTCTACATAAAAAAATAGATTGACCGGCTCCTAGATGTTTTATTTCAAAAATCTTGTCACTGGCCTATTATAAAATCCATCAACCTATTCACGTGATTTTAAATCCTCAAACAAAATAGATGAAACTATAATGTCCACTACAACCACTAAAACTAGTCTAATAAAAACATCCATAAGAGTGTAAATTTTGTGATTACCAACCCTTTATAATAGCAAAGGAAAAAATTACATTGATAACAATGAAATTATAAATACAAAATCTAAAAATATAGCAATTCTCTATTTTTTAATAGCAAAGTGAAAAAAATTAACAGAATTATAAATGCAAAATCTGAAAATACAATATTACTCTGTTTTATAACAGCTTGACATCAACCAAAAAATAGAGGATGCTTTGTTTTTTTTAAATTGTAGATCCAACCTTTTATTGTTTGCATTAAAAAAGTTACACAGCTCATGTATATATTTTTTGCTCTTCTAAGTACGATACAGAACATTGGAAAAAATAAAGTAATAACTGTAGGAAAAATAGAGCATGTTAATCACACATTATTCCAATCAATACAAAGAAAAGCTTCCAACTGGCTATTCCAAATGATGTTGATCATAATTTTTGCCTCATTCCCTAACTTCTATTTGATTTTATCCCTTGAAAGGACCTACCTACGAGTATTGCAATTTATCATAGCTATGTTGTGAATGGGAGATGCCCCAAGTAAAAGAAAATCCACATCACAGAGACAACCATTGACAAGCCAATATCAAATCAGTTTACCAAAACACTATTCGGTGCATCAAACATCATGCTCGGTAAAAATTTATTTACGACCACTGCAATTGACAAGAAAATCCTAAAATAGCACAACAAATAGAATTTCAAATAGTGAATCTTTGTAAAAACTACAAAAACAAACTGGGTGGTATTATTTTAACATAGTAATAAATCTGGACACAAACAAACTACGCAGTAAAGATGGTTGATTTATTTGGAGGGTAATGCTAGATGGATGAGAAACGTGGAAGCACATGCAACCATTGGATGAAAGACAACAACCAAAAGGAAGGGATAAAATCAGTAGGGCTTCTGCCCAACGTAATTACCAAGTGGGTCGTAATTGCAGGTGATGAAAATGGCACCATCATTACATTTGACATGAGCACACCCAAATTTCTATGAATTTTTCCACACTACTTTAGTATAATGTACACACTGTTGCCCTTGAGCACATAAATTAGAACCATAATTGTAATATTGCTTTTCACTAACCCATGAACTCACGACATCTGTAGGTGAGAGTTCCTTACCTTGTCCCAAAAAATATTATCTCCATACTAACTTTAACAATTTTTGGACAAATTACACCTAACTACACTGCCTTTTGACGAAATTTTGCCCTATTTAACCAAAATCTCACCCATGGCACCAAAATTTCACCTATCTCACCAAAATCTCTACCTATTACATTCGAACCTCTATGAAATCTGATTTCATTTCAAAATGTGCATAAAACACTAAACTGTTTGGAATAAAAAGCGAAAAAGAAGAAGATAAAAGCAGGGTTTATCGCTTCTCACCTTAGTACTCCAGAGAAAAGAAAAAGCTTGGCTATTCTGCGGAGTTGAGGATGCCAATGAATTCTTGTGTGCAAGCAATTTGTGCGGAAGCAGGGTTTCTCTTCAATTAAACACTTCTAAAAGGGAAAGCATAAATGCGGGGAGGTGAACTATGTAGGTGCTGGGTACATTTCTCGGATGATTTCCATAGAAAAGCAAGGACATGTAGCTGGGAAATTAATTTGTGCAGGTGCAATGGAGGCAGAGGTGTGGGATACTCCACTCAAAAAATGATGACAAACAGCCTGCAGCCGAAATGGCAGAGGAAGAGGTAATATCAGACACAAAGCGATGGCTACTGGCCACAAGCCTATAAGCATTAAAAGTGACAAGGAAAAAAAAACTAAGTGTTTCCCCTTCCTATGGTTAACATTTTTTGTGGCTGCATAGCTACTGCCCAAGCAACAATGAATGTAGCAGGATCGATTGTAGTTGAGAAGTAAATGTACGTTCATGGCCCCAAAAAATGTATCCATAATCAAAATTGGCACATGTCTATAATGATTTTTTCGTGGCCTCTGTAGACGGATAGCGTAGACATTACTTCATGGGGAAGAGGTTTGCCCGAGCATGGTTTAAGGCTCACCCATTTCCCATTTCTGTTGTAGTAACATGCTAGTTTGCTCTCCAAAAAACTACTCGAAAAACCAGTTGATGGCGTGAGACAGCGTGAGAAGTTTTTGATGAGGCTGTACACAAGCTTCCCCACAAGGGAAGCCTATCGGCTAATTAATTCATTTATTAATATTGATGTAATTTCCCATTTTCCAATAGTATAGTTAAATAATAACTAACTTACATTAATAAATATTAATTAATCTTCATTCAATATTTCTATATGTTTTAATTTTTACAATCATATCATAATATATTTAGGTAAATTAAATGTAACTAATTAATTAATTAACCATCATAATTTGATAAGGCGACAAACCCCACACAACATAAATAGCCACATAAGGAAGGGTATTACAGTATGGTAGTTTAATTAACATGTTTTTATAATAAAATTTTGCTCAAGTTATTTAATAAATAATTTATTATTATTCAACATTCATTCTAATTTACTTCTAACTAGTATTTAACATATATGAAATGTCTATTATTAGTTCTCATCACAAGCATTGAATTATAGTTGAGACAATATACTTAAATAGTTACCACTAATTTTATTTTGCACCAATCACATTTGAAAATTTCATCAAACAAATTCTTTAAAAATCATTTTCTTTTCATATTTATCTTTTTAAAAATAGAGATACAAGATTTTTAACTTAAAAATTGTAAAAAATTATTTATCAACAATATTATTGGCCTATAAGTTGAACCAACATGGACAAATTTATCAAAATATATTCCACAAACTATATTTTGGAAAATTTTATGAAGTGGTTTTTTCACTCACTAATTACATGGGGAGGCATACCTGGTAAACATTGGATAAGGATAACGATTGTTCTAATCATCCCTACGCAAGTTTTCATATTGGATTTATGGATTTTGTTTTTTGTTTTTTCCTAAAAAGATACCTCTTTCCACCTATAAATTTAGTTTGGATCAAAAGATATAATCACTTCTATTGACAATTTGCATGTATGACTATTCATTCACAAGTTTATTTTGACGAGAATTATCACATTACATCATAGTTAGTATTAGGGTTAGGGTTAGGATAAAGGTTTAGCATTAAACCTAGGGCTATGGGTTGGGTTAGTGTTAAGGTCAAGATTAGGATTAATGTTAAGATTAGAATTATAATTAGGATTTGGTCTAGGTTTATGATTATGGTTTACCATTTACAATTATATTTTACCATTCATGATTAGAGTTTAGTATTTAATGAGTTTGATTTGGTTAGGGTTAGGGTTTAGGCTTTTGGTTACGGTCATAGTTACATTGAGGATTAGGTGTTAAGGCATAACATTAGGGCCAAGTTTATGGTTAGGCTTAGAATTTTGTTTAGGGTTAGGGTTAGAATTATGGTTAGACTTAGGATTAGGGTTAGGCTTTGGATTATAGTTAGGGTTAGGGTAATGATTATTGTTACAATTAATATTTAGGGTTAGAGTTAGGATTATTGTTAGGGTTAGAGTTAGGTTTATGGTTACACTTACGATTATGACCAAGGTTTAGGGTTAGGATTAGGATTAGGATTAGGGTATAATATTTAAGGTTAGGATTATGGTTAGGGTAAAGACATACATTGCATATAGTATTATGGTTAGATTAGGGTTTTGAGTATGGTTATAATATAGGGTTAGAGTTAGAGTTGATATTAGGGTTAGCCTTAGGATTATGGTTAGAGTGAAGGTTTAGATCATGGTTAGTATTATGGTTAAGGTTTGGGTTTTTATTAGAGTTGGAATTAGGGCTTAGGATAAGGATTATCATGAGGGGTAGGGTTTACATCATTGTTAGTATTATGGTTAGGGTTGTTATTTTGATTATGGTTGAGATTAGGGCTTAGGATTAGGATTATTATTAGGGTTAGGTTTTACATCATGGTTAGTATTAGGGTTAGGGTTAGGATAAATGTTTAAGTTTATGGCATGGTTTAGGTTATGGTTATTTTAAGGGTTCATGTTAGGATTAGGATTTAGCATTTAGGTCTAGGGTTAGGATTATGGTTAAAGTGGGGGTTTAGATCATGGTTATTTTTTAATTTTTTAATTTTTTTTGGCAAAAGTGGGCGGTGCCACCAATATATATTAATAATAAAATAAACTAGATTATTATGGTTAGGGTTGGGGTTTTGATTAGGGTTATGATTTAGGGTTTAGGATTAAGATTATCATTAGGGTTATGGTTTATATTATGGTTAGGGTTAGGATAAAGGTTTATGTGTATGAAATGGTTAGAGTTATGGTTATATTTAGGGTTCATGTTATGATTATAATTTAGCATTTAGGTCCAGGGTTTAGCATTTATGACCTAGTTTACCATTTAGGTTTATGGTTTAGCTTAAGATTTAGGATTTAGGGTTTAGAATTTAGAATGATGATTTAGCAATTAAGTTTAGGATTAAGGTTTAACATTTAGGATCTATGGTATGGTTAGGGTTAGGATTAGGGTATTATGGTTAGGGTTAGGGTTTTGTTAGGTTTAGGGTTTTTTTAGGGTTATGGTTAGGATTAGGGTTTAGTATTTAGGATTATGGTTAAGATTATACTTACAAAGAGGTTTTAGGGATAGTTTTATCGTTAGGGTTAGGGTTAGGGTTAGGATAATTAGGATTAGGTTTAGGTTTAGGGTTAGGATTGGGATTATAGTTAGGGTTAGGGTTTATATTATGGTTAGGAGTAGGGTTTATATCATCGTTAGTATTAGGATTTGGGTTGGGGGTGTTATTAGAGTGAGAGTTAGAATTATGGTTAGAATTAGAATTATGATTAAGGTCAAGACTAAGGTTAAGGTTTTGATTACACTTTGGATAGGGTTTAGATTACGTGTTTGTTAGGATTCATATTAGGGTTTGGTTAGGGCATATATTAGGGTTAGGGTTAAGACTACATGGTTATAGCCTGGATAAAATTATGATTAGGGTTCAATTAGGGATATAATTGTAGT
The DNA here is from genome assembly GCA_027943335.1 of Chamaecyparis obtusa. Lineage (NCBI taxonomy): Eukaryota > Viridiplantae > Streptophyta > Pinopsida > Cupressales > Cupressaceae > Chamaecyparis > Chamaecyparis obtusa. Next base: position 2,858,884 of record BSBK01008882.1, on the reverse strand, counting down.
TCAATTAGTGTTATCATTGAAGTACAATTAGGGTTAGAGTTAAGGTTAGCTTTAGGGTTAGAGTTTAATTAGAGGGAAATATTTGAGTTATAGTTAGGGTTCAAGTTAATTATACTTAGTTATTGATTATAGTAAGGGATTGATTATGGAAAAGGTATGATTATACTTAGGGTTAGAATTAGAGTTCAATTAGAGCTAGAGTTAGGGTTATGATTTAATTGTATTAGGATTAGGGTTAAGTTGAGTGTTAGATTTCAAGGGTCATTTTGTTTGGATTTTAAATATAAGTTAGAATTTAGGTAGGTTTAAAAGTAGGGTTATAGATCAATTTGGTTTAGTATAATGGTTAGTGTTAAGTTTAGTGTTTAATTTATTAAGTCACCCTATATTTTTAATCTTAGTTAGGGTTATGTTCATCTTGGGGTTTAATGTGTAATACGATATAGACTTAAGGTTGGGGTTCAATCTAGTTTTTCAAGGTTTGTTGTTTCTATTTCTTCAATAGGTTTCTCCTGAACTAACATTTTAGGTCTAAATTTTAATTTGGCTTAATATTTAATTAAGATTAGGGTTAGGATTGCAATTTTTTTTAAGGTTAGTGTTCAATTTGGTTTAGTGTTGGAGTAAAGTATCAATTTGTTTTAGGGTAATATTTCAAGAGGCCTCTTGGTCATTTTTTATTTCTTCCTTATAGGCTATGTTGTGCTTTTAAGCATTAATTCAAAAAAATATCACATTTTTAAATTTGAAGTATTTCTCTAGAAAATTTATTGTTTGTGCAACAATAGATATATATCTTCCCCTTTATACGCTAATCATATTATCTTAATTAATTAAATAATAGAAACATCATAAAATTGATAATTGAATGTGAAGATAATAAATAGATAGAAATAATATTTTTATAATATGGTCTCTTGAATCCTGGACTTTCTCATATTTTTTCATAATCTTTATGGCAACATCTAGAATTCAATCATATCCATTAGATTAAATTTATCTCACCCCATGGTCTCACAATTTTATTTTTACAATGATCACCTCAACCCATTTTTTTGGTCACATTAAAATTTCCAAGCTCTCCACTGATTAAAAAATATGGCCTCTAATGACATGCAATGATTACAAGATTTGCATAAAATAGATTTGTTGAAAATGTCATTGACAGATTTTAAACCAAATTCTTTGGCGTTGTTCTCCCTACTTCAAGCATGATGTTTTGCACATTAAGGAATGATTGCGAAATTGTAGACATAGCAGCTGAAGAGGATTTACAAACTTTCAGCTAATGCAAGCAAGCGTAAAGACTTACGCAATAACCTTTGTTAGTATCCTCCTTGCATCTGCTAAATGCAAGCATGAAACCCCTTCTTCTTTCGATGATCCAGAGAAATGAATTACAAATTAAATCATAAATACTCTACGCATAAAATATATATAGTCCATTTTGAAAATAATTATCAAATTTATTAATTTTTTTTAATATGGCAGCATAGCCCTCCATATTTTTCATCAAACATTCAAAACCAAATATAATAGTAGAAATTAAATGTTAAATATAAAAAACTATATAAAGTAAAGTATTAAAACTAAATCTTAAAGATTTTCCAATTTTAAATAAGGAAGAATAAATATTTTTCACCATTTTAAACCATTGCAAATGAATAATCTAAATAATCTAAATCTAAAGCAATATGGCGACATTGCCCTCCATATTTAAATTTAAATCTAAATATTAAAACTAAATATTAAATGAAATAATGGTCGAAAACTAAATCTAAGAGAAATATAAATCTAAATCTTACTCTAGAGCTAAAACTAAATCTTAAAGATTTTCTAATTTAAATTAAGGAAGAAGAAAGATTTTTCACCATTCTAAATGAATAATATAAATAATCTAAATCTAAAACAATATGGTGGCATTGCCCTCCATATTTAAATTTAAATCTAAATATTAAAACTAAATATTAAATTAAATAATGATCCAAATCTAAATCTAAGAGAAATATAAATATAAATCTAAATCTAACTCTAATACTAAACCTAAATCTAAACGTAAAACTAAAACTAAATGTAAATGTAAAACTAAAATTAAATCTAAATCTAATTCTAAAACTAAAACCAAAACTAAATCTAAATCTAAAACTAAGACTAAAATTATATATAAAAAAATAATTATTAAATACAAAACACTACAACATTTGGGGTCGAATTCCGACAGTGGGTAGCGACGACACTACCATTTTTGTGTTTTTTTTGCAAGTGCCCCCGACTATGTCATAATAGCAACAGTGTCGTCATTATTTCAACGCTCGTGTGATTATAAACTAAGAAAAAAAAAGAAAAAAGGCTCATTTCTAATTTTCCCCAAATCCCAGCTATGCACATGAAGAGGGTGAAGCTGAGCTAGGAAAGCAGAGGTAGGTGTTTACTTGGATCTTTGATCATTCCATTTGCTTCATGTGAGCTCGAAGAATCATGATTTACTTCCATTGATGATTATTTACTTGCTCAAGGCCGTGGGTCTATGACTGTTTATTCCTTCTGTATATATCTTTGATTTGGTTATTGACACAACATTATAATGCTCATTGTTGTATTTTACTTGTTTGGATCTTTGAGAACCCATGTTTAAAACTAGGGCATTATTATTGGATCCTTACATTTTTATTATCTGCTTACGCGCTGTGATGACCTAGGCCTTCAATGATTAACTATTACTTGTTTTCAATTTATCGCATGATTGACTATCGGGCTAGGGCATCATTATTTTCTTCCATTGATGATTATATAGTATACTTGATTGCTCAAGGCCGCAAGCCTGTGACTGTTTCTTCCTTATGTATATATCATTGCTCGATTTGATTTGGTTATTGACACAACATTATAATGCTCATTGTTTTATTTTACTTGTTTGGATCTTTGAGGACCCCTGCTTAACACTAGGGCATTAGTGTTGGATCCTTGCATTTTTATTATCTTCTTGTTATGATGACCTAGGGCATCAATGATTAAGTATTACTTGTTTTCAATTCATCACATGATTGACTATCGACTCATTTATAATGTAAATATATTCCAATCCTTAGTTAGTAGACATTATGATACTCACTAAGCCTTACTGTTAGTTCATCATAAGGATTGGTACTCACAAAGAACAAGACATGAAATTAGCCAAGTCTATGCATCATATGTTCTTCCAAGACAATGTGCATAGACTTGGCTACTTTCATGTCCACTATGATGCATAGAATCCTACCTTGTTGCTAAGAATCTTGAATAACCTCTTCCCAATGTCATATTCAATAAGGACAAATCTTTTAGTTTATTGTGAGACACTGAACACTAATCAGATTCTTCCCTTTGGATCAATACATGGATCCTCTACACTGACTACACAACACTTCCTTACTTCTTCACAAGAACCTTTAATGGTCAAAGCACTCTTGTCTTTCATTCCCAAATCTCCTACTCTCCTAGACACATTCGTATTTTTGTCCACATTCTTAAAAAAAAATTGATCACAATACATTTACTGATAAAACATAATTAGCAATTGATTCACTTTTCCTCTTAATACTCTGTGGCAACATATTCTTACCCTTCCGACTATTTAAAACTAGGATCCCCATATCTTATTTTATCCACCAAACACTTAACACTTGACAATCATTAAATAGTCCAATGATCCTAATATTGATCATTGTCTTACCTTTTTTAAACTTCTTTTTAACTTGTTCATTGATCAACCCTCACTCTTGGGATTCCTAGCCTCCGGCTTATTCTACACACTAGGATTTTCCCATATATCAACCCTTTCCACTTCTACTGCATAGCTATTGTTAGTGAACATATTTTCCTTGTATAATAGTAAATTGATAAGTGGCTCTTACAACCCAAAATAGAAAGAAAAACTACACTAACAACTGAGTTAGTCTCTCACAACCAACTCTCTGCTTTAAAGGAGCAGCTGCCTTCTACAAAGATCTAGTTTTAATAGCCCTTTATTGTAAAAGAATTAAATTTTAAGAGACCCTTTTAACCAGAAAGCATAAAAAGGCTTTGCTAACATTCCATCATGAATCAACAATGAAATGCTTTAATTTCAAAAAATGCAACAGATACCTTGAGCCAACTGACTCAAAATATGAAAGAGAAACTTTTTAAGAATGGTCGATTCAAAAGATACTGAATTTTAAATAAGATGATAGAATAAACATGAAAATATGTGCACAGATTAAAGCAATATAACTATCATATATATGCACACCCAGAGTTCAACAATATAACTATCATCAGATATATCTAAAAATAAAAGATAATGCCAAGTTTTTCTACCAGAGAACTGACCCCTATTTGGTCATTCATAACCTTCATATAGCCACGTAGGGCTAATTCAGTTTTAAAAACTAATTATTCTTGGAAATAGCAAGAAATTCAGGAAACGAATTGCAAAAATAGAAACTATCCTCTAGGAGGAACTAATTGACCGATTGATCATTCCTGGTTCCATCATCCTTAGCAGCCTTGGTGGCCTCTCTTGTTGTGCTCCACTCCTCAAAAGCCACTGAGAAGCTTGCAAGTAACTCCTGATTCGGTGTGGTAACGGCTTTGAATCTTTTCCCCCAGATATTTTTGAAATTATGCGCTTGTTGGAGTTTTGATCTCTATGTTTTTATCTGTTCACACCCATATAGTGCCAGGGAATCCACTCAAGTGAAAACTAGAAAGTCATCAATCTCTATACTTTTGGCAGCTTTCATACTCTTAACCTTTTCTTCAAAATAGGTAAGTATTTCAGTTATATCAATTTCAGCTTGTCCCTCAGGCTTGATCAATTTTCCCAAACATTTGTTATGGGTATTTATGAATTCCTTAATGCTATTCAATGTTTCCATGATCTGAGAGGACTCCTCAGTTGCTTCTTCATAAAGTGAAGTCTCCCATTCTAGATTCACCTTAACTACAAAGAGGGAATTCTCCTCTACCCCAGGTGCTGCCTTTTTTGCAAGGAACTTTTTAATACCATAGGCGTATGCATCCTCCATGTTTAGTCTTCTATTTCTAGCTGATCCTTCTCCTTTCTCTAGGCTTCCACATCTGCCTCCACTTTTCTAATCATCTCATCAACTTTCTTGATCAAATCTCTAAATTCATTAGTAAACCCAATGATTTCCTTGGTAACTTTATCTATCTAGCCGAAGAAAGTCTTCAACATTGACCTATAAAACTGAACCTAATCTAAGAACTTTTGGTTTTTCAAGGACTTGACATCCAAATCAATGGGAACCATTGACAGGGGTTGAGGAGAAGGACCCTAAAGCTATTGAATATACTTTTTCCATTTCACAGAGATCCCGCTTCAGCTTCATTTTATCTTCAACATCCTTCCACACTCAGTGGTTGATCTTCTTATTCACCGAGTTTAGGATCTTCAAATCGGCAACCCTAGTAGCCATACCTAAATCCACTTTCTCCACATTGAAGTCCTGCTCCATTACCTCATCGTTGGTTTTATCAGAGTTTGGCTTGAAGATTTCTACAATCTAGTGATCAGTTTTGGAATCTACATCCACCATAGCGTCTACCTTTGGCTTCTTTTCTCTAGGTGTTTTTCCCAATTTTTTTTGACTAAATCTCCAACATGAGTATAAACAGGTACAATGCTTCTTTTCTTACTTGTTGATAACTCCAACCAATTCATGGTTTTTGGTGTAGAATCTCTTGCAAGATTTTGTGTCATGGAACTATTTAATATCACCAGGTCCTCCTGACCTACTCCTGGTAGCTTAGCTCATGATGAGTTAATTGGAGTATTATCTGATGGAGATTTGCCAGTAAGCTAGTGTTGACGGTATGTTTTTCATTGATGACAACATATGGTAAGCAGCATGCGTTGTAGTTATATGCAGAGAGCCTTGAGCATATGTTGTATGGATATGTTATCAGCATGATTTCATAGACGCAAAGGTTGATTCTGAGTGCAGAAAGTTATGCAGTTGTTTGTAACAGTAGTGTTCCTGACGGTGTTGCAAGATGAGTTTTGTATGTAATTCAAAATATGGTTACTATGGAGCCTTGCACATTTATTTTTGTGTTGTAGAAATAATAATAAAGCTATGTTCATAGACGTAGAGTTAGTTGTGTAGTATAAGTTGAGTTATGATGTTTATATTTTCCAGTCACAATTTCAGGAGATTATTTGGTGGAGCCAACAATATTCATATTGTTTATGTAGTTGTGCCTATCATTATGGTGTGTGTGTTTTGTTATGAGCTAAGGTTGTTTTTTTAAGAGCGCATAATGTATTTCAGCTTGAGAGTTAAGTTTCAGTTAATTTGGTGGAGTTGATAGTGTGTAGCGACGTGTCTACTCATATTGGGTTGTGCGGTCCTATTTGTGTTATGTGCTTAGTATAGTCATTGTAGATGTTGTTGGAGAGTTGTATTGTTTCATAAATATGATTTCAAGAAGGTTCTAATAGGCTGACTTGATTATATCTTTTGTAGAAGGCTACTTATAGCCGGTCAGTTGTGATAGCGAAGGAGAGGATATAGAAGTAGAGTAAGAAGATGTGAAAGTATTAGGCCAATAAAGCTATATCAATCATCAGTTGTAGATCTATGTGAAGAAGCAAAGAGTATGTTCTATTCATTGGAACTAATCAAGACAACAGGTCTAATTCAGAGTTCACCAAGATCTAGATGTAGTGTGTATCTGTTGTGCAGAAGGTTGCAACCTTCACCATTTGAGCAGTGTGCTCCTAGACAATGTGTCCTCACTTTTAACAGGGTTATTTATATAAGACTCCTAACAGGGTTCGACCTTTGACTAGGTCACTATACTTCATATATTGTAAATATCAACTCCTAACAGGGTTGTAAGATCTTCTAACGGTGATCATTATACTCTAGCGTAGTTTATAGTGGGTGCTAATTCCCACTGAGGTTTTTACCTATTTTGGGTTTCCCCGTAACCAAAATTTTGGTGTTGTGTTAAGTGTTATCTTGTTGTGTTTGTGCTTAATGTTCTTCTATACTACTTTGGATAAAGAATTGAATCTTGTAGCTAACTGATTCACCCCCAACCCCCCCCCCCCCCTCTCGGTTATCTCTTGGGACTATTCCTAACAATTGGTATCAGAGCCAAGTGCCTTGGAGAGAAAGTTTAATAGCTTGAGGTTGATAAGATGGCATTCTTTAGAAAAGAAAGTCCTAAGTTTGATGGAGAGAATTATCTAGATTGGAAGAAAAAATTGTAGCACATTTGTAGTGCATTGGTTTTGAGATTTTTGAAGTAGCTACTCAAGATGTTCCAGTTTCCTCTCTAAAAGACCTTGCCAAAGAAGATGCAACTATTAAAAAAAAGGAAATGTTCACTCAAAATGCAATTGCCAAAGAATCCCTTATCAGTGCATTATCTGACAGTGAGTTTTCAGAGATCAAGAAAGTAGATAAAGCCTACAAAATATGGAAGTATCTAGAAGACATGTTTGAAGGAGATATCCAAGCCAAGAATCCGTGCAAAAAGACATGAAAGAAAAGATATAATACTTTGGAGTTGCTACCTGAAGAGAACATTAGAGACTATAATCAAAGAATTAATGAAGCAATTGTAGGAATTAGAAACAATGGTGGAGAGATCTTGGAAGAAGACATAATGGATAAATTGATGACTACTCTGACATCAGAATATGAGAGCAAGATAAACATCCTAGATGAGATTATGCAGTTTTCAAAAAACTTTAAGAGAGAGACCTTAATCAACAAGATTTCAACATTCGAGATATCAAGATTGAAGACAGAGCCTAAAAGTAAAACAACATTCAAAGCCTCAATCCATGGTAAGAAATCTTTGAACAGCTCTGGTAATTTTGATGATGAAGATGATGATAAAGAACTAGAAGAATTCATTGCTATGGTTGCTAAGAAAGAAATAAAAGGAAAATAGAAATATGAAGGTCATTTACCATTTAAATGATTTTCATGTAACAAGATTGGTCATTTTGCATGTAAGTGTCCTACAAGAGTCAAGAAGTATAAAATTGATTTCAAGCCTAAGTATACAAAAGAATGTTACTATGTTGAAGATGGAGTGACAGATGAAGATTCGACAGAAGATGAAATTGGATTTATTGCAATTAAAGATATGGAGAAAATGTTTGATGGCATGGATATTGAAGATGAAAAGAAATCAGAAGAGCTAGCATTAATTTCACAAGAAGACATCATAACAGATTGGATCATTGAAAGTGGATGTTCACATCACATGACAGGAGACAAAGATGGATTTGTACATCTAGATAAATACAAAGGCAACATGGTTAGATTTGGAGACAACACTCCTAAACCTATCATAGGCAAAGAAGCTATCACTTTGGATGGAAAGAACAACATTGATGATGTTCTATATGTTAATGGTTTGAAGCATAACTTAGTAAGTGGTGGATAGTTACTTGACAAAGGATATGAGTTGGAATTCAAAAACAATAAGTGCATCATTAATAAAAAAAGGAGTAATGATTACATCTGGTTAAAAAATAAAAGGTAATGTTTTTCAACTTAATTCAGAAGCAAGTTATTTTGTTGCAAAAGTAGATGACAGTTGGTTATGGCACTAAAGACTATGTCACATAAATTTTGACAATATAGTAAAGATAAGAAATGTAAAGGCAGTAGAAGACCTCCCTAGTATTGCAAGACAAGTTGATACAATGTGCAGGGAATGTGTGATGGGAAAGCATGTAAAGAACTCATTCAGAAGCCAATAGAATTTAGTAGAGAACAAATTAGATCTAGTGCATATAGACCTATGTGGACCAACTCAAACAAGATCATACTATGGTGAAAGGTACTTTATTTTGTTTGTTGATGATTATTCTAGAATGATGTAGGTTGCGTTCTTAAGAGATAAATCTAAAGCATTTGAGAAGTTCAAAATATTCAAAGCTAAAGTTGAAAATGAGTCTGGATTAAAGATAAAATATCTAAGATCAGATAGAGGAAGAGAATTCACTTCTGATAAATGTTATGAGTATTGCAAAGAACATGGGATAAAAAGACAGCTAAGTGCACCTAGATCCCCTCAACAAAATGGAATTGTAGAAAGAAGAAATAGGATCATACTTGACACAGCGTACACTATCATGATTGAAGGAAAAGTTGCACACACCTATTGGAGAGATGCAGTCAATGCTACAGTCTATACTATCAATAGAATTCAATTAAGGTCAGGCATAGACAAGACACCCTATGAGCTATGGTTTGGGAATGTACCTACAGTAAAATACTTCATAATCTTTGGAAGCAAGTGTTACATCAAGAGAGATGATGGTGTTGGTAAGTTTGATGCAAGAAGCGATGAAGGTATTTTTCTTGGTTACTCTACTAAAAGCAAAGCTTATAGATGTTTTAGCTTGAGATTGAAGAAGATCATTGAAAGTGCACATGTAAAGATTGATGAAAAGTTTATGATTCAAGAAAGATTCTATGATTATGCACCTATGATCAAAGAAGAACCTAGACCTATTAGTAGAGAAGAAAATGTTGAAGAAATGTTTGACAACATTGATGTATTAATCAGTGAACCTGAATTAAGTGAAGAAGAATCACATAAGATAGATGAGAGAGTCACACCTAATGCTAAAAAATTCACATCTAGATACCATTCAAAAGAAGATATCATTGGAAATCAGAACATAAAAGTCATGACAAGATCAAAAGCAAAAAGTTCAACAGTTGATGAAGCGACATGTTTACTTTCACAAATTGAATCTTTAAGTGTTGAAGATGCATGTAATGATTCATATTGGCATGAAGCAATGAAAGAAGAATTAGATCAAGTAGTTAAGAATGATACATGGGAATTGGTCCCTAGGCCTAGTGACAAAAATGTGATTGTAACCAAGTGGATATTCAAAAACAAGATGAATGAAGAAGGTATAGTAGTAAGAAACAAAGCAAGACTAGTATGTAAAGTATATGCACAGAGAGAAGGAATTGATTACTCTGATACATTTGCCCCTGTAAGCATACTGGAAGCTATTAAGTTATTTCTAGCCTATGCAACATTCAAAGAATTTAAGGTATATCAGATGGATGTCAAGTCAGCATTCCTGAATGGAGAATTGAAGGAAGAAGTCTACATAGAGCAACCTGAAGGATTTAGTTTATCAGAAAAACCTGATATGGTTTGTAGACTGAAGAAAGCCCTCTATAGACTAAAGCAATCCCCTAGAGCATGGTATGAAAGACTGGATGGTTATTTGACCAAGATTGGATTCTAGAAAGGAGCAAAAGATTGTAACTTATTCATAAGAGAGACACCTGAAGGATTATTACTAGTTTCTATATTTGTTGATGATATTATTTTTGGTGAAAATGACAAGCTTAGTGCAGATTTTGCTAAAGAGATGCAGAGCGAGTTTGAAATTGGCATGATTGGACCTATCAAGTACTTTTTGGGATTGAATGTGCAACAGACAGACAAAGGTATATTCATTAATCAGTTTAAGTATGTGAAAGAGATATTGAAGAAATTCAAGATGGATGATTACAAGCCAGTAAGCACCCCTATGATAACAGGAAGCAAGCTTTCAAAAGATGAAGATTCTACAATAGTTGACAAGACTCTATATAAGTCTATGATTGGTAAACTCATATATCTTAACCAATCTAGACCAGATATTTCTAATGCAGTTGGTATTGTTGGAAGATTTGTAGCTGAACCTAAACAAAGTCATCTTATGGCAGTAAAGAGGATATTTAGATATTTGAAAGGAACTATAGACTATGGTTTATGGTATCCTAACTCAAAAAATGTAGAACTTCATGTGTATACAGATGCAGATTGGGCAGGTTGCGTTGATGATAGAAAGAGCACCTCGGGAGGAGCAGTATTTCTTGGAGATAGACTAGTTACTTGGACAAGCAAGAAGTAGAATTGTATTTCTCAGTCAACAACAAAAGTAGAGTATGTAGTAGTAGCATTAAATTATTCTACAATTATTTGGATCAAGCAGATGATAAAATATTTTGGAATCCATATTGATTATCCTATTTTTATTCATTGTGACAACACTAGCACTATCAATATGTCAAAAAACCCTGCGATGCATGCAAAGACAAAACACATTGAGATAAAATACCATTTTCTAAGAGAGAAAGTTGTAGAAAAAGAAGTAAAGTTGGATTATGTGAGTACTGAAGAATAGTTAGCAGACGTATTCACAAAGCCATTTTCGAAGGATACATTTGAGTATCTCAGGGAGAAGCTGGGAGTAATTCCCTTCCCTAGATCTGATTAGAATTTCCAGTAGTGCATCATTCCTTAGTGACTGATGAATGGTGGACTACTCTACCTCTGGAGGAGTACTTATACTTGTTTGTTTTTGGCACCCTTTTCATTGATGTCAAAGGGGGAGTATATAGTCATGAAAAACAAAATAGTTGATCTATACTAAGGAGGAGTATGAAGCAAGGGGGAGTATATAGTAAGAAGATGTAGCAGCAGATATTCAAAGCATTCAACAGTAGATGGAGAAATCATTTTTGGGGGAGTATGTTGTTGAGGAAATGGAGAATTTTATTATATTTTTGGATTGATGGTGTTTTTCATTTCATATGTTACCATCAATGCAAAAGAGGGAGATTGTTGGAGATTTTCCAGTAAGCTAGTGTTGATTGTATGTTTTTCATTGATGACAACATATGGTAAGTAGTGTGTGTTGTAGTTATATGTAGAGAGCCTTGACCATATGTTGTATGGATATGTTATTAGCATGATTTCATAGATGCAAAGGTTGATTCTGAGTGTAGACAGTTGTGCAGTTGTTTGTAACAACAGTGTTCCTCGCAATGTTGCAAGATAAGTTTTGTATGTAATTCATAGTATGGTTACTATGGAGCCTTGCGCGTTTATTTTTTTGTTGTAGACATAATAATAAAGCTATGTTCATAGACGTAGAGTTAGTTGTGTAGTATAAGTTGAGTTATGATGTTTCTATTTTCCAGTCACAGTCTTAGGAGATTATTTGGTAGAGCCGACAGTATTTATATTATTTCTTTAGTTGCGCCTATCATTATGGTATGCGTGTTTGGTTTCATGTTTGGTTATGAGCTAAGGTTGTTTGGTTAAGAGCGCATAAGATATTTCAGCTTGAGAGTTAAGTTTCAGTTAATTTGGTGGATCTGATAGTGTGTAGCGATGTGTCTACTCATATTGGGTTGCGCGGTCCTATTTGTGTTGCATGCTTAGTATAGCCGTTGTAGATGTTATTGTAGAGTTTTATTGTTTCATAAATATGATTTCAAGAAGGTTCTAATAGGCCTACTTGATTATATCTTTTGTAGAAGGCTACTTATAGTCGATCAGTTGTGATCGCTAAGGAGAGGATATGGAAGTAGAGTAAGAAGATGCGAAAGTATTAGGCCAATAAAGCTATATCAATCATTAGTTGGAGATCTATGTGAAGAAGCAGAGAGTATATGCTATTCATTGGAACTAATCAAGACATTAGGTCTAATTCAGAGCTCACAAAGAGCCAGATATAGTGTGTATTTGTTATATAGAAGGTTGCAACCTTCACCATTTGAGCAGTGTGCTCCTGGATAGTGTGTCCTCAACTTTAACAGGGTTATTTATAAAAGACTCCTAATAGGGTCTGACCTTTGACCAGGTCATTGTACTTCATATATTATAAAGATCAACTCCTAACAGGGTTCTAAGATCTTCTAATAGGGATCATTATACTCTAGTGTAGTTTATAGTGGGTGTTAATTCCCACTGGGTTTTTTACCTATTTTGGGTTTCCCCGTAACAAAAATTATGGTGTTGTGTTAAGTGTTATCTTGTTGTGTTTATGCTTAATGTTATTCTGTACTAATTTGGATAAAGAATTGAATCTTGTAGATAACTGATTCACCCCCCCCCCCCCCTCCTCTTAGTTATCTCTTGGGACTATTCCTAACATTATCTATCCTTAGTTCTCCTTGGGGCTGTGAGTCACCTTCGTCTGTATCTGGATCTAGTACAATGCAAGGAACTTTCTCTATCTTTTCCTTCCTTCTACTCCTGGTTCTTGTGACTTTCATAGAATGTTCAATGATTGGCTTTTCTCCCTCTGAATGTGTTTCAACTCAGGATTTTATTTCACCTACAGAAAGAAATTTTTCAACTTTGTCAGTATGTACAGGAGAAGTTGCGTGTTTCAAAATCCTTGAACTCTTTCTAGTCATTTGGACAATAGCCTCTTGCTTCTTCTTTCTTTTTAATTCTTTTAACCATTTATCAGTTCTTTTGAACACATCTTGAGACAAAGAGTTTACATCTTCTTCTTCTTTTCCCTTCTAGTCTATTTTCCTTGCCACTACATCATCATTTAGTTCTACATATCTGGATTCCAATACATTTTCATCATCCTCAACTTCGAACCCTTTGATTTTGAAAGTTAGACAAAGAAACACAATCTGTCTCAAGGAAAACCTGGAATGAAGTCTTCTTTCAACTTCAATCTCATCAACACAGTCAGCCCAAAAATCTTCCAGCTCTAGTTGGTGAAGGAAAGTAGCATCAATCTTGAAATGCTTTGCTACAAATTGCTTACTGTCAAAGTAACTCCTTTTTCTGGAAGGAGGGGAGGTTCATTATTTTTAATTCTACATCCATGGATGATGTGGCATGCATTACCCTAAAATGCTAATGACCTAAGTTGGTAGGGAAAATAGAGCCCGCACCTCTCTTGATCTTAAATTTCACCTCTACCTGGAGCAATTGTCTACAGACTTCTAATAAGATGAACTTGTCTAGACAATATCTTAGAAGCTTCAAAGGTTCACTGATATAACCTCCCACTCTTAGATTGTTGACAGTTGGAAATTGAAAATAAAAGCTCCCATAAATTTTGATTAACTCCATAAATTCTTTGGACATTCTGCAGTTGATTTTATCCCTTAGCTCGAAAATGAGCTTAACCAAGAATGTATCCTGAATTCTCCAAAAATTCTCTGAATTCTTCTTTTTCTAAAGCAAAGGGTGGTATTCATAAATTTTCATATTCTCTTTCCACGGCTCATGTGACAATCTGTCCCAACACCTACAAATGACAAGGGAATAAAACAAATATAAAGACAAATAGAAACTTGAGGCTTTTGCGGATTGAGATAATTCTTCATGAAGCCTTTCTGCTATTATTCTACCCAATCAACATATTGTCCTTCACCTAAAATAGCCAAGATGAAAATGTACATCCAATCCTCCTAGAGAAAATCATTAGGTTTACCTTTTATTCTACTTAGCATAACAACAATGTCACAGACCTCTCTGATCAAGTGATCCTTTTTCAATGGTTTGGGTAATCTAGAACCCCCTTTCTTTAGGCTTTAACAACTAGTCCCTGGCAATGTTATTGCTATAATCCTTCCTATTCTAGGTAAATTCCTGTTAGGATTTCTCAAAACTCCAATCACCATAGGTTTCCGTCGGAGGGATCCTTAGTGCCGCCATGATTGTTTGTCTATTAATAAAAACCAGTATCCCTTCAGAAGGAACATGAATGCATGTATTAACCCTATCATATTTGTTTCTACATTCCATAACCAATTATGGGCATGGAGTCACTTCAAGAAAGCCGACAACTTCCAATAATCCACTCTCTACAATTTTGGCAACAAGGGTTCCATTCTCTGCATCTCTCAACCTATGAACAATTTCTTCTATATCTTCATCCATAAGGATTGTGTCTCACATTTCAAGGAGACTACTCACAAGGGAAAACTTATTTTCTTTTACAAACTTCACTTTTGAGGTCGACATGCAAGGAATGGACATTGCGATACTTAACAAATAATTTCAAGCTAATGCAATGGGAAAGGTTTAAATTTCCTTTCTTACAATAGATAAATCTGAAACTAGAACAAAAATGAAGGAAATTTCTTGAGACTCGTCGATGCTTATCTCTTGTCCTTGTGATTACCTTCGATGCGCCTTGCTTATGATTATGCCACCAATAGTTTCTTACAAACATAAATGGCAAGAAAAGAAAGAATTTAACACATACGCTTGGGTTGCCTTTTCGATAATCATGACAGCCTGCCACAGATTAATTGTGCCTGCTATTATTCATTGAGCATATCCAATCACATTTATTTCATCTCTGCATAACTTGTACCTTTCACTGAGTTGGAATTCACCTCAACATCATTTCAATCTCATCTTGTAATAAGGTAAGATTTGACACGAGTCTCAAATATTTGGTAATTATTGCATTTTGAATTTTGAATTTTGAACCATGAACCGTTTGGAGTGAAGTTCAAAGTTCATGATTCATAATGCTCTTGTTACTTGACAAACACATGACTGAGACAAGACTAATGCACAACGCGTGAAGATTATTGAATTATGAACTGAAAACTAGGAGTTCAATAGTCAAGAAGACAAAAGCCAAAGGCGCCAGACAAAATGAAAACACGGGGATGCAGAAGGCTAAGTGAAGTTTTAAAATTGAACTTTGAACCACTGAAAGATGGTTCAAGGTTCAAGATTCAATATGGTGAAGGCAAAACACACATTACTTAATAAAATATTTTTGCCACTTAAAAGAAAACACACGCATAACAACATCGGGGGAATACAAAGTGAATTTTGAACTACAAAGTTCAAAATTCAAAATTTGATATGCACTTGACAAAAAGCATGCCACGTAGAAAATTTTTACAATGGAGACTTTTAACCAGCAACAAGTGGCTCCGACTAGGGATAGGACCGTGAGGGACTAAAGATGAACTCAAGATCTCAGGTTTCGCACAAGCACAACAAAAGCATCTAAACTAAGCACAACAAAAAGACTATGTACACAAGAATGACATATTTACAACTAAAAAAGCTTATGATCTTGTCCATTAAAGGACAATGGAAGGTCTATTCCATCTTCATATCTTAACCTGAAAGAATTCGGCCCAAGCTCCTTGCTAATTTTGAAAGGACCTTTCCACAGAGACTCAAATTTTCCATGAGCTCCTCGTGGTTCTCTTCTTTTATCCCAAAACAAGACTTTGTCTTCTTCCATGAATTTTTTGGGTCTGGATCTTCTATCAAAAATCTATTTGACCTTGGCTTGATGGTTCATGATATGGTCCACTACATTCTCTCTTTCTTCTTTGATCTTGGTCAAGTAAAGGATTCTTTTTTCTAAAGTATTTTGGAAGGTTTCATCTTTGATTACCTTTTGCAATTTGGTTGCTGCCAACTCAAGAGGAAGAGATAGTTGTGCTTTTGTTCCATAAACCAACTTGAAAGGAGTCATACCAATGGCTCTTTTAGGTGTTTTCCTATCATCCCACAGTGCTTCATAGAGTTGTTTATGCCAATCTTTCATATTTTCATTAACAAGCTTCCTCATTATTGAAATGAGATTTTTGTTGGTTGACTATGCATGTTCGTTTCCTTGGGGGAAATAATCAGAGGAATGAGTAGTTGTATACCATTATCATAACAGAAGATTTGTAGCTCACTTGAAGAGAAGTTTTGGGCATTATCAGCTACTATCTTTTTCGGAATGCCAAACCTGACGAAAATATTTTCTTTAAGAAAATTGTACATTACTTCAGTGGTCATTTTCCTGACAGGAACAGCTTCTACCCACTTTGTGAAGTAGTCAGTAGCTGTTAAGATGTGTGTATGACCCGTACTGGATGGAGGATTTAATTGACCTATAAAATCTAGACCCCATTGTTGGAAAGGTTCTTCAATGACAACATGTCTTAATGGAAGAGCAACCAAATGAGCTGGTCTCCAAGAAAATAGCTTGCATTTCTCACATGAGCCCACCCACTTGTAAGCATCCTGAAATATTCTTGGCCAATAGTAACCATTTCTCAAAATCTTAAAAGCTATGACAGTGGATGAAAAATTTCCTCCATAGGACACACCATGAAAGGTTCGTAACAGTCATTTCTATTTGTCCTCGTCAACACACCAAAGGAACATTCCATCTAATCCTTTCTTATATAATATATCATTGACTATTACATATTTGGCTGACTTAAGCTGTAAATTCCTTTTATCTTTACCTGTCAAATTCTCTAGACATTCTCCATAAGTTAGGTAGTAAGTAATGTTAGAGAACCAAGGATCTTTTAATCCAACTAGCAATGTCAAGGGACTCCTTTCTTCCACCAATTCTTCATTTTCGGCAATCAACTTGCATAAACCCTGACCCCTCACCAATTTAGTGGGTTTGATATCCAGATCAAATTCTTGCACCTTCAATACCCATGTTTCTCAGTTATTTATGGCTACCTCTTGTTGCGTAAGTATAATTTTGACTACTGCATTAAGCACATAAAATGGTGGAGTGCGAATGAAGTATGTAGAAACAGAATTGCTTTACCGCTTTAACTACCGCAAAGGCCTGCTTCTCTATTAAAGAATACTTTAATTCATGTTTCTTCAATGTAATACTCATGAAAGAGATCAGGGCTTCTTTATCTTTATCATTTTTTTGTAATAAGACCCCCAACATGGTGTGCTCACTGGCATAACAGTAGATTATAAAATCCTTCTTGAAGTCAGGGTGAACTAACACTGGTGCTTGTGCAATAGCATTTTTAACTTCTTCAAAAGACTTTACAGCTTCCTCATTCCATTTGAAAGTCTCTTTCTTGCTTAACATACTTACCATAGGCCTGGTCGTTTATGAGAAATCGGGTACAAACCTCCTTAGAAAATTGATATGCCCGAAGAAGGAACAGATTCCTTTATGGCTCGATGGTAAACATAGTTGTTGAATTTCCTGAACTCTCTTTGGATCAATTCTTATTCCATATTTTGACACCAGATGCCCAAGAATTTTCCCTTTTGTGACATAGAAAATAAACTTCTTTGGATTGAGTGATATGTCGTGATCTCTACATTTTTACAGGACCATCTTCAAATCACGCAAGTGTTTTTTTATTCTTTTGAGAATATTGTCATATCGTCTAAATATATCACTATTACTTTGTTGATTAGGTGTCTGAAAGAGGAGTTCATAGCACACTGAAAAGTGGCTCCTGCATTAATTAACCTAAAGGGTATTCTACTATATGCAAAGGTACCCCAAGGAGTGGTGAAAGACATTTTGTGTTGAGGGCAACACTAATCTGATTATAACCTAAAAACCCATCAAGCAGGGACATCATTTCAAAACTGGCCACTATTTGAAAAGAATGTGATCCATCTTAGGCAAGGCAAAATTGTCTTTGAGACTTGCCTGATTTAGATTCCTAAAATCCACACATATCCTTATTTCTCCACTCTTCTTGCATACTAGAACAATATTAGCTACCCATGTCGAGTGGTGAATGGGATATATTATACTTTCTCTTTTCATCTTATCCACGTCTCAGAATATTGCATCCACAACTTTTGGATTATAATTCCTTAGTTTTTGCTTGAAAGAACTAGCTCTAGGCTTCATTGGGATGTGGTGCTTGAATTGTCCTTACCTAAAATCCTTTAGATCTTCATATGACCAGGCAAAAACATCTTTGAATTCTTTCAGTAACTTGAAAAACCTCACTTTCTCTTCTATACTACAACAAGTGCCTATGTTAACATTAAGCTTCAGATCATCATCAATGCCAATGTTGACCTTCTCATACTTGTCATAAGAGTTCTTATTAGGTGTAGGGGTTTTGTTGGTAGAACAATCTCTTATGTTGAAGAGTCTTTCCAAGTTCATCAGTCCTTTTGGAATGCGGTTTCCTTTTAACTTGACTATCTCTGAATCAACCTCATCTCTAGGATCAAAATAGAACTCATGGCATTCTACATCTAAACCTTCAAAATAAACAGAAGATAAATTCTCTGCCCCTTCCAAGAATTGAATAATATGGGCATCATTACTGAACACTTTCCATGAACCAGCATTGTCTGGCACACTACGTCTATGAATTAGTTCTATTGAATACTTATCTGTCCTAAAATCAGGGTGTGGAATCAACAATGTTGTTGAACCAGCCAAGGCATCAACTCTGGAATTGAATTGTCTAGGCATAGCTTTAATTGAAAATGCATCAAAACGTTCCATCTCATCCCAAACTCTATTTTGGTAGTGCTTCAACCTTTCATTCTTAACGGAAAATAGGGCCCTAACTTGTTTTACAATTAGCTCAGCATTGCCTTTTTCTTTCAATAGCTTGATTCCCTTCTTTTTGGCCTCTTCCATCCTGAGAAGCAATGCTTCGTATTCGGCTATGTTATTAGTGTTTTTAAACTCAAGCTTAAAAGAAGAAGGATACATTTCTCCAGAGGGAGATATCAACACTATCCTGGATCCTGACCCAATTGAAGAACAACTACCATCAAACTCAAGAGTCCACAAATCTTCACCCTTAAATGCTCATGAATCAGATACATCAACTTCAGGCATAATCAAGTAATTACCAAAATCTGATTCTTGATAAAGGATAAGTGATTTGGGGTCTTTGGAATGGAACACGGTATACTTAGACTTAGTTTCTAGTTGGAGGACTACCTTTTGATTACCTATGGGAATGGTAGCTTGGGACCAGTCCAACTTAATTTCACCACCTAAGTCTTTGCAAAAAGTTCTACTTAGGAGCATCCCATAACTAGCTGGGATGTCAGCAACAAGGATTGTTAATTTCAGTCTCTTATTGGGATAAGCTGCAAGAGAAACCTGAGCATCTTTGATCTTCCCTACCAATGGGACTTGTTTAGCATCCATTGCATAGCAATTTCCAAAGG
The DNA here is from genome assembly GCA_027943335.1 of Chamaecyparis obtusa. Taxonomy (NCBI): domain Eukaryota; kingdom Viridiplantae; phylum Streptophyta; class Pinopsida; order Cupressales; family Cupressaceae; genus Chamaecyparis; species Chamaecyparis obtusa. The sequence goes on along the minus strand of BSBK01008882.1, from coordinate 2,839,138 downwards.
TTTTTGTCAAAGGGAGGTCTAAATATTTGGCTATAGAGGCGGGCATTATGTTATATGAGGTGCCTAAATCTATAATACATTTGTTCAGCTTGTACCCGTGTATAAAAAATGAAACATAGAAAGGTTCCAATTTAGTAGAGGAAGAAGCTACTTGAGGGGTTTCTACATGAGCAATAGGTTCTTTATCTGCAGACTGGCTGTCTTTTTAATTCAACAGGGGTTTCAGAGGAAGACACAATATTTACTTGCTGAGGTTCATGGACTGAGGAAGAGCCTTTTATATAATCAATCAACTTATCCAATTCTTTAGGATTAAGCCTTAAGTAATCAACTAGAGAAATTTGAATTTTGGAACACTTGCAAAAACCAACTATATCAAAAAAAGGTTAAGGCTCTGACCTTTTTAATAACTTTACATCTAGTGTCAAGGGTCCTTGAAACTTATGGCTAGCACCAGCTTGATTCATTGGTTCCTTTTCTTTTCTGATGATCATCGAAGGAGGAGACTAAGTCGAAGTCCTATTGACACGCTAATTTATGGTAAGCACAAAACAAGAAGGATCTTCAAGAGTAAGAAGAATGCTACCACCTCTATTAGAATCTAATTCGTATTCCAAGTAGTAACTCATGGACTCACCAGGTCCTCTTGAAGTTCCTTCATCATCGGGCATTTCTACTATATTTTCTTTATTATTCTCCATTTGATGGTATCTCACCATCTTAAGGAAAGAGGAACCGTCGTGATCATCAATCAGGTGAAAAATACACATATTCCCTCTATTTGCTGATAGACCTTCAATTAAGAGTTTTTTTTGTCCAGGGAGAACATTAGATTGCTTACCAAAGGTGCCTCCACTCTGATTTGGATATCTATGAGGGATATCCTGGTATGGAGCTATAGGCTTGGGCAATTGTCTCTTCATTTGAATCATGTCATTAACTAGTCTTTGTACAATAGGGTCAGTGGAACCAGAAGTAGACGCCTAGCTATTAGGGATATGTACTTCTCTTTTCCATTTTCTAGAAGCTATCATATCATCCTCAAGTTCAACCACCAGAGCCTGAGAAATTGCTAAATCTACTACTCTTCCACATCGCAAGTGAAAGATGATATTAGGAGGCATCACATTCACAAAGAAACCTTTTCTATTCTCATCACTGGGAAGATGTTCATTGGGTATTTGATGTAAAAGTTTGTTGAACTTGGCAATGAATTCTCTCATTGTCTCATGCATCTCTTTTTTTATCTGAGAGAGTTGTAGCAATAAAGAGTGCTCATCATCCACCACTTTGAAAAGTACTTCAAAAGTTGTTTTCATCACATTCCAAGTTCTGATAGAACCATCAGGAAGGTGGTGGAACCAATCTGTGGTGACCTCAGTCAATGTTTGAATAAACAAACAAATGGAAACATCTTTTGTCACCACAGCTATAACCCCACATGCAGTATTAAATGCATTATGGTGATCATTTGGAGAGACCTTACCATCCCCGTTGAATTTAGGAAGAACTTCTCTAGCTCCTTTAGGCAAGGCTTGTAGGTTAAAATTGGTCAGGTCATGAGGTCCAACTTGGGCTCCCCATGGTTTCTTTTGAGCCATGTTAGGTAAAATGATATTTAGAGGTTGGGTGTTAAAATGAGATGGGACCAATGTACCAAATAAAGTGAGGGCTTGAAAAGTAGTAGTGGATGTTGTTAACTTGGTGGGTGAAGATGGTCTACTCATAGTTTGAACTCTTCTTCTCATAGGGATATCAGGGGTAAATTTCAATCTTTTTAAAGCCTCAAAATCTTCATCAATCAAACCTTTAGCTCTATCTCCCTTTGTGTATCTTTTCTCAGCCAGCTTACTAGTTGTAATCACTTGAGGTATAAGATTTAGACATTGGTCTTAAGGTATTTGGACTGCCCTATCTACCAGAGCAACTTCTTGAGCTATAGGTAAGCCTCTTAACCACTCACCAATCTCTTCTTCTTCAATCACTAGCTGAACTTGTTGATACTGATGATTACTTGTTCTTAGATTCTAGGCCACTCTGTTGAGATCTGCGATGATGTCTTCTTGGGTATCTAAGAAATGAAGGTCAGGTTGTAAAACTAGGGGAATTTCTTGTTTACCAGGTACCACATTACCAGGTAAAACCATGATTAATCATTAAATGAAACTACAAAGGTCAGGTTGTAAAATTGGGGGAATTTCTTGTAAGACTCCCCAGCAAAGTTGCCAAAAATCTGTTAGTGAGAAGATTTTCCTTCTATAACAGTAAATTGATAAGTGACTCTTACAACCCAAAATAGAAAGAAAAACTACACTAACAACTAAGTTAGTCTCTCACAACCAACTCTCTACTTTAAAGGAGCAGTTGCCTTCTACAAAGATCTACTTTTAATAGTCATTTATTGTAAAAGAATCAAATTTTAAGAGACGCTTTTAACCAAAAATCATAAAAAGGCTTTGCTAACATTCCATCATGAATCAACAATGAAATGTTTTAATTTTAGAAAATGCAACATATACCTTGAGCTAAATGACTCAAAATATGAAAGAGAAACTTTTTAAGAATGGTCAATTCAAAAGATACTAAATTTTAAATAAGATGACTAAATAAACATCAAGATATACACACAGATTAAAGCAACATAATCATTTAACTCCAACTAAAATCAAAATCATACATTCACTTGACCAACTGATCAATGAAAATTGCCAGAATCTATTATAAAACCAACTGATCATATATATGCACACCCAGAGTTCAACAGTATAACTATCATTAGATATATCTGAAAACAAAAGATAATGCCAAGTTTTTCTACCAGAGAACCGAACCCCATTTGGTTGTTCAATAACCTTCATATAGCCACGCAGGTCTGATTCAATTTTAAAAACTAATTGTTCTTGGAAATATTAGGAAATTCAAGAAAAGACTTGCAAAAATAGAAACTATCCTCTGGGAGGAACTAATTGACCAATTGGTCATTCCCAATTTCATCATCCTTAGCAACCTTGGTGGCCTCTTGTATTGTGCTCCAATCCTAGAAAAGTTGAGAAGCTCGCAAGTAACTCTAGGTTCGGTGTGGTAATGGCTTCGAATCTTTCCACCCAAATGTTTCTGAAATTATGTGCTTGCTAGAGTTTCACTCTCTGTGTTTTTATCTGTTCACACCCATAGAATACCAGGGAATCCACTCGAGCAAAAACTAGAAAGTCATCAATCTCTATAATTTTGGCAAATTTCATACTCGTAACCTTTTCTTTGAAACATGTAAGTATTTCGGTTATATCAATTTCGGCTTGTCCCTCAGGCTTGATCAATTTTCCCAAACATTTGTTAAATGGTTATTCATGAATTACTTAATGGTATTCAATGTTTCCATGATTTGAGAGGACTCCTCAGCTGCTTGTTCATAGAGTGAACTCTCCCATTCTAGATTCACCTTAGCTACAAAGAGGGAATTATCCTCTACTCCAGGCGCTTCCTTTTCCTCAAGGAACTTTTTAATACCATAGGTGTATGCATCCTCCATGTTTAGTACCTTTGTTTCTAGCCGATCCTTCTCATTTCTCTAGGCTTCCACATCTGCCTCCACTGTTTTAATCATCTCATCAGATTTCTTGATCAAATCTCTAAAGTCATTAGTAAACCCAATGATTTCCTTGGTAACTTTATCTATCCAACTGAAGAAATTCTTCGATATTGACCTGTCTTTCTATACCTAATCTAAGAACTTTTGGTTTTCTGAGGACTTGACATCCAAATCAATGGGAACCATTTATAGGGGTTGAGGAGAAGGACCCTGAAGTTGTTGAATATACTTTTCCATTTCACAGAGAGCCTACTTCAGCTTCATTTTATCTTCAGCATCCTTCCACACTCGGTGGTTGATCTTCTTATTGGCTGAGTTTAGGATCTTCAAATCGGAAGCCCTAGTAGCCATACCTAAATCCACTTTTTCCACATGGAAGTCATGCTTCATTACCTCATCATTGGTTTTATCAAAGTTTGGCTTGAAGATTTCTACAATCCAGTGATCAGTTTTGGAATCCACATCCACCATAGCCTCTACCTTTGGTTTCTTTTCTCTAGGTGTTTTCCCCAAATATTTGCTGACTAGATCTCGAAAAGGAGTAGAAATAGGTACAATGCTTATTTTCTTACTTGCTGATAACTCCAACTAGTTAGGGGTTTTGGTGTAGAATCTCCTATAGGAGTTTGTGTCATGGAACTATTTAATATCAATAGGTCCTCATTACCTACTCCGTAGCTTAGCTCCTGATGAGTTAACTGGAGTATTATCCATCCTGAGTTCCCCTTGGGGCTGTGAGTCACCTTCATCTATATCTAGATCTAGCACAATGCAAGGAACTTTGTCTGTCTTTTCCTTCCTTCTGCTCCTAGTTCTTGTGACTTTCACAGAATGTTCAAGGATTTGTTTTTCTTCCTTAGGATGTGTTTCAGCGTTGGATTTTATTTCACCCGTAGAAAGAAATTTTTCAAATTTGTCAGTATGTACAGGAGAAGTTGCATATTTTGAAATCCTTGAACTCTTTCTAGTCATTGGGACAACGACCTCTTGCTTCTTCTTTCTTTTCACTTCTTTTAACCATTTATCAGTTATTTTGAACACATCTTAAGATAAAGAGTTTACATCTTCTTCTTCTTTTCCCTTCCAATCTATTTTCCTTGCCACTGCATCATCATTTAGTTCTACATATCTAGATTCTAGTAAATTTTCATCATCCTCAACTTCAAACCCTTTGATTTTGAAAGGCAGACGAAGAAACACAATTTGTCTCAAGGAAAACTTGGAATGAAGTCTTCTTTCAACTTCAATCTCATCGACACATTCGGCCCAAAAATTTTCCAACTCTGGTTGGTGAAGGAAAGTAGCATCAATCTTGAGATGATTTTCTATGAATTGCTTACTGTCAAAGTAACTCCTTTTTTGGAAGGAGGAGAGGTTCATTATTTTTAATTCTACATCCATGGATGATGTAGCATGCATTACCCTAAAATGGTAATGACCTAAGTCAATAGGGAAAAGAGAGCCCACTCCTCTCTGGATCTTAAATTTCACCTCCACCTAGAGCAATTATCTACAGATTTCTAATAAGATGAACTTATCTAGACAGTATCTCGAAAGCTTAAAAGATTCACCATTGTAACCTCCCATTCTTAGATAGTTGAACGTTGGAAATTGAAAATAAAAGCTCCCATAAATTTTGATTAACTCCATAGCTTCTTCGGACATTATACAGTTGATTTTTCCCCTTAGCTCCAAAACAAGCTTAGCCAAGAATGTATCCTGAATTCTTCAGAAATTCTCAAAATTCTTGTTTTTTTGAAGAAAAGGGTGGTATTCATAAATTTTCATATTCTCTTTCCATGACTCATGTGGCAATCCAATCCAAGTTCTACAAATGACAAGCTAATAAAACAAATATGAAGACAAATAGAAACTTGAGGCTTCTACGGATTGAGATAATTCTTCATGAAGCCTTTCTGCTATTATTTCTACCTAATCAACATATTTTACTTCACCTAAAATAACCTGGATGAAAATGTACATCCAATCCTCTGAGAGAAAATCATTAGTTTTACCTTTTATTCTACTTAGCATAACAACAATGTCACGAACCTCTCTGATCAAGTGATCCTTTTTCAATGGTTTGGGTAATCTAGAACCCCCTTTTTAAGGCTTTAACAACCAATCCTTGGAAATTTTATTTCTATAATCCTTCCTATTCTAGGTAAATTCCTATTGGGCTTTCTCAAAACTCTAATCACCATAGGTTTCTGCTGGAGGGATCCTCACTGCCCCCATGATTGTTTGTCTATTAATAGAAATTAGTATCCCTCTAGAAGGAACATGAATGCACCTATTAACCCTATCATATCTATTTCTACATTCCATAACCAATTTTGGGCATAGAGTCACTTCAGGAAAGCCGACAGCTTCCAATAATTCACTCTCTGCAATTTTGGCGACAAGGGTTCCATTCTCTGTATTTCTCAACCTAAGAAATAATTTCTTCTATATCTTCATCCATAAGGACTGTGTCTCACATTTCAGGGAGACAAATACTCACAGGGGAAAACTTATTTTCTTTTACAAACTTGACTGTTGAGGTCGACATGCAAGGACTGGATATTGTAATACTTAACAAATAATTTCAAGCTAATGCAACAGGAAAGGTTTAAATTTCCTTTCTTACAATAGATAAATATGAAACCAGAACAAAAATAAAGGAAATTTGTTGAGAATCACCAATGCTTAGCTCTTTTCCTTGTGATTACCTTCACTGCACCTTGCTTCTGATTATGCCACCAATAGTTGCTTACAAACAGAAATGGCAAGAAAAGAAAGAATTTAACACATACGCTTGGGTTGCCTTTTCGATAATCATGACATCCTGCCACAAATTAATTATGCCCATCATTATTCACTAAGAATGTCCAATCACATTTATTTCATCTCCACATAACTTGTACCTTTCGCTGAGTTGGACTTCACTTCAACATCATTTCAATCTCATCTTGCAATAAGGTGAGATTTGGCACAAGTCTCAAATATTTGGTAATTATTGCATTTCAAATTCTGAACCTTGAACCGTTTGGAGCGAAGTTCAAATTTCATGATTCACAATACTCTTGTTACTTGACAAACACATGGCTTCTACAAGACTAATGCATGACGCATGAAGATTATTCAATTATGAACTTAAAACTAGGAATTCAATATTCAAGAAGACAAAAGCCAAAGGCGTCGGACCAAATGAAAATGTGGGGATGTGGAAGGCTAAGTGCAGTTTTAAAATTGAACTTTGAACCACCGAAAGATGGTTCAAGGTTCAAGATTCAATATGGAGAAGGAAAAACATGCATTACTTAATAAAACCTTTTTACTGCACGAAAGAAAATACACAGATAACAACATCGAGGGAATGCAAAGTGAATTTTGAACTTTGAACTATGAAGTTCAAAATTCAAAATTTGATATGCACTTGACAAAAAGAATGCCACTTAGAAACATTTTACAATGGAGACTTTTGAATGACAACACCTACCAAGTTATCAAGGACTCTTATGTCCTTTTTTAATGACTGTCTATGACAGTCCTAGTTACCTCTACCACTTGATAATCTACTAGCCTTTCTTAGACTCACAACCATTATCTAGGGTGTTAGGGGATTCCCTAGACTACCATACACCTTCCTTCAAATTATTTTAGTACAAGTATCCAACTTATTTTGTGGACAAAGCCTTTTTCCTAAATCTATCTATGTATTCCAGTCCTAGTCCCAGAGACATTCACAGTCACTTTTCACTATGGAAAAGAACTTATTAAAGTCTATCCCTTTCCAAATATTTATCTTCTCATGCCATGGTACCTTAAATGGTATCATGCCTTTATTAATTAAACAACTGAATTAGTCACAACCTCAGGACTATGTAGACAAGTATGGATTTCAAAGGAAACAAATATGAGTGTTCCAAACCATACAAAACCTTCTTAGAAGGAACACATAACTTGTGATTAGACCCAACCAAAAACTTGTATTATCACTATCAAGCTAGGGCATCATTATTTTCTTCCATTGATGATTAGTTATTGTACTTGATTGCTCAAGGTCACAGGCCTGTGACTGTTTCTTCCTTCTTTATATACCATTGCTTGATTTTATTTGGTTATTGACACAACATTATAATGCTCACTGTTATATTTTAATTGTTTGGATCTTTGAGGACTTATGTTTAACACTAGGGCATTATTGTTGGATCCTTGCATTTTTATTTACTGCTTGATGTGATGACCTAGGACATCAATGATTAACTATTACTTGTTTTCATTTCATCGCATGATTGACTATGTATGGCTTGATTATGCACATGCATGATTGTAGACGAGGATATGTAATAGGATATCATGTATTGCTTAGATCCCTTGGATCTAACCCCATTTCTTTCCTTCTTACAGGTTCTGGATCAACTAGGAGCACACTAGATTCACACACTGGTCATTCTTCCATCATCTCTTCAGGCAATGTCTGGTACCCTATTGTTTATGCTCATTTACACATGTATGTTTTTATTCAACCTTATCTTTCTAGGATTTGGCTATGCTCATGGCCGGTGTGAGCCCAGATTTGTTATTGTATCATTATCATTGTCACTTCATTATGCCCATTTGAATGCACCCATGCTTATGATCTTCATATCTCATGAAGCTAGGGAATTATAGATTTACTGATTGCATGATCATAACTAGCAGCACATGAAGCAAATGGAATGATCAAAGAGCCAAATAAACACCTACCTCTACTTTTGTACACTTTCCATCATCAAAGATCCATGCACAAAGCTCAGTGCCATCAAACTTCTTAACTCCTTTACCTTTCCAATAATACTCAAAATCTTATTTGATGAATCCACATAAGGATAAGAGCAACCAATATGATCTTATAATCATAAGAATCAAGTTCAATGTAAAGAAAATGTGCTCACACATAGAATCACATGTAATATAGTCTCAGCTGTAGTCAATAAATATATACTCAGCTATAAAAGAAAGTATGATCCATACATACACAATAAGCCACTAAAGTATGCTTTACAAGCATAAGAGTAATCACATAAGTATCACCACATAAGAGTAACCAAATTTTTCCAACATATAACTAGGTGAAATGTGATCACAACAAGATGCAATATCTAGTTCCCTCTATAAATAAATGTATTCACACATATATATGATCAATAGAAAATCATATATAAAGGATAACATATATCCATATAAAGTATGCTCCCATGTGTACAACAACATTATCTCTAAGTATCATAATGTATGTTCCCAAAAAAATGCCAATTGTAAAATGTAACATGCACAACATATGCCAATGTAAGTATGTTCCAACATTCATTAACCAATAATGTATGAACCTATGCATCAATAAAGAAAATAGTTAATCAGTTATACTAACAATCAGTTATGTATGTTCCCATAATAGCGTAAGGTATAACATGTGTCATAACATAAATATGTCAATGTAACTATTCATAATGTAATGTATGTTCCTCATGCATAATAAAAGTATAATTGAGGCAAGGTATGTTGCTAATAAGTTGTGTATGATCTCATACATAAGTAAGACATATGCTAAGTTAAAGTATGCATCCATGCATACAAAACAAAAATATGTCAATGCAAAGTATGCTTTCATAGAAAGTAATGAAATAAGGAAGGAGTTCATAACACAAGATAGTTAGAATTTAATAGTTGTGTTTGGTGCCACACTCATACAAAAAATCAGATACAAAAATGTAGTTGTATGTAACTAGCAGAAGGAGTTTTATAACTTAGACAATTTCACAAGTGAGCCATATATAAAACTCCCTCTCAAATTGCAACTCCCTCTCAAAGTGAAAAGAGCTCAATTTCGGGTTCTTTTATCTCCACAAAGGATGCTTGAAGGTTGTTCCTCTTAGGACAATTTATAGCTATGTAAGAAAACTTCTCACATTTATAGCATTGAATTTTAGAGAAGTCCCTCTTGAAGGGTTTATTCTTCTCAAAGTTCTTCCCTCTTCCCTCTTTGTCCTTTGAACTTCCTTCATTTTTGTTCATCTTATCCTTTTGGAATTCTCTCTTTTTCTTGAATTTCCCTATCCCTTTTTTGAAGTTTTGAGAGTAAAGAGCTTGTATATCTGTGTGCTAAGAAAAGCACCTTCATAGGGTTAGTATCTTCAATAAATCACAATTACAAGTAAATAACCACAAGAAGAAATTTAACTAAGTAAATTCAAAGAAGATTGAGCACTCTATGGCTCTCTAATTAGGGATGCTAATGATGAGCTCTCAGCAAGCTCTCACTAGTGATAGTCCTAATGTGAGAAATCAAATGATAACAAGCTAATACTAGTTAATTCCAAATTGAAATACTGATTAGCTCTAGATTTTTCCTTTATAACTCAAATTTGCAAGAAGTTTGATGCTTCATAAAATTTGTGGATGAATATTGCTTCAATTATGCCTTGATTTTATAGATTTTGGCAAGGGTAGGGGATGTAGTTGATTTGATCATGATTAGGTGAGGGTTAAGTCCACGGTTCCACCTTTGGAGACCATTTAAATATTTTGTCCTCAAAGCTTGGGACCAAAGGACAAAATGAGTGGACAAGATGCATTCTCCAAGTGAGTGATTGAGATTCCATTTAGGCTTGATCCATGTGAGCTCAATCCTTAAATCCTATTGGTTGATGATTTTTCCTCCCATTTGGTGGTTGAGAGAAAATAGGATTTAATCAATTGAATTTAATTATTATCTTTAGCCATGTGTACCCCTTGAATGGGTTAATTTGATTTAAATGCACTATGTAATTAATTAGATTAATTACACAATTGATTGATTTATCATGATTTATTTGATTCAAATTGAATTTATGGCTTTTGATTTTTAATTAAAATTGATTTATGTCTTGATTGCAATTTTACTTTGGTTCTAGCTTGATTTGATTTAATTGCTTTGATTTTTGCCTTAGTTATTCACTTGATTAATCTTGTCCAATTTTAGGTGATTACAATATCTTCCTTGAAGATTGATTCTCTTGATATTAATCTTGCTTCTTCTTGAAGACAATCAATCTTTAGTCTATCAAGAGTACGTAATTCAAAATGTGCACTAATCCCTTGAATAAATGCATCCCAAGTAAGAGGCAATCCATTAAAAGTTGTCACAGCTAGCTCTTTATCTTTATGATAGTTGATTCCTTAGCTCATTGATCCTCATGAAGTAGGATGTGATTGAATCCCCTTGATTCATCCTAATTTGGGAGAGGTGATTGACTCCCCTTGGTTCTTTACACACACTAACTCCACATTCCCCCTCCACTCACGTGGACCAACACCAATAAAGATTTCTAACCAACTAAAGACCGACAACAACCATTAACTAACTATCTAATTGTCCCCCAAATAGTAAGCATGCCATCAAATGATCATGCAATTAGTAAATCCATAATGCCCTAGCTTCATGAGATCCAATAGTAAATAAAAATGCAAGGATCCAACAATAATGCCCTAGTGTTAAACATGGGTCCTCAAAGATCCAAACAAGTAAAATACAATAGTGAGCATTATAATGTTATATCAATAACCAAATCAAATCAAGTAATGATATATACAGAAGGAAGAAATAGTCATAGGCGCGTGGCCTTGAGCAATCAAGTACAGTAAATAATCATCAATGGAAGAAAATAATGATGGCCTAACCCGATAGTCAATCATGCGATGAACTAAAAACAAGTAATAGTTAATCATTGATGCCCTAGGTCATCACAACAAGCAGATAATAAAAATGCATGTTTGATTATGAATCCATCACCTTATATTGGAACACCATGACCTTATGACATGTTCTGAGTTATTGTTGTGGATGCCTCATTTGGAAATGATGCCATAATAACATTAAATGAAATACCAACATTTGATGTTGTTGTTGCATTGTTTGGATGATGCATCCACTACATGGCTTGATTATGCACATGCATGATTGTAGATGAGGATATGTAATAGGATATCATGCATTTCTTAGATCCCTTGGATCTAACCCCATTTCTTTCCTTCTTGCAGGTTCTAGATTAAGTAGGAGCACACTGTTTGAATAAGACATGACTAATATATGTTGTCAAGTTGACAACCAATGTTGTCAACTTGACAACATGAACTTAAAACCCCTTTCAAGACTTGTCTAAAGGTTTAAAACATAACCTTTACAATATTTACTCACCCTTTAACCCTTATGAGACATATCAACAATGAGACATGTCTCATGTAGAGACATGCCTCTACGTATGTAGAGACATGTCTCTAAATGAGACATGTTCTTTTAATATCATAACAAAGTATAGAACTGATTCATTTAAATGAGGTGCATTGTCACAACCAAATTCACAGGCTTGTTGAACATTCTCATGTTGCAATCTAATTTGAGATTTTGTACATTAGTATGTTGCTTTTTATTGCAATTATAATTAGTTCCTTGGTTTCTTTTTATTGCATGGTTATCTTTGGTTTGTCATTTTGTTTTGAGTTGATTTAAACCAAAGACTTCGACTTAGCTAAAAAATGTGAAAGTCTACATTAGTATGTTGCTTTTTATTGCAACTATAATTAGTATGGATGAAAAAAATAATGACAATGCAATATTTGTCGATATAGCATCGATGACTTCGGTCAATGTGCCTATGTTTCAATGTGGTTTTGGCCCATGCATGTTGAAGATGTCACGGACAACAAGCAATCTTGGGCGTCAATTTTGGGGTTGCCCAAATAGGAAAAAGGTTTGGATATGTAATTATATTTTATGTTTAAAAATAATGTGACAACTATTCATTTTAGGAAGAACTGATGTAGATTTGGTATTGCAGGGAAATAATGGATGTCAATACTTTTGGTGGGTCGATGAAACCATATTTACATCTACCCCATCTACATCTATACATGATGTAGGAAATGAGTGCAACTTGTACAAGGATTGAGAGGCACCTAGTGCCGCCAAGATTGCTTCAATGGCGAAAGCAGAAATAATGTTTTTGTGATGCCTTCTTTGTGTAGTTTGTGCACTACTTTGTTGGGACAATATGCGTAAATGTGGTTAACAGAGGGCTATTGCAGATATTGAAACTTTTTTAGAATTTCAAGTAGATATGTTGGACATATTTTGATAAACTCATGAACTTTTTTGTTGTTTATGACTTTGTTATGATTTTCAATATAAATTTAAACAAAATTAAAAAATTAACCTTATTAATTTTTTTTTGGGGAAATAGAGAATGGGGAAATTTTACTATCATAGGACTCTTGACACCACCTCCATAATTAGTGTGTTTCGATTACCTAATGTAATTGATTCCACTGTAATTTTTATTTGGGATCAGAATTAGTTCTCTGTGTCCTTTTTTCTTGTTCTGTCATTCATTGTATGTTTCCAATGATTTTATAAATATGATTGTATGCTGGTCAATGTCCAATTGAGTGGAAAATTTCTTATTCTTATATCGCCAAAGCTAAAAGTTTTGCATCCTTTGACATTTGGGAGACACTTCGCTTCATTATCCCATTTGGACTTACATTCCAACCAAACATATTCATTATGCCATTGATTTATGACGATTTTTCATTATTGTGCTAAATAAGAAGTCAATTATTATTTGTTACATAACAATATCAATTACTATGCTTGTTTGGTTATCAATAACTATTCTTCTTATAATATTATCAATTATTGGGATGTTGTGTTTTCGATGAAGATATAATTGTATTCAACCTTTATCTGATCAACTCTTATATGTAAAGGTGATGAACATTCAGATTTGCCTAAGCAGTACTGTGAGCTTTCCTGTCACACATGTACTATTGTGAAAATCATCACAAGTCCATTTGTTGCAGGGTCTAGCTCCCAGTAATGCTTGGTCAAATCTACATGTTTTTCACATGTTCCTTAGAAGACTTTTAATCTCACAATAGCTGAGAAACATAAATGTAGGCATCATGGTCACAATTCTTCGGAGATACCACATAATTGAGTGGTATAACCAAATGATGCAACACAAATAGTACTACTCCTCTAGTTCTAAGTTGACATTGTAGGATCCAAAAACCATAGATAACGATGGATTTTGGACCCTATCTTGATTTGTTTTTGGACCCTACAGTGTCAACTTATAATTGGAGGAGTAGTGATTATGTTGTATTGTTTGGGTGTACACTCAATTATGTTGTATCTTCAAAGAATTGTGACCATGCATGATGCCTACATTTATGTTTCTTAGTTGTTGTGTCTCAGGACCCCTTATGACCCCTTATGACCCTTTACGATCCCTAAGAATACATCTTAGAGGTCTTAAAGTGTCGTAAGGGGTCATAAGATGCTCCTAGGAGGGTCCAGATGAGCTTCCACCTTCACGTGGTTGGCCTTGTTAAGTAGAGAATGTTAAACTATTCTTGAAACAAAGAGAAGCTCAATATTTTAAGGTCTCCATGAACGATATATTTTTTTTTAAAAAAATACAACATACCGTCGCAATTACAATGGTCATCAGAGACCGACTGACATCAGAGCACTGCACAAGATGGATATCTGTCACAACGCTCTAATAGACAGTCATCACTTGTACAACATTTTCGTCACATATTGTCAATATTGCGACACCCACAATAAGTCCTAACGACAATCAAATTATGACCGACGACATGTTGACCATCTCTAACCATGTTGGTAGACCCTTTTACCCTATATATTGCGACAGTGCGTGTCATCGCAATTACGACAAACATCATAGTCGTCAGTGCTATCAACACCAAAACTGCAACAATGGTTAGTGTCACTTGGTCAACAATGTGGTGTCAGAATTGAGACAGATAGCCATCAGAAAAAGGACTCAAATGTACTAGTGAAATATAAATATCACCTTGATATTTGGTTGGTTACTTGCTCTTTAAATGAGCTTCCTCTTGAAATTTCCTCAAAGGTCTCACCTACTCTGCAAAACAACAAATGAAATGAAGAGATGTTATTTTATAATCGAAGAGCATCTCTTCATATTCCCCAAAAGGTGTCTTTTCTAATTCCTTTGCCTCTTCAAATTCCAAAAAAAATATAAAACACTCCAAAAACATAAAAAAGCTCATTAGTGGGCATTGAATTGAAAAAAACAAACTTAATGTCCATATGGGCGTTTTAGTATTTTTAAAAAATAAAAAAATAATTAAAATAATAATTTTTATAAAAATATAAAAATTATTAAGGTTTTTAAAAGAAATATGTTATTATTTTTAATTTAATTATTATTTTAAAAAAATTTATTAATTTTTTAAAACTTATTCTTCATCCATGTGGCGCCCCTATTTTTTTGGGTCCTATTATTTCGGGCCCCATTATTTCGGCCTTGCCATTTGGCTTCCTATTATTTTGGCTAGCTATTATTTTCGGCCTTGGCATTAAAATTTATGATTTATTTAAATTAATAGTTTTGTAACTTATTCTTCATCCATGTGGCACCCCTATTTTTTCAGGCCCCATTATTTTGGCTTTTCCATTTGCCTTCCTATTATTTCAGCCATCTATTATTTTCGGCCTTGGCATTGGAATTTATGATTTATTTAATTTAATAGTTTTTATTGACATGCAATCTTTTTTGGCATATTCTCGTGCTAGTGTTGCCATTTGTGCTCCCATTGTATAGCTACGCCTCTCGGCATAATAAAAAAGAAAAGGACGTAAGATTTAAGTAGACTTTATCCATCCCGTTATAACAGTTGAAATATGACGAGGCGATAAATAATGCTCTAACATGGCATAGCCTGCATTGGAGGCTAAAATATGTGGAAATAACTCTCTTATCTAATGTCCCCATGCAACTGCTTAAGTACATTTTGTGCTTAAATTTAAGTAGTTATGTGTTCGTGTGGAAATTTTAAAGTGTGCAAAAAGGATAATTTAGAATCTTTTGCTATTTTAGTGGAGCGGGTATTAGTTAGGAATTGAATATAAGCTATGGGAAAAGAGTGGGGGCTGGAAATATGTAGTCACTGCATATTGCTAAAAACATGACGTGGCTCCACAAATATTTTTCCCTCTATTTTTTAAAGATTTTATTTCTACTTTTTATGTGTGCAATTTATTCTTAAATTAATTAATCTAAATTTCACTTTTTCTACTTAAAAATAAGCAGTAAAATACATATTCATGGGCCCACTAGCTCCACAAATATCTCCTAAAAAAATTGAACAACCACTGCTAGCCAAAATAAGCTAAGCAGTGGCATGGGAACATGTTACTATTCTTTTGAAAACCTCACATTTTATTTTATTTATTTATTTTTTGGTACTCTCTTTTTGAATAAGCTATTAAAATCTAAAATTAGAATAGCAAGCTAGTCCAATGATAGTAATTTGGTATGAACCATTGTGGGAAAGAGAGATGCAGATACAAAGCCCGTATGAGACTTCAACACAAAAGACTTGCTTAGGGAGAATACATTAGAAGATCCGACACAACTTTACGAAGATTCTATTCTATGAAACATATTGACCCAATACAACACAACTTGCACAAAAATAAGCCAGTAAAATGAATGCAATGATTGTTATATTTGATGAAAATATAATTTATTAAAAGGATTTTAAAACTTTGTGGCAAATGCACCAGGTTACAACACCTGATTGGAGAGTGCACACAATATGGAATTGATTGAAACCATGTGAGAAAATGGAAGCTTCCAAATGAGTGTGGGCATCCATCAGAGCATCATTGAAAATGATTCTTGCAAGTGATTGTAGTTGTAAAAATTCCCCTCCTCTCATAAATCTAGTGAAGTCATACTCCCCCCACCCCTCCATCATGATTTTTTTGGGGAGAATTCTTCTTTCTTCTCCCCCAAAAATAAGTTGGGAAATGAAAATTTATTTTATTTATTTTCAACAGCTCCAGCCAAGTCAAAAATAAAAAATAATGGGTTTTACATCTACAACTTATAGATTTTTGAATTGACTAGTCTAAAATGGATGTTATCCCTCACTAAGAAACTACATTCCTTCTTACCTGATACCATGCCTCTTTAACCTTTTTAATACTTTATTACTAGTTTATGCAACTATCATTTATGTCCTTTGAAGAAATCTGATGTAGAATCATTTCTTAAGCATAGATATTATTTTCTCTCATTTATGAAGCGGTAGCATATGACTTGTGCAAAGCTCCTTTTGTTTTGAAGTGCATGGCTTTGCATAATAATTACTAGCAATTGCACCCCAACAAGGTGCAATGGTTATGCCGATAGGAAGATATACTTGGGTAATATATAGATAGGTAGAGAGAAAATTTTGATTAATTTTAGTCCAAAGTAAGAGAAGAATTAACTTAAATCTTATGAGACACATTTATCATTAGTTTGATGCAGTGGTCATGTATAATACATTTGTTAGTTTTTTGTTTTGTTTTGAAGACATAACTAACAATAACAAGATTATGGTTTCATATTTTTGAGTCGAGTGCAAGTGATGTTGATCAATATGCATGCTAGATTCTTGAAATCGACTCATTTTAATTGGTTCTCTCTTCAGATGGAGTAGATTTTTGTAGAAGAAAAATTTGTAACAATGAAGTTAATGCTTCAAGAATAATTGATCCTCTTTTTCTATATGATCGTCTTGTTCTAGACTTAGGAAGATTGGATAGCCTATTATTTCATGGCTTGCGCACAAGATCTTTATGTTTACAATTACAATCCATATATACACATGCAAAAATAGAAAATTCAATATGAAATTATAATATCTGAAGAGATTGTGGTCAATTTTGATTTTAAAATGATGACTTGATTCACTCATCACAAGATACTTGATACAAAACACTTACATTCTCTTAGTCGTATTATTGTTCCAACCATAATTTCTCTCAAATATATACACCTATTGTGCTTCTTAGGGAGCGATGCTTTATCTTTGTGAGCTCCATCCAGTATGTCTATCCTATATTTATTCTTTTGCCTAGAGCCATGGCCTAAGTTTGCAACACCCAGTACTTGGATGACTAGTTCAAATGTCAAATCTCCATCATGCATGAATTTGATTGTGTTTGAACTTAAAAAGGTAGTCGTGGTTTAAGGATATTGAGTTGTCCTACAAAATGGACATTTAATCCAAAGCATTGGGTGGTTAGACCAATGATGTTACAATACTTCTTTCTTTGAATGGTAGATGCTTAGGTTTTATGAGAACTCTAAAGCACATAGAAAAGTGCATGTAAAATTAATTAATTATAAGCATTCCTAATTTATTTTAAATATATGTAATCCAGTCCAAAAATTTTTCTTAAATCATCAAATATAATGCATCTAAACACTAAGTGTTCTTTCCTTATATCTATCTCATTTCATTTGGAAATAAATAAATAATAAATCATTATCCCAATATAAACAACTATAACTATTCTTAACTTATTTTAAGTATGTACAATCACTCAAATTTTGTCATAGAATTACAATACATTAGTATTTTTTAGTTATTTTACTTCTTATTAATTATAGATCACAAAAACGTAATTAACTTGATTCAATTGTAAGCCCAAACTTTATCATATAATGGTAATCCCATAATAGTAATTCAATTCATGAGAGATAATATTTTCATATTATAATAAAATAATTTAATACATTTTCTAACCATCTTTTATTGTAAGATAATTTTTAAATCATTTAAATTTTTATTTTTAAAAATAATTCTTTGTAATTTAAAAATATTTTTAAATACATCATTTCTAAAATGACAATAATTACCAAAGAGACCAATAAAATTAAAACTATTATTAATATGTTTCTAAACTAAATTTCAACATAAAACTAAGTATAACCATCATTGATCCCTCATGCTAACCTTAATATAAGTTTTAAATTAGAATGCATGCCTTATTTTTACCAACCCTTAGCACTAACATTAAGGTAAATTTAACCCTAGCCCCACTACATGGTACAAATTTAGTTTTGGACATACTTTTTAAGTTTTAGTATATATAGTTCAACTTTTGAAATAAAATCATTTCTCTTAGTTAACAATACCTTAAAAAATTGTAAAAAATTGTATTTAATCTTTGTTTCAATAATATAGAATACAATACAAAAATTGTAAACAACTATATTTAACCTTTGTTTCAATAATATAGAATACAATACTGAAAAATTGAGATAAAATTACAAATATATTTGACTTAAATTTTTTTGTATCACAACTAAAAAATGTATAAATTTTTTGCATCATCATCTTTAATAATACATAGGCTCAATCATCATGTCTTCTTTTCTCCAAAATCTTTATGTATCATGAATAATTGATGTGCCATACATCATATTTGGTTGGGTTCATTTGGTTCTTATTTGTGATAAAAATATCTTTAGTAAGTTCTATATATATCTTTAGTAAGTTCTTATAGTTTCTCCAAAGAACATAAATATATAAAATTGAACTTATGGAAATAATTAATTGAACATGATTTTAAATAGACAAAACTTATAATATATTGTATATTTATATGGTAATATGCAATTCCAATAATATAATAAAAATAGTAGAATAATAATAATATTAATTATATTATAATATATACTTATGTAATTTATGTTACAACAATTTTATTTTTTAATATATTTATTATATTATTATATCATTAATTAGTAGATGATTATATTTGTCTAATTTTACCTTTACCTATTTTAAAATAGATCTTTATGAAACCATAGCTATAACTCTAAAGTGAAACTTTATCCTTAAACCATTGGTAAACCTTAGTCTAATTCAACTGCAACTATACCCATACTCAACACTAATGAAACCATAAAACTTACAAAACTCAAAATTGTAATTCTAAGTCTAATGATATTCCTTAGAAGACTACTTCATGTCTTAATTAGGAGTGACATTTAATATAATTTAATACTTACTTGTGTTAAAGTTAAAATTTAATAAAGATAAATAATATTATATTATATTATATTATTATTGTTATTGTAATATTATATTTTTATATTATTATCAAATCATTCCTACTATTTATACCATTATTGTTAGTATTTTAATATTATAACTAGGAAAATGTATAATATTAGATTAGTTTCTTACTCTTGTGAGCTAAAACTTTCAAAGAATATAATAGTGACTTGTTAACGTCCGCGAGGCTAAACATAGCCTATGGAACAACCCACCAAAATTAAGCCAACTTTAGTAACTCATTTCTTTTCTTGTGCAAGTTGACTATGAGCACTCCCAGCTTCTCAATGCACTCCTCGCTGAATAGATTATGCCAAGAGTTATCAAATAAAAAACCTACAAATTTGTCCATGTTGTCCTTATATGCATCACATTCTAAGATAAAGTGTTGTTCGATTTCCACAGTCCCATAATTGCAAGACATGCAAACTCTCTCCTCCCAAGCCTCTTTTGGCCTCTTCCATTGCCTGGTCTCACAATGGAGTTGATGAAAGTTCCCAAGTGTTTAGAATTTTTTTATGACAATTCTATTTTTCAGGCGTGATGAGACTTTTTTTTGCTTATGTTATTATTCAGAGAAACATTTTCTTTTTGTCCTGCGGATTTTGCAGTCTTTACATTTGCCCTGGTAGAAGAAAAGATGCCATGAGGAGGGGCAACGTTCTTGGAGGTCTTCTTCACAAAACATGTCCTGGTCACTGTAGAATTTTGTAGCTATGGTTGCATAGATCTAGCTAAGAAAAAGAGAAAACAAAGCAACCTTTACAGAAAAAGAAAAAAAAAATAGAGCATGCTGAACAGGAATGCCAATCTCTCATTAATAAATAATGATTACAATATTCATGATTTTATACAAGATAACCACCGCATAAAAAATAAATTACGATGAAGAGTTTCAGCTATCACCAATTAGCATGAATAGTTAACATGAATTTATATGAAATTAATAGCCTTAGTTTGGGCATAAACTAATGCATGAGAAAGGCAGATCCTCTGTTATGCAGATCAAGGCTAAAGTCAAACAGACTGTCAACCATGAACTATGGATTAGATTAAAAATAACTAAAGTTTACTTGTAAATCACTGCATGTAATTGATCTGGAGTTGGTATCAGATTGTAAATCACCTAATAGATCAAATCAGTCTGATCTGGAGTGGCAATTGGAATTAACTAACACCAACAGTCACCACATTTATGAACATCTAAAAACAATATTTATTGAACTTCCCATTTGCAAGTCCCTCACACTTTCTCTGATGTTTATGTTTTTCCGAGTAGAGAGTGTTGTTAGATTATATTGCGTGCAAAGGGAGACACACAACCTGCCACACAAATTGGAAATAATAAGAAGTACAAAAACTACATTTAATATGGATGTGCAAGTGACAAATACAATAGCATGTTGCAGGTGCCTTCTGAAGTATGAAACCTTTCTTTTCATCTGTACGAAGCTCCCACTAACAATTACTCAGTGACCTTAGTGACTTTTTGAGTAAATTTCTTGGCATTAGAAATAATTATTCAACTTGAGATTGAGCAAACGAGACTTTTATTGACAAACATTCCAATCAATACAAAAGATGGTAGTCGTATTATTTTTGGCAATCATGAAAAATTCTTAGTGTGAGACTTGGCATTTCAGGTGGAATTCCCACCAAGAATAACCTATCCACTAATTACATAGTGTTCACTTGTTAGAGTCTACCTCTCTCTTGTTAATTTCTTTGATTCCTAAATTTCCTTATAGATTTATTAGTTGAGCTTATTTTGAGGGTCGCTACTATTTGGCTAGGATTTTAGTTTCAAGATAGCCCACTTGGACCTACTCACAAACTATTGCTGTTATTTTTACCACCATTTGATGCCACTATTTTTTTAAATTTTGTTTTAATTTTTTTTCAAGACATCAATTATGATTTTAGAAGTACTAATTTAATATTTTGTTTTGAAATTAATAATTTTGTATATTAATTTTTTTATAATGTTATTTTAATTTGTGTTATATATTATAAACAATTTTGAATATAGATGTTTTTTCTTGCATTTTATATATTGTAAAATATAGATAATTTATTTATATGAATATTGTTTAAAACATTTTTTAGGTGTATGTTTTATTGAAATTTTTATTTTAATAAATTAATAAAAGTTTAAATTTTTATTATTAAGTTTTAAATTTTTATTTTACATTTAGTTTATTCTATATTAATATTTAATTTCAATTTAAGTTTAGATTTTATTTTTATGTTTTTTTATGAAATTACAAATAATTGAAAGTTATTAGGAGGATTTAGTTTGAGTTTAAAAATTACTATCAATGTGGTTTTAAAATTTTATATTTTAAAATAGTTTTATTTTATCTTTTATTTTATTTATATGTCTATTTCATTTTATATATCCTAAACAAATGTGAATATATGAAGTTTATTTTTTTTAATTTTATGGCTTTCAATCCAACTACATTTAGGCATCTTAGCACTGCAAAAATTTAGTTTATATTCATATATATGATCTACAAGCACCAAGAAAATACATCCACACAACGACCACAAGTCTAATTGAAAACTTAATAATAAGGTTTAGGCTGTCTACAAGATAGCCAACAAGGGCATGAAGGTCAACCATGCAAACCTATTGATCGACAATGTATATGGGTTAATCATGTGATTGAAGTATGTATAACCTCATCCACTAAACCTACATGGCCGTGTACACCCAGGGCACAAACAAAGAGTATAACATGTTAGGACGTGTTCCATAATGCTTCATTAACTCAAATATTTTGAGAGCTTCCTTATGAAATTCATTTGGTGGACATCTTACAATCATTTTGTTTCATTCTTTGAGATGACATCTCTTTAAGGGATTCTTTCAAACAATTCACCTACTTTGTCTATGATTCTGCATCTTGCATGCATGTCTTCTACAGCTTTTCTAACTACAATATCTAACAAAAAACCTCGTACCATTGTGATTTGATGCATGTCCATACCCTATTCCAAAGCTCCCATTTTGGCACAAGCAGAGAGGACACTGTAAAATAAATTGGCTTTATACTTGCCAGTTGCATTTGTTTGAAAGATTCTAAAACCTTTTCAAAAAAAACTATTTTTTTGCAAACCTTGCAATCATTACATTCCATGAAATGACATCTCTTTGAGGCATTCTGGAAAAAAGTTCACATGCTTTGTGCTTCCACATTTTGCATAAATATCTATAATAGAATTTCCACCTTCCATTATGCTAGAACATTTCCAACCATGGGATTTGACAAAAATCCAACTTCTTTAATGATTTGATGGATGTCCGTGCATGTCTATATGTCATTCCGAGGCTCCCATTTTATCATAGGCAAGTAGGATGTTGGCAAAGGTTGTTGAATCAGACTTTACATCTACTTGCATTTTCTTGAGAGTTTCTTAAGCCTTTTCAACAATCCATTCTATGCATGTCTTACAATCATCACAATCTATGTGACCACATTTTTTTTATCAAGGATATTGCCAATGATTGTCTATGGTTTTTATGGATGCCCATACCCTATTTCAAAGCTTCCATTTTGACACAACCAAGGAGGGTATTGGCAAAGGTAAGATCTTAGGGATATTGCATTTTCAACAAATCCATTCTATGCATATCTTGCAATCATTGCAATCCACAAGACCATATTTTTCTTAGGGATACTGCCATTAGTTGTCTATGGTTTTGATGGATGCCTGTACCTTGTTTCAAAGCTTCTTGATACTCATTTCCATTTGTAATCATGGTAAAATCTTGATTACCTAAATCTTCTTCTATAAGATAAATATGATTACCTAAAATATGAAATCTCTTGTAACAATCCCATAATTAGTTGCATGGTCTTCAATTTTTTTGACCTCTTTTCTTATTCAATAAAGGGTAAGTGCAAAGAACTATAGAATTGTCTAACATTGTCCTAAACATTATTAACAAAGCAATAATTAGTATGATATTGTTACATTATGAAATATCATAGGTAACATCCTCGAGAACTCAACCAAGATACGATCAAGGAAATCTTTAGGTTGACTATCTTCCTTAATATATATTGGTTCTAAATAGTGTAGAAAAATACAATTGACTTCTAATGTGTCTCAATCAATCCATTAATAAACTTTGAGGTAGAATACTTGTAGAATTAAGATATTTGCATTACAATAAAAAAAACTATTAGCACCTTCTTTCTATAGGTAACAAAAACTTGTATTTATTTCAACTTCATTTTTCATAATGGATCTTCTATAGTAGATCTTCATTCAACATATCGCTTGAACCTTTCATAGATGCAAGCACTACAAAATATTAAATTTTAAATACAATAAGTAAAAATAAAAGTAATTAACAAATTGACATATTTTTAAAAATATAAAATATGAAGATGTAAATTTTATTTAAACTAGCACTTGCACCTTTGAAGGGTGCAAGGGTTACACCGATAGTGTTATATATATTAAATGATGTCATTGTAGTGCTGATGTAGAAAGTTCGCTCATAACATTTTGTGTGCACAATAAATCATTGGTAGGATAATTTCATCTTTATTATTTTTTCTCCTTAGTACCCATAGGGTACACCTAGTTAATTTTTTTCTTCCCTGAGGTTCATCCTGTCTTTTCAAGAATTTAACTTCTTTGCAAGTTTTACCAGTAACTCTGCACCTTGGTTCGTCCACAATGAACTTCACTAGCTCTTGATCAGAATGGCTTATGCTTTTCTTGTCCTCCTCCAAAAGAATGGGTGCAACAACAACATTATCATTGTCATTAATGAAGCACAAATTGTTATAGTGGTTTCCATCATGACATTAGACATGATGTAGTTGTGATATGGAAAGTTTGATCATAATATTTTTGTTACACAGTAAAACATAAGGTAGAATAATTTCATCTTTATTGTTCCATACATGCAAAATAATTACATTTTATTTGGACAACTATGTTAAGTTAAATTATGTTATAAACTAATCCCAAAGTATAATTTATTTCAATTTTTGGGCTCTATGCTTTCAAATTTTGAAATGAAATAAATCACACCATTAGAAAAGAGAACTCCCACACTCTCCCTATCCCTGCATTTATATCTTTCTCTCTCACACACACGTAACACTCCTTTGATCTTCCTTCATATCTCTATTTTATCTTACCCCTCTTCTTTTCCCCCCTCTCCTCTCCCCTCTTCCCATTTCTCTCTCTCTCTCTCTCTCTCTCTCTCTCTCTCTCTCTCACTCACTTCCTATTTGCCTCCATTCATATCTCTCTCTCTCATATACACACTCTCCCCTATTTTTCCCTCCCTCTTTCTACCCCTATCAAACTTTTCACCTCTCTCTCTCTCTCTCTCTCTCTCTCTCTCTCTCTCTCTCTCTCTCTCTCTCTCTCTCTCTCTCTCTCTCTCTCTCTCTCTCTCTCTACACACACACACACACACACACACACATAGATGCATTCATCTTACACAATACTACCTTCCCTCCCCCCTCTCTCTATCACTCTCCTTATATCTCCCTATATCTCCCTATCCTTATTGCCCTCTCTCGAATAAAAAGAGCTGAGGTAACATAAGAAATGTTCAAACAAGTACTTCTATTATTTTAAAATATGGGAGTTTTTAGTTGATATATTATCTATTAAAATATATTAATTTTCCCCAAATTGAAATAATTATATCATTAATTATTAAAATATACTCTACTATGGAATCCTCTCCCGCACATACATACATCCCATTCCAAGTTTTTAATTCCAATTCTCTATCACAATTTAGTCATAAAACATTCATAAATGCGAACTAAAAAGTGTGACTTGCCAAAGGCCTACTTAGTTTTTTTCTTAAATTATCTTTATATATCACAAGGTTTAGTTGGATGGATAGTGATGGTTTGGCTAATTCTTGTCATTTATTCTATATTTCAGGGCGAGCATTTATGTTTAAAAATGGAAGCCAATAGAAAATAAGTAATGAAGATGTTGATAAATCCACCTCGACACTAAACCCAACTAAAACTATAATAATAACATCCAATGGACCAATGAATATTTGCCTTGTAGTAGAGCTCAATGTCTCTATCTAGTTAATGCAAAACCAAAGACTCCTACATCTTCTTCTCATCCTCCATCTCCTTCCCTTTCTTAATCTCCTTCCCCTTCTCCTTTATATGATAAACAAGTAAAATGATATCTAAGAAAGAATGTATTGGTGATTGTGCATCAACATTTTTACAATTGTAGAAATTATTAAATATTATAACAAAAATAAATTTAATTATAATTTAAATAGATAGTAAAAAAAAATTTAAATAACAATTATAATAATTAACTTTAAGTCACAAGTCATGTATGGTTCTCAATGGAATTTGGAGGAAGTGGTGTCATTTTCACAAGTATATCTCCATTAAGCTATAAGAACCTTTGAAACTTCCTTAGTAATATATTTTGATATTTTATTAAAATAAGATATTTATGATATTTAATATGTAATACTAATAAAATTTATAAAAATATTTAAATTTAAAAAAAATATAAATTAATGATAAATTTAAAAAAATAACAATAACTATTATTTTTAAAAGTAAATAAAAGATATTAAAATGACCAAATCCTAAAAACTTCAAAGGGAGATGGAGGAGGAGGATGAGAAGAATACATAGGAGTCTTTGGTTTTACATTTATTAGGCTTGATTACCAATAGGTAGAGGTATTTTTAAAGGGCTTTCTATCCTCTTCTTATGTGTGAAAATGGTCGATAGTAAGCTATATTCATATTATGTTCTTTTCTCTCTAGCATCCTGATGATGGATCATGTAGTATGATCTGAAATGTTGATGGGAAAAAAATTCTACACAATCAAATCTAGAAACTGATACAAACATTAATATGGATTGTGGAAATCTAATGGATTTGAGTAAGCTATACATCAGATGACGATATTGTGTAATATTTATGGATCTCTATCCCTTTCTATTTCCATATCCATATGTCTCTCTCTAACTCACAAACTCTCCCTATCTACCTCCCTATCTCTATGGTTATATATTTTTTACTCACACATAAAGACATTCATTTCTCCCTCCCTCTCTCTCTCTCTCTCTCTCTCTCTCCCTATTATTTTGCTCTATTGATATTTTCATCTCTCTATCTCTCTTGTCTCTTTCCATTATTCATATTACTCACTCTCCCCACCCTTACTTTATCTCTCCCTATATCTCTATATTCTTCTAATTATCATTTCCAATGCAAAATGGACAGCCTAGCTTTTTGAAATTAATCATTCGATTAGATTCAGTTCTAAGAGTGAGAGCAACCATTTCTATTTCAGGGGTTGGGCCAACCTCTCTCCCTCTCTCTAATAAAATTTAGATGGTCTTCACCCCACTCTCCCATTCATCCTATATATCTATTACCTCATATATATTTATCATTCTATCTATCTCTCTCTCTCTCTCTCTAGACCTATATGCATATATCTATTTGTATCTCTATCTCTATTTATCCATATTTCCTCTTTGGTATATCCGTTTGTCTCTATCTTGCTATTTCTTTGTCTATTTTGTTTGTGTGATAAATGCTTTCAAGGAGTTATTTAAAAACCAATGTGATATATACAATCCCAAATAAAAATAATATAACTACTCTTCATACTTTCACTTCTTCAATCCTTCCTGATTTCGTATGAGATAGTGGGCTCATATTGTCTTTTTCATTCCACTCTGGGATTTTCAAGTGTTAATAACCCACCGTCCACAGTCTTCAGTAGAAAATCTCAAGACACAACAATTCAAAGGGCCTTACAAATATCACCTTCCTCCTAAGAAACTCCCACAAATATGTTTGAAGTCAAAATTTTAACTATATATGAAATCAAAGCTACTTTAATATTTTAAATTAATTTCTTAATATATTTACTAAAGGTTGATATATATCCATATTTAATTGTTTTGAGTATATAAATAGATAAATATTTGTATATTTATAACTATGTATATGAGATAAAGATCGATTAGTAACTCAACAAAATGTAAATATGACTTAAATAGATCATATATTTTAATAAAGTATTAAAATATTGATTTAACATCATTTAAGTCGATACTATATGATTGGTTATGTTGGGTAATTAATAATGTTTAATTTAAAGAAATTTTATGTTGTTGAGATACTAATTAATGAATAATCGTCTTATTTTAGTAAATATATAATTATGGAGAATAAATTTATGGAATTCATTTATTGATGTCAGGGAGTTACTCGCATGTGCTTGCATTTTCTTTTGAGGGAGTAGTAGAGTTTGTGACTAGTATTATTTATGGACTCTCGACTTTTCTTTTGAAGGGGGGAGAATCTTTTTGAGAAGATATGCGACGTTTCTTGGAAATGCTATTTTTACCCTGTATTTTATGTAGCTATAGGTCTCTTTTGAGGGAATAATCAATCTTTATTTTGTTCCATCTAGCAATAGGACAAATACGTTGGGGATCTAAAGTAGTATTCAGAGATCTATGGGAATAGATACAAAGTTTACCACTGCTAAGCGCATTCTCATATGTTCTAAATCCCTTTGTCTTCTTAAGTTCAATCTGTACATTTTTTAGATTATATAGATCACATTTATGAATTCACTTAGTCAAGATCTCACATGCATCCCATCTCAGCTCGGACCGTAAATTTCAATAGTTAGTATAATGACACCAAACCATGAAAAAATATTTTGCAATGTATAAATTTTTCAAATAAGGATTTACAAATTTATGCTTATTAGTTAGTGAGACCACTACCTTTCACTATATTTGAAGGGGCTCTCACATTTGCATACGTTCCCATATTGTAGTTCTCTGCCTCTCAGATTTTTTAATTTAAAAAAATGAAGTCTCGCATCACCTACTTGTACTTTCTTCTAATGTTTTGGATCCCACCATCCATGGCTCTCTGCACCATTTTTCCCTATTACACACTATAGATTAAAATAAATATATGTCCATAATAATCTAGTGTGGTTGTAATTTTAGTGCAAATGAAGGATCATTACATCCAAATAAAGACCCCATGCCACTTACTCATCTTTAAGGCAAGTTTAAAACTCTTGGTATTTCCCTTCTCTTCTTTCTCGGCATGAGGTTGGTATAAGGAATCATAGCTTTGGATATGCTTTCCTTAGGTTTTTTACACATCTTTATTTTAGGGTACTTTGTACTCCATTATAATGTAATTTTTTTAATCTAGCATTATCCATCACTACTTAATCTGATAGATTTGATTTGATCTCCTTCTAATCTAATCGTAAGCTATGAATGTATTTCATCTATTCATGTCCTTAGAGCAATTTGTCCAACACTGCTCTTGCCTTGTTTGTGCTTCCAAATTCTGCATGCATATCTACCACAGTTTTGACGTAATGCACCTTCATTATACTGGCTCCTATTTGATCACAACAGGGATTATGCTGGAAAAGGTTTTTGAATCTAGTTGTATACGTACCAACGACATCTGCTTGAAAGTTTCGAAGCCTTTTCTTCAATTCCACTATTGTTATCTCGTAACTGTGTTGAGATTGTTTCAACATAGATATGAAAATGTCGTATCATAAGGAGATGAAAGATCTTGTATGATTTTCTTTTCTTTTATTGCGTTATTTTTTATTTAAATTCATCTATGTTAATGTTGGCAGCATTACTTCCCTACCAAGCACATGTTATCCAGATTTCTTGACTACGGAATAAAAATATTTTTAAAAATGGCAAACCAACAACTGACAAACAATCTTGATGGTCACCATTTCCTGGCACCCGCTTCTCATTTTGTCGGCGTAAGATTGCCGAGAAATCTTAAAAAGCTGATGGTCATCTCCTAGGAAAACCCTAAACCTTAATTTCACATGGTTAGATACTCTCGCACATGACTAAAAGTCAAGCAAAATAGAATTTTATATATTTTTTTAACAAATTTACAAAATTTGTCATTATTTTAAAAAACCTTATTATTTACATTTGTATCAATTAAGACAACCATTATAAATCTACTGAAGATCAACATTCAATCAGATCTTTATGTTAAAAAAAGTTTTTTTAAGCATCTGCAAGCAAAACAAATATCAGGATGCCTATTTTGGACACTCCAACAAACCCTAAAATTTATATATGAAACCCTAAAAATGGTCATAATTCTCCAAATTACTTTCATTTCTTTAAGTGAGAAGAAATCATTTATTTGATATTAAACTCTTAAACATTCATATTTTTGTTCAAAACCATTAATATAATTCAAATTCTACCAAATAATTACATAACGAAACATATGCATCTCTATTCCTATTTATCCATATTTCTTCTTCCATATATTCCTTTGTCTCTATCCCGCTATTTATTTGTCTCTTTCCACTCCTATATAACTCCCCCCCTCTCTCACAATTCAATATATATCTAGAACACAACAAAATTATATCTTCTTTAAATGAAGTTTATAAGTCACACCACATTAATCTTTCATATAAATGCAGACATGTAAATATTAAACATTTTGAACCACAATGAGCATAAGAAAGCTTTATGTCAGGCATTTGGTCAAACATTTATCACCTCTGTTCCATATGCTTGCATGCATTTTGTCAAAAAAATATGTTGCGTGTATGTTTCCACATTTTGCATTTGGTCACTTCCTCACTGCAACATTCAATAATATTCTTCCTTTAGATGTGAGCTCAAATGGAAGTATGTTATTGTTTTAAAGATAATACTTTCACACTTAGAGGATTCCTTTCAAAAAATTTGGGTGCTTTGTTGCTATAGACATTGCCATTTTACTAAGACAGTTATTCTTTGAGTGATTTTGTCAAACAGATAATATGCGATGCATGTGAGTTGATATCTTGCATGAATGTCTATCACCACATTTGCAACTACACCATTTGGTAAAAACCTTTAGGCATCGATGGAAACCCCTACCCTGTTCCAAGGCTCCAATTTTGGCACACATAGAGAGGACAATGACTTAGGTTGTGGAATTGGGCTTCACACTTTGCTAATTGCATTTACTTCAAAATCTTTAAAACTTTTTCACAAAACATTGGCGCATATCTCCACACCTTGTTTTGTTGACAACACACTTCACAAGCTCTCGGTCAAAATGGCTTGTTCTTTTATTGTCCTCCTTTGAAAGAATGGGTGCAGTAGTAGCATTTTCATTGTCACTAATGAGGCATAAACTATTTTAGTGGTTTCCATCATGATATGAGACATGAA
Organism: Chamaecyparis obtusa; assembly: GCA_027943335.1. Taxonomy (NCBI): domain Eukaryota; kingdom Viridiplantae; phylum Streptophyta; class Pinopsida; order Cupressales; family Cupressaceae; genus Chamaecyparis; species Chamaecyparis obtusa. Next base: position 2,808,343 of record BSBK01008882.1, on the reverse strand, counting down.
GTATGGGAGTATCTCTGCTATCAAAATTGTAGATCTAGGATACTTGAACCTTAAAGTGATGCACATGAATATTGGTGCGAGTCATCATGGAGGCTACATAAATCTCATAATGGTCTGTCCAGGTTCCATCTTCTGCCATTTTATCATAGTATTCTTCAAAATTCATTTCATCTTTTTGAGAAAAGAAAGGCTCAAAGTTTGAACAATGCTCCATAATTTACTCCCTCACCATAGCACAATACTTTGAGTGATGGTCTTGGTCATCTTCAAGCTGATATGTTAGGGCTCTACAGAAATAGCTTCCATCTAGTAGCATTTGAACCATTCTCATCTGTAATCCATTCCCCCGGGCCTCAATTTCTACTTGGTTCTCCTCCTCATTTTCTTTTCCATCTAGCAAGACACTTAATTGAGATTTCTTGTCTTCTTCTTTGGTAGGCATTTTAGGCTAAGGAAGAGACGGTTCTAGTAAAAGGCTTCTCTAACATATAATTTAGATAGATAATGAGATGCATAATTCATAGAGAATTCATTCACATGTAATCCTATAACATATGAAGAAGATCAATTGTAGAATTCATTCAAATGTAACCCTACATAATATGAATAAGATGAATTGAAGTTACTGAACAAGTAGATAATAAAATTACCTCTTGAGGTGTAGGAGACAAATAGTTGTAGCCGAAAGTGATGGGAGAGCCGAAGCTAGGGCTAATACATCTTTGGTAAATTATGAGAAGCAAGATATAATATGTCTACTGTATTTAGAAATTAATGATATGTCCTTGGCATGGTGTAAGGAGCATGTAATAAGATGTCTACTACGATATATAGACATCGATTTTACTTAAGGCATTAGTTGGTACAGTTTCCGAGATCTACTGTGTTCACATGCATGTTCAGTTAGTCAGAGGTATTGCCACATGAATTACCCTTGTCACACACTTTTACCATACATAGTGCTATCAAATGACGTTTTGATCACATATGTGTAATCTGATTTGATTTTGACACATATTTATATCCATTTTCATTCAATTTATTTGACTCCTAGATTATTTTTTCTCTACATAATTAAAAAAATAAATGTCCATTTAATAATATATAAAACAAATAAGTTGTTTCTTGCTCTCCTACATTTTAGAAATAAGTGTATTTATTTTGCACACAATTAAATTATTTCTCACTCTTTTAAATTTTAATAAAATTAAAATTTATTTTACATATATTTAAATTGTTTCCTACTTTTATTAGAATATTCTTATAATTTCTAAAAAATGTTATAAATTTTTAAGTCCATTATTTCATGTTAGTTTATTAAAAAAAAAATTATTTCTATCTAAAGTCACCTATATGATAGGCTCATGTAAATCATTTTCACAACAGTCAATGTTTTTTTTTGTTTGTTTGTTTGGGTAGAAGTAAATGATCATGTGTTTCATCCTTTAATTTTTCCTTTGCCTCTGTCCACTAACAACATAGATCAAGAAGTATTAAGTCTAATTTACTTTAATTCAATGTGTGAGTGGTGTAAACCTTTACAAGTACTCAATGTCTAACACAATATTCGTATCAACTCTTCTAACAAAATGTAGGGATTCAGTTCCAACAACAATGCCTATGACCAATAGATGTCAAGGAGATTTCTATTTCTCGCATGAATTTTATACCTATGAAAATTTGGACAACATCAATTAGTTGTATAAGAATGTATGATGTATACCCCTCTCATGAAGTTCACCTCTCTCTATGTATATCCTCTCCCCTCTATTTCTCTTTAATCTCCTCTATCTATCTATCTATCTATCTATCTATCTATCTACCACTTCATATATCTTTATCATTTTATCTCTTCAGCTTCGACCTCTCCCTTCTTATTTCTCTCCCTCCCTCTCCCTTCCTCTTTGTCCCTCCCTTCATAAATATCCCCCACTTTGATAGTCAGTTCTAATCCATCTATCTACGTACACACACATACACACACTCTCTCTCTCTCTCTCTCTCTCTCTCTCTCTCTCTCTCTCTCTCTATATATATATATATATATATATATATATATATATATATATATATATATATATATATATATATATATATATATATATATATATATATATATATATATATATAACCTCTCTATCTCTCTTTTCTCTTTGTATTATTCATCTTACTCTCTCTCTCTCTCTCTCTTATATATCTATCGATCTTTTCACCTCTCTATCTCTATTTTCTCTTTGTATTATTCATCTTACTCACTCTCTCTCCCCCTCCCCCTTCCCTTATCTCTCCCTACAAAGATTAAATTTTTGACATAGAAATCAGGCTCTTATAGTCACTATTAATAATTTTAAACTAATAAAAATTTAATATCAAGATTTCTCAAGGTCTTTCAATAGTTATATATATTATAGATATTATAAAAATAATTAGTATCTATAAATTTATATTTATGAGGTATGCAACTATTTATATTTGGATAAGAAAATTACTTCTTGTAATCTTATTTATATTTTTAGTGGTAACCCAAAATGTGGGTTAGGGAATATAGATTAGTCTTTTCAATAGTTAGTGGGCAGAAGGGCAACTCATTTTATGGCTACCATTATGTAGTATTATCTCTATAATTTTTTAATATTATATAATAAATTTTAGTGGCCTATACTATAAAAAAAATTAGTTTATGTTCCGTTATTTTCTATTTTCAAATTGATTTATTTTCTTTCATATAAATCACTAAGGACTCGCACTTAGCCTTGTTCTGATTACTGGAAAAAGTAGGTTTTGAAGGGACCTGAAACCCTTTACAATCCAAGATTCAAAAGATCGGAAGAAGAGATTATAACACCAAAAAAGAGGCATACAACATCGAGCTGCCCAAAACAAGGACTACATAGATAGCGACAAAAAGGACAGAAAACCAGACCAAAAGACAACAAAGAGCACAAAAAACCAGCAAAGCGGCCAGATTAAACATCCACATACATAACCCGTGTTTTCTCATCTAGCGTCTTGTCTCTCTTGGCCTGAATGTTGTCCATCCGACCAATGACACTTTTCAGCTCATCAACATTCTTCTTCATTAGAGGGGACTTTTTCTTGTTTCTCCCACTGGTCCGAGAGCTAGGGCCACCACTATCCACCAAAGGAACATTCCTGATCTCATTATCATCTTTCGAAGCATTATCCAGCAAATTGACCAAAGCCTTGAGGTTGGTGCTAGAATCCTTCATATTGTCCATGCTATGCTGGAGGATATTGATAAGAGTATTATCCACTTTATCCATTCTTTCATTAATATCACCAGCAGGGGATTTAGAAGTACCCTCTTTGAGAAAGGACTTGAGTTTCTCATTGAGGATAGCATTACTAGCTTCAAGCTTCCTGCAATTTAAATGGAGCCTTTTTATCTCATGGAAGCACCATTTGCTGAATCTGAAAGAGTAGAGAGCCTCAGCTTTGGCAGTCTGTAGCACATCAGTAGTGACTTCTTCCTTGTCATTAAAGTCTTCAAAAATCAGCTTGATGGAAGACTCTCTAGCTTTCTGTTCACTGGAATCATTGTCGTCCTCTTGAATATTGTCCTCAGAGTCATGAGAGACAGGCACATCGTGCCTCATGCCAGCAACAAAATCATCCAAGATGGGAACCTCCTCTTTATTAAAATCCCTATCATTCTTTTGCTTCTCTGCATACTAAATCGTAATGTTGACCAGGTCTTCAAGACTGTGAGAATTGTGCACCATAGTACCTTCAAAATTGGCTTCTTCCACAACTTTACCTTTCTCCTTTGCCACACTTTCTTGAATATTTTTCTCAGAGTCCTCTACTTCAGCTACATCCTTCTCCTCTGTACACATAGGATCAATCTTAGCTCCCCGCACTTGAGAGTCATCAATACCCTACTGGTGAGCCTCGTCATCCACCTGATCCTTCCCCTCAGTCATCTCCTTGTTATTCTCCTTTGAGTCCTTACTATTAACCTCCTCCTTATTATCTTCAGGGGTAGACATGGCATCAGAATCATCAGTATCCTCCTTCTCTTTACCAGTACTTTCATATCTTTAGTCTCTCCAGAAACACCCTCATTAGAATCCTTAGTCTCGGAACCCTCAAAGTAGTCCTCAGCTTCAGTCTCTTCCGAGAAAATTTTCTTCGAGCTACTACCCATAATATCCTCCGCCTTCCGCTTAACAGAACCAAACTTAGGAGTCATAGGACCCCATTTGTTCTTTCTGGATGAAGGGGTGGAGCTAGGGTTAGGGATAGTTCTTAGAATATGCTCATAAGTCAGAAGAATCAAACCATCATGCTTAATAGGTTTCTTAGGAGAACTCTTATGGTCATTGATACTTTTAACCAGAGAAGTATGAAGGTAATAGGGTATGTTAATAGTATCTTTGTACCTGAAATGGTTAAGGAACATAAAGTGGTGGGAGTGAGCATGAGTGAAGTGACCGTCTAGGGTAAAATACTCCATCACCACCTGCAGGACATAGCGCTAGATTTCCTTGATTTTGACTGGATCAATGTAGCCATTTATCTTGCCCTCCACAAAATCTAACTTTTCCTTCTCAGACTTCGGGAATTTTTTGGAAGCCATGTCCAAAATCTTGTGATTCCTATAAAACTTTTGGCCAACATTGGGGATTCCCATAACTTGAGCAATAAGCTCCACATTTATTTCCATAGATCTCCCTTCTATAGAGACAATATCATTTTTCCAACCCTCAACAAATTTTTGAGTCACTTCCTTGTCGAAACCATGTAATTTTTCCAAAAAAGGGGTCACTCCAACTTTCGTCAGCTTCTGCCACACCATAGCCATGTCTGCTTCCTTGAGCTTCTTACAATTATCAAGTTCCTCCCGCTTCAAGTCACCACCCATGTTTAAGAAATTTAGCAACACAGATCTCTTGTTAGAATTAGGACAGTGATTTTCAAAGTTGCAGTCCCTGTTAATAAAGAAATTAATGGAGGGCACTACCCAGAAAGCATGCGAATTGTCGATAATAATGATGCTTAAAACTCCATTCCATACTTTCCCATAACTACTATCAGACTTCGTAGAGCTTAGGCGAGTCTTATTAATAATTTCAAATCTTCCCTGCCTTATGATTGATTTTATCATAATAAATGCATGATTTAGTTTCCTCTGTGAGATCCGCCTCGCTATCCCAAGTGATGACCTCATCAGACTTAACACCAATATTTGCTAGGCTGTCCTTCACGGTGTTACTCTTGTGGTACACATGAGTTATGTGAATTCTGCTATACTTAGCAATGATGTCTTTCACTTTGGAAATGATATTTTCAATAGTCCATGACGAAGGATTATTGCCTTTAAGACAATTAATAATATTCATTGAATCACCCTCCAAGCAAATATTTTTAAAGTTGAGTCTACTAGCAAGTTGTAAGCCATAGTAAGCTCCCAAAGCTTCCACCATATGGTTGTTTTGAGTTCCCAGAGGGGCAGCATTAGCAACAATGAGATTACCATTACAGTCCCTGATAACACTACCACAACCTATCGGGCCAAGATTGCCCTTAACAGCTTCGTTGAAGTTTATCTCAATCCATCCATCAGGGGGCGCAATCCAGACACTATTCTCACAGTCATTCTTCTTCGTTTGAGAATCCCTACTGTTCCAACTGTGTTGGGTGATACCTTTCGATAGATTTTCCAGCACCCCTCTATTCGCTTTCTCAGACACCAGAGCAGGAGTGCTGCATTTGTCCTTGAAGACGTGGTTATTTATTTCTTTCCATATAATCCAAGCAATATGAGGAGCAGTCAATGTCCATATTTTTTTTATCCCTTTCATTAGCACACAGATAATACCACTGCTAGCAAAAATCCTGGACAAAATAGGGGAAACTCCAACATAAAGCCCATTCCTACAAAAAGAAAGACCAAACCTACTGAGAGAAAGGACACTGCAAAAAAAGGTGGTTAGTGTCTTCCTTAGCCTCCTAGCAAAGACAACATCTATTAGTCATGATGAATCCTCTCTTTTTAAGGTTGTCTATCGTGAGAGCTTTATTTTGGACAAAAATCCAGTAGAAAATCTCAACTTTGGGAGTAAGATTTTTATTCCAGATCTTCGTCTAGAAGGGGGTTTCCTTAGGCACATCATATTGAAGAAAGCTAGCAGAAGCCACCGAAAAATTGCCATTAGAAGAGGGGCCCCAAATCAGAGAGTCTTCCTTATTGGCATAGCAAAAATGAGCCAGAAGGGCTTTATCAATATCTTGAAAGGCAAGGTTGATCGCAGCCAAATTCACCCAGTAGTTATTAATCCAGTAATCTTTCACTTTAGGGCCAAAAATATTAGAGCATCTACTAATGTCCTCAGGAATGTTAAAAATACAATTTAGAGGCTTTTCAAACAACCACAGATCTTTCCAAAAATTAGTACTAAAGCCATTTCCCAGTTTCCAACACTTGCCTTTACTAGCAATGTTTTTGGCATCATTAATATTCCTCTAGAAAATAGAGCCCTCAACTTTCTCCGAGCTGGACATAAATTGATCAATAGAAGGAGTATCATGAAGGTATTTATGTTTACATATGGTATTCCAATCCTTAGGTTCTCCATAAATACGCCATAATTGCTTAGCCAGCAGAGCTTTATTCATAATCTTAATTGGTCTGAGACCCATTCCCCCTAAAGATTTAGGTTTGCACACCTTTCCCATGCTATCAGAGGGATGCGATTTCTTTCCTCAACCCCAGACCAAAGGAAACGTTTAAGAATACTGTCAATTTTATCCGCGTATTTGGAAGGCATCTTAAACAAACTCATAGCATACACCAAAAGACTTTGAAGAGAAGATTTAATCAGGGTAATTGTCCCAACCTGAGATAAAACTGCACCCTTCCAACCAGCCAACTTGGTAAAAAATCTCTCCACCATCTGATTCCAAAAAGAGTCATTGATGTTAAGGCCCAGAGGCAGCCCCAAATAGGAAGAGGGGAAAGAACTAATACTACATTCTAAGATGCCAACAATTTTACGTTGCCTGTCCTCCGGGGTGTTCATGAAAAACAAAGAACTCTTTGACCAATTAATGAGTTGTCTTGTGGCTTTGGTGTAAAGATTCAAAGCCGATTTGAAGGCTTTGGCTTCCTTGATTGTAGATGAGCCCATCATGATGGTATCATCCACAAACTGAGCATGAGAGCAAGTTAAGAGATTGGATGAGGGCCTAAGACCTTGAATAACACCCTTAGAGACCAAGAGCTGAAAGTACCTTCCCATGCTTTCAGCCAACAAGGTAAATAGAATGGGTGAGATAGGATCTCCTTGTTTGAGCCCTCTAGTGTTTTTAAATAACTTGAAAGGAGATCCATTTATTAAAACTGCAAAGGAGGCAGTAGAAATCAGTTGATAGATAATTTGGATGACCCTCTCATTAAAACCAAACTGCTTAAGAATTAGACACAAGAAATTCCAATCAACATGGTCATAGGCTTTTGCCAAATCAAGTTTGAGGATAAATCCCTGTTTGTTTCCTTTGATGGCCAAATGAATATTCTCATGAACCAACACAATCGAATCCAAAATTTGTCTTCCCATAATAAAACCATTCTGTTGAGGAGCAATCAAATGAGGAAGAATTTTCAAAATCCTATTAGTTAAAATTTTAGAGAAGATCTTATAGAAGGAATTGCATAGGCTTATAGGTCTAAATTGATCAAAGGAATGAGCTCCAGCAATCTTAGGGACCAAGGCTAAGAAATTTCTATTGATTTCTTTAAGAAGATGCCTACATCCAAAGAAATCCTTCACAACATTGGAGACATCCTTTTCCACAATAAACTAGAATTTTTGAAAAAAGAACATAGGAAACCCATCAAGACTAGGAGCCTTATCTCCTTCAAAAGAAAAGACAACATCCTTGATCTCCTTGTTGGAAGGAATAGCTTGAAGAACCTTGTTTTGATCTGGATTAACAATGCTAGGAATGACTTCCAGTAATTGATCTTGCAGGTCCCTATCCAGATTACCATCAGCAGAGAGTAAGGAAGCAAAGTAATTTACAACAATTGTCTTGATTTCTTCTTCTTTGTGAATCTCAGCCCTGTCCGTAGCAATTTTAGCTATACGATTAGCAGCCCTGTGTTTGACAGTAGTCAGGTGGAAGAACTTAGTATTTTTGTCCCCTTCCCGAAGCCAAACCGCCCTTGATCTCTGACGCCAGTAAGTTTCCTCTTTGGATATCAGATTATGGTAACTAACAAGGGCCTTTTGTTCCTCACCTTTAAGAGAATCCGAAAGCCCATGAATTTGAATAGCGTCCTGAATAGAAGAAAGGTCAGTTTTAGCCTTATTCTTCTGTTTGAATATGTCTCCAAAAACTTCTTTATTCCAAATTTTAACTTTTTCCTTAATGTTTCTAAGCTTTCTGGTAACCTTGAACATGGCAGTGCCCTCAACTTTAATATTCCACCATTCAGATAAATTTATCTCTAGGTCAAGGTGACTTAATCACATCTTCTCAAACTGAAAGGGAAAATGCTTAGGAGCATTAATCATATTGACTTCTAGCAACAGAGGGTGATGATCATACCCTATTTTAGGGAAGGAAGACAGGGTGCAACAATAGCTAGAGAGCCAGTCATGGGAGATGAGAGCTCTATCCAACTTGCTTTGAATATTATGAGGACCAACATACTGATTGGACAAAGTAAAATTCAAACCTTGGAGATCTAGGTCAATCAAACCTTCATCATTGATAAAATTGAAAAGGTCCGCTCTGCTATCATCTTGAGACAAGATTCCTCCATACTTTTCACTATCCATAAGGGGAGTATTGAAATCCCCCATGAGCAACCAGCTTTCATTCTTGAAGTCACTCCTTTTTTCCAAGATTTTCTTCCAAAATTTGGCCCTATTGACTTTAGCATTAGGAGCATAAATGTTAGTGATAACCCAACTAAAATGATCTCTTATGTTCTCCAACCTAACATATATCATATTGGGGTCTTCAGCAATAATCACTCTCTTAATAGTTTTCTGATTCTAGAAAATAGCTGTACCCCCAAAAGCCCTAGCCGAACTATAACTGCTAACACCACCCTTCTGAAAAAACCTAAGTTTGTCAACTTTTTCCTTACTCATTTTGGTTTCTTGAACAAGAAGAATATCAGGTTTATAATCCCCAACCACATTTCTAAGAATGTCTTGTTTATGGGGTGCATTCAACCCCCTTATGTTCCAAGAGATGATCTTCATAATTTATTTGGAGAAAAAGCCTCCGGAATCGTCCTCTGTTTTCCATCTACAATGTCTTGCCAATTGTCTTGCTCTCTACTGATTTTAGCTTGTTTTCTTGTTGTCCAGACTTTGCTTTCCCTACATCAGACTTTTTGCTTCTAGTCTTGATTCCTTCCACAGACAAAGGAGAGATAACTCCTTTATATTTCTTTTTGGAGCTCTGCCCAACCTCCTTGTTCTTATTTTGATCTTTGGCTTTAAGGCATTCAAGGGAATGAGTCTTGTTATCACTTAGCCTTGTTACTTGCACTTAGCCAAATTAGTTTATGTTCGGTTATTTTCTATTTTCAAATTGATTTATTTTCTTTCATATAAATCACTAAGGACTTGCTCTTAGTCTTGTGACTTGCACTTAGCCTTGTTTATTGGGGTACACCACAATTAGACTTGGATATCATAATTAACCAGATTAACTTAATGAAAATATTCACTTAGTATAGTTAGATGTCAATTGAGAAACCTACCTAAATATAGATCTCTGTAATAAAATCCCATATATTTAACTAATTGAATTTAATCTATTTGATATTTTACACCAAATATAAACTTCAGTCATTAATTAAATATAATTTAGATATTGTACTAATCACTATTATATAATATTTAAATCTCTAACAATAATTTTATTATCTTATTATGCACTCCTCAATAGAGGCCAATAACTCGCCACCAAATTTCACGTCTTTAATCTTCCCATATGTTTCATTTTCAAAACTTTAAAATCTAAATTAGCTATAGATTAAATTGGTTTCTGATTCACTTAATTAAAAAAGTCATTAACAAGGCTCAGTACAATGCTACCATTCCTGGTCTGTTTAACACTAATCCAACATTTTGTTTTTTTAATTAATATGTGCTAGGATTACGTTTCTGACACTTGAGAGTGAGCAATTGTTTCAGGCATGGTGTGCGGCAGATGCGTACAGCGTGGGCTGATGGGCCAGAGTACATAACCCAATGCCCGATCTGGCCTGGAGGAAGTTACACCTACATATTCACCGTTAGCGGTCAAGAAGGCACTCTTCGGCTTAAAAATAAAAAATAAAAGCAAAACCTAAAAATTAAAATCGAAATATTAAATACTAAAAGAGCAACGGCCTTAACCTTCTTGGACCCGTAGCAGATAGTTTGTGTTCTGCTCTGTTTCTTGGTGAGTAAAACAAGTTCGTGTTTCGGTTTGTTCCGTGTTCCTATCTGAAACATGTTGAATTTGCAGACACTGTTTGGTGACTGTCAGAGGATGCGAAAGTAGTGATGCTGTATAAAAAATTGCCCCCGACTCGTACGAATTTTTGGCGAATTTAAACGATTTCCATTTCAAGTTTTGAAGTACGCCGAATTTCGAGTCTCATGGCCGAAATTCAGCGAACGCTGTGACCAAGGCTATAGATGTTTTATCTTTAGTTGTTGGAGTCCTGGTAGCAGTCCTAATTGGTTACTGCAATGTACTGTGCCTTTTGAAACCCATTTGTCGACATTGAAGTTTGATTATTTGCAGACATCAATGTAACTGTATTATCTTCTTAAGTATGTTATACATTCATTTCCTTCTATATGTTTCTTGTGTATAGGCTAACGATGCAAGGAAGTCCAAGTCCTCATGCACAGTCACCTGCTAGCGCTAGACTATGGAGGCCAGCCGCCCAAAGAAATTTGAGGAATGCATGGTCTAAGATTGTTGGTCAAAAGGCTGCATGGAGTTCTGCGTCATCGAAAGCCCTTAAAGTTGCATCATCCCTTGTCAATGCTCATCTTTCTTCGAGGTAGTTCATTTATTTATGCTCCTTTCTTTTGCTGAGGATTGGATTAAAAAGTAACATAATTATTCATGCAGGTACATGTCTACCATGGATTTGGGAATTCTCAAGGAAATTGATGGTATTTGCGATAGAGCCCAATCAAAGTTGTTGCGTCAACAGGTGAACGGTGATTTAGTAACCTTTTATAATGTGTTTGAATATTCTTGTTTTAGTTTGTGTATGATTTATCGGTTTTCTTGATTCTTTAATTGCTTAATCGAATCATGGTGTCTCTGTATGCGTTGTAATCCTTTCTATTTCCTATTTATAGCTTGGTAAAAATAATTTACTTAAGCAAGTTTTCGAAAAGATACAGTATGACATGTTGAACATGGCCATTGGTTATCATTCTTAATAATATTCACTAAATATTTAACAGCAGTGGTTAAGAAGTTATAACCAACAACCACCCAATTGACAACTACCTATAACTGACAACTACCTATAACTGACAACTGTTGCCAAGTTTTTAGACATGAAGAGGTTTTATAAAAGCATACTTTCGATGACCAAGGCTCACTCTTAAATGCGTAGATTATTAATGTAATCTTCTAATTCTGACATACGTTAATTATAAACAGACACAACAATGATAACACACACGTCTGAAAAAATATACTCTGTTTGAAATTGATATCTTGGAAATCCAGTAGAATACTCTGTTTTGTGAAAATGCCAACATATGATTTGCTATACCTGTTCAGCGATCAGATTATCATCCTTATAAAAATTCCAGATATCAGGAGGTGTTGTTTGTTCGGTTATTAGATTACAAATTCAAAATATCAGGTATTTTTGCCATTCAATCCATTTTTAATCTAATATAACAATGATTAATCTGATTATCTCATTCTAATTTGACATCAATGACAAATAGTCTAACAAAACCAGCATTAATTAACAAAAAGGAGAGGAGTGAGGTATCAACCGGCAAGAGAAGTGAAAGAGGTATGTTAATCTTCCATTTTTTTTTTCTATTATTTTCAAAGTTTGAAAGATGAAATGTATGATTCTTTGTGTTTTTTAAATTTTCAGTTTCCAAGTACCAAAACAAAATAAAATGGGAAGCAGTAGTGAGAGTAGTGGGCATGGTGAGGGGGAAGAAGAAAATGAAAACCAACTTGGGGGTTCATCATTGGTATGGGTGGAAGGGGACAGTCTCAAAAAAATCTATTTGAATGCCCTTCCAAAGCTCTAGAAAAATACAAAAGGCCCCTTTAGTTCTAAAAAAATCTTCTTCAATTTGTGATAGATGTAGATAAAGAGGAAAAGAAAAATTTGGGGGGGAGGGGTAGTAGATTGTGGTTGACTCATATTTGTAGAGATCATTTTAATGGGAGCTAGACAAGAATGTATTCTCATCTATTAGGTTTTAGAGGCCAAGGGGTGAAGGTTTGTAAAAAGATAAAGAACAATGAGAGGGTAGAGTGTTATAGACTGCACATGGAGGCAGAATCAAAGTCTACGGGGCTGCCAATTCAAACACAATCTGCACAATCAGCTATTCATATGCCCTCTATGTTTGGTAGTGCTAGTGGTAATATTCATGTTTCCACAAGACAAAGGAGGAAGACTATTTCTAGTGAGCAGCCAAATACAGTTTCAAGTTTTTTCAATGTACATGCACGAGATGTGACATAGTCATCCATAGTCAAATTTTTCTATGTCCATGCCATGTCATTACATGTAGCATGTTCTTTTTACTTTAAAATGAGTGTGATGCTGGAGGACATCAAATAGTTTTGGATTAGGATTGGCCGCTCTATTGTCATGGATGGGTGGACCAATATTAGAAATTGGCCACTTATCAACATCATTGTCACATGTTTAGCTGGCTTATGTTTTCTTAGAGCTATTGATTGTTTTGTGAAGTGCAAGGATGAAAAATTCCAATTTCATATTTTGAGAGATGCCATAGAGGAGGTTGGGGCCTCCAATGTTGTGCAAGTGGTCATTGATTCGACACATGTGTGCAAATTAGCTAGTTTGATGGTGGAGGGTGCCTACAAGAACATCTTTTGGACCCCTTGTGTTCATGCATTGAAAAACATAGGGAAGATAGATTGGGTGCAATGGGTGGTTGTAGAGGCTAGAGATATTTTGATGTTTATTTGCAAACATTGCACCTCACTTGCTTTCTTCATGGTGTTTTCGAAGATAGAATTTCTCAAGCTCGTAGAGACAAGTTATGCAAGTTATTTTATTTTGTTAGAGAGGATGCTTGAGGTGTAGGAGGCTTTACAATTGATGACGGTTAGTTTAGAGTGGAGTAGATGGTCTAATGTTTACTGTGGAAAGGAAATACATCAAACAAAATTTTCATAATGATGATTGGTGGTCCAATGTAAGGTAAAACAATTGTTATTAATATTTTTTAATAACTTGCTGATTTTCATTTTATTAATAAATTTAAAATTTATAATTTGATTATTGATTTTAATGGAAAAAACCTAGTTTTAATTTTCTAACTTTTCTTTTTAAAAATTTTTGTTTGTAGATATATTCTCTTACATTGCATCAGTTGTGGATGTCATTAAGTATGCTGGTGTAGACTCTCCAAGTCTTGGATAAATTTATGAGACATTTGATAGCATGCTTGGAAAAATAAAGCAAAAAATTTCTAATAGGGATTCTAATTTGGTATTATATGGCCAACAAATTAAGCCCATTGTGATGCGGCGGTGGAACACTATGAGAACTCCGCTTCATATGACATCTTTTGCTCTCAATCCCAAATGGCATGCATCAAAATTTGGTAAGGTGACTCCCTATGATGATGAAGAGGTGAAAGAAGGGTTTATGAAGGCCCTTAGGAAGATCTATTCAATTGAAGAGTTGAGTTTACTTTACACAATGGCTTGCCTTTACAAATCTTCATGGTCCAACATTTGGCAAACTAGAGGTGAAGATAGATAGAGATACAATAGGTCAAAATGATCCTATTGGATGATGGACATGGCATGAGAAAGATGCAGTAGAGTCAAGGACACTCACTATTCGCCTCCTTTCACAAGTTGCTAGCTCCTCTTCCGTAGAGAGGAATTGGTCTTCATATAGCTTTATGCATTCTATAAAGATGAATAGGTAGAACTTTTGATGTGCAGTGAAGTTGGTGGCTGTGCATAGTGCTTTGCGATTCTAGGATCGTCCTACTTTAGAGTATTAATAGATTCCAACTTGACAGTGGGATGTTGATCGAGAGAATGCCACTCAGATTGATGAGGAGATACAAGAGGGATTGGCTGGAGTTCCATTAGATGAGCTAGCCCCCCATACACAGTGGTATTTACTTAGAGTCAGGCTTTGATTTTGATGCACTGTTGGCAGATGCTGAATTGAGGTAGCCATCATACTCTCCATCACTATGTTTTACAATTTTTGATTTTGTAACTTTGTCATTTTGGTATTTGTAGTGCATGTTAGAAAAAGAAGAGGTGAACAACAATATATGTAGCTTCAAATCAAACTGTAGATCAGATTTATTTGTGTTTATCAAATGGAAACAATATTGCTATAACAAGGAAAACAAGAAAACCATAACAAATCAACATTTAGCACATAAATTACGTGGAGAAAGCCTTTCGGGGAAAATCTCCACCAAGAAGAGATGAAAGATTTGTATTACCAGCAATACAAAATCACAATACTACTCTCAAACTCCACCCAATCTAAAATCCAACATCATAACTTTGTAAAACAAGTCTTGAAGAAACTCATCCTTGTCTCCAACTCGACCTCTCAATACATAGACCCTCGGGGGCTCAAAATACCACCACAAAACATTACCATGGACCAAAACAAGATTCCAAAAAACCATGGTAAAAATCCATTCGACCCCTATATGGCAAATGAGCCTCTTACATGATATTAAACCTTACAAATTGTCATAAAGATCCCCCAAATATAGGAGACACTCTTACATGTGTCATAGACTATTAATAACAAATGTAAGGATCCTCTTACACATTTCATAATAACTGATTCTCAGGTCCAAAATGATTCACTCCACTTCTAGCCTGTAAGAATTTGCCAATAGCAATAGCAACCCAAGATCTAGAAGCCAATGAATAGCACGATAACAAGAGAGACAAGATGAACAAGAATAAATTGTATTCTCCTCAATATGCAATAAATGAACTACACTAGATAATCAATTGATAATGTAGGAGTACAATGTAGAAGTGCTTGCTTATATAGGCAAGGGATGATAACTAGGAGATAAGCAATAGGTAACTTATTACCCACACTAGGTGGAATCACATTTTCACCAAAGATGAATCATCCTCCATTGTGCAATAAAGTATGTGCAAACATTTGCAACAATGTGAGTATGATAAGTGATAAGTGCACTAAAGGTGGTTACAATACATAAAGTCGAAATATGATAACAACTATCACCACCTAAAGTGGAATTTCTCCTACACCATGTACTAATAAAGTTGCAAACTCCTAAGTGCCTCAAATGCAAACTGTAATGTATGCATTATCCTAAGTAAGCTTAAGTAAAATGTAATTAGTGAATAGTTAATTACACCAACACCCCCCCTTAAGGGCAACTTAGGGGAATGCACGTAAGCTCACAATGCAAGATGGGCCCCGACTACTAGGCCATGTTAGGTACCCATGTACATTTTGCAAGTGCAAATGCAATGCAATCTCTCATAAAGCTGAAAAAGGGAGAAAACCCAGTGGGACAAAACTCCCCCTCCAAAAAGAGAGATGAATGCATAAAAGAAACTCTCAAACAAGTATGAGAAGGAAATAACCCTATGTGAGGAAAAAGTCTGCCCATAAGAGAGAAGAAGAGAGACAAAGTAGCCCCCCCTCAATGTAGTATGTACACCAATGGTAGATGTTGTATGTTGGATGAAGTAATTTCTTTATGATCATCGATTAATGTTGCTTCCCTCAGGAAGAAACAAATTCGAAGGTGTATATAAGATGGCTCCTCAAGTTGAAAAGATAGATGCAGGAAGAAACCTCTATGGAGTCTTTGAAAGTTTCTCAAGTGCCCTCATGTTAATACCAAAGGTTGTTCCTTCCAAAATTGTTGAAAAGGACAAGTCGGGATCCGGTAAGGATGAATGTAGATCATGAGTCAGACCCAAATGTCTCCTTTGAAGATAAAGAGACCTTCAACTATTGTACATAAGGATCCGCAATCACATCAAACTCGAAAGAATGATCATGTGGAGAATGGACAAGAGAGTTAGAGTGTTCCCTCGCAACAACTGAAGAAGGATCATTGTCATCAAAGAGAAGATGAATATCATCAATAATGTCTCCCAAATATGTAATGTAGGACTCCACAAACAAACCTGCAATATTTGGCGAATAGTCATCCCATGAAGTAATAATTGGAAGACAAAGTATCTCTTGCTGCATTGAATCACAAGGAGCCAAAGATGAAGCAATGTAGGCATGTGGAAGTGACTGATGTTGTGACCTTGTCCTTTGAATGTCTGAAGTATCTCCCACAAGTGAACCTATTGAATCAAGAATCTGTTGAGCCCAACAAGGTCTTGTAGAAGATGTAGGAGTATCCTCAACTGCAAGTGGACCCTGCGAAGGTGTAATCTTGCGAGTCAAGGTTGAGGTAGAATCATCATCTGAGTCACTATCACCACTATCCACAATGTCTGAAGGAAGAGGAGTAGAGGACAAGCTAGGAGAACTTTACTTAAAGTGAATACTCCTCTCTATGAAAATCTCATGTGTCTTAGGATCCATAAGTCTAAATGCCTTAACACCTTCAGGATATCCAACAAATATGCAAGACCTACTTTGAGGCCAATGCCTTGTGTTTCATGTGGAGGTATGTGTGCCCAAACTGGACAACCAAATACTCTGAAGTGTTTCACAACCATTTTTCTACCACACCAAGCCTCAAAAGCCGTGATTCCATCTAAGGCTTTATGAGGAACTTGATTTTGGATGTGATTGACACAACTTAAAGCTTCTAGCCAAAAAGATGGATTGAGAAACCTCGCATGAATCATGTAGCTAGCCATTTCCTTAAGAGTTCTTTTCTTCCTTTCTACAACACTATTCTACTGTGGAGTGTATGCAGCTAAAAGCTAAAGATCAATCCCCTCAAGTGTACTAAAGTCCATAAGTCTTGAGTTCACATATTGCCTTCCATTATCTGTTAGTAGAACATTGATGGCCTTCCTTGATTGCTTCTCAACATGAGCCTTGAAGGTGAGAAACTTGTCAAACACTTCACTCTTGTGACCAAGAAAGTAGACCCATGTAAAGCAAGAATAGTCATCAATGAAGGTAAGGACATAGCGAGCCTTGCTGAATGATGGCATTGGAAAAGGTCCACTACATCACTGTGAACCAGCTCAAGAACAATTGATGCTTTCCAAGACTTCTATTTTGGATACTTGCCCATTGAACAACTTGAACATACACCCTTAGAAAACTTCATTGTAAGTAGACCTTTGACTATTTTCTTGGTGCTAAGCTGCTAAAGATAGCGGTAGTTGAGATGTCCAAACCGCTCATGCCATAACTTGCTTTGTGAATCTGAATGTGTCATCAAGGCTGTAGAAGGAGACTTAGGCACAAAGTGGGAGAATGAGTAAAACCTTGTGTTATGACTTGCTTTTCCCATAGCAATAAAAGCATCATCCTTAAGATTTTTTACTGCAACTGAATCAGGAAGGAACTCAACTTTTTTTCCACCTTGAAAAACCTTTCCTACCCACCTCGGAGAGAGAAGGGGAAGGTTCAGTCGGAGGAGAAATTGATATTGAGATGGATTCAACCTGGCAAGCAGATGCAAGTGAGGATTAATGATGTGATTGAGGGCTTGACTGGAACTATATCTCCCACCAATTCGGCATTAGAAGGGGCTAGCAATTCAGCATTAGAAGGGGGTAGCGTTCAGGCTAATGGCATTCGTCTACATGCACCATTAATTAACTGATGCAATAGTGAGTGATTTGGTAAATTGAAAGGAGATTGGTGCTTAAGTTAGGAACACAGAGGACATTATTGAATGTTCCATTATCCATCTCAACTAAACCTTTCCCTTCAACTTCCACTTGAGTATCATCTCCTACAAAGATGCGAGGTACCTTAGATGGCTCCAATGATGAAAACTACTCCTTTGAAGAACCCATATGATGAGTGGCACCCGAGTCAAGTATCCATTCCTCAGAAGAACTTGTAGTTGCCACAAATGCTTGCCCTTTTCCTTTTGAAGTGGAAGGTGATGAATCCTTCTCTTTATAGGCATTTGACAAATCAATATTGTTCCTCTTTATAATATTCTTCAACTCATCAATTTGCTTATTGAGACAATGATGCTCATCATGACCAGGTTTCTTGCAATATGCACAAGGTGGTCTATCCTTCTTAGAATTATTTCCCTTCTTATTAGAATATGAAGAATTACCTTGTTGTGAGGAGGTTGATTGTGCTTTCTCTTGTGTGTCTTTGGCTTCCATTGTTTTTGCTTCTTGTAGGAACCCTTTCCTTGATTCCCTTGATTTGCTACAAAAGCCTTGGACTTTCAAGACTTGAGAATCCCTATGCTTATCAACTTTGATTGCTCTACCATCAACATCTTTGTGAAGGCATCAAATGAAGGTATGGTGTATGAAACACCCATAGTCAATTTATGGGTATAGAAGCTAGAAACAAATGCTGCATACTTTGATGGAAGTTTGTCCAAGAAATTGTAGATCAACTGTGCATCCTTTTTCTCAATTCCACAATCCTTAATATTTGTTCTTAGGTCATGTGCCTTAGTGATGTAATCCTAGATTGTGTCAAAATTCTTGGGATTCAAATCCATGAGATCATTGTCAAGCTTGTAGCCCCTAGCCTCATCAACTTGACCATACAAACTAGCAAATTTATCCCATGCCTCCTTGACTATTTTACATTGGTCAATATAGAAGATAAGGTCATTTGATACATACTTTCTGAAGGTTCCAAGAGCCATAGATTTTTTAACAAACCATTCTAATTGAGCATTAGGATCAACTTTAGGATCAATTGGTGCAACTATGGTTCCATCAATGTATTAAATTAAACCTTTTTCCACCATCTTACTCCATGCTTTAATTTTCCATGATGCATAGTTATGCGGAGTTAAAAGTGGAAATTCAGGAGAACCCATAATGTAAGAATGGAAGAGCACAAGAGACAAAAAGACACAATCACACAAGACACCCCTGACCCCTACCCCCAAAGTCACTCAATCAAAGAACCCTTCCCAAAAAGATGATTTTGGCACTTTATATATAGTCTATGTACAATTGCCACTTGCCAAACAAGAGTTAAGTGGACTTCTGATTTTGATGTTTACAATTGTCTTATTGAGGCCAAGTCAGACTCAAAACAATATTACTATGGATCAAACTAAAATCTTAGCATTACAATGGTCATAAATGGTCAAAAAAGACCTAGATTTGAAAGTGATATTTTTGCCCACAATAGCTACAAATTGATAATAGAATTGAAAAGTAGATGCACTTATAAAAAATGGTACCTAAAAATGTGTTCGTATGAGCCTGAACAAAGCCTTGGAAGTTGTAGAATTGAGGATTGGACAGGCACAATCACCAAAAATTGAGATTTCTGAAAAATCTGTCCACCAAAACTGTAAAATAACACCACCACTGGAAAGTTTACGTAAGTCTACTTAAAATTAAAAAAATGCATTAAAGGAGTTCGTATGACCAAGTTATAGGCCTTGAAAGTCGAACTGCAAATTTGAAAATTCAAATGGTGAGGGGTCCAAATATTTTCAACCTTGTTGATGTCAACAAAACATTGTTACATTTGACGACCGTCTAGCCGTCGCAAGAAAAAGCTAGTAACCCCAAAATGATAGCTAAATTGAACGTAAATTTTAAAATCCAAAAAAGATGATGTCACCTTGAATCCCCGTGGCATTGATTGGATTCATATGCTGATGTGTCTCTATGACACATGGCACTCAGACACTGGATGAGGTTGCTGACTGGATTGTTGAGTCGAATGCTGACAGGGATGTCACTGTGGCAACTTGACGTGGTGGATTGGCACATGTTGTCTTGTGATTGGCTAGCTTTCGTAGACATGACAACTTATGTGGTGTAGGTGATGTTGAGTAGGTCATTGATGTGGTGGATGGCCATGTGTCACCCTTCAAAATCCGTGTGGTGGTGGATCGGTGGAGGGCACCAGAGGTGGAACATGGTGATGAGGCATCCTATCTTGGAACGCCATTGGGAGAACTCCGCAGAGTTTAATCCCACATCGACTAGGGTAGTGAACAACTATTTCTATATTTTGAAATTGGGCACATAAGGGATCCAAACCGTGTGGAATGATTATGGTGAACGATATCGGATCTTGTGCCTGGAATGTTTGATGAGGCCGCTTGTGGTTCTTTAGTTGCGGTGACTGAGTAATATGTGTTGTAGCCACCGTTGGGTTTTCGGATACAATTATGTTGTTCTTTCTGATGCTTAGATTTGAAATGTATGACCCTCTACAAATAGATGTTACATACTGTTTGCATATGATTGACAAAACACAGATACATAGCTTGGACCCCAAAATATTTTCTGTACAAAATAATGACAACGAAAATGAAATTAAAAAAAAATAAAAAAATTTCTTTTTCAAAATCGTACTAAATTGCGTAGATTGGGCTGTACAACCCGATTTACTAACTTTTTCTTGCCTCAGATTTGATTTTTGCCCAAAATTGGCAAATTTATAGTCAAAATTTATTGAACAACCTCCCATAAGCAATGGAGAGGACAGATCTGACCCAAAATGCTTCCAAAAAATGCTGCTCCCCGGTTTTGAAAATAAACCCTCCTTTGAATGAAGAAAGATCTCTCCAAAACAACTATGCAATAGCACTTTAATGACTTTGATACCATGTGAGAATTGTTTTGATACCATGGAAGAATTTGCCAATAGCAATAACAACCCAAGATCTAGATGCCAATGATTTGCACAATAACAAAAGAGACAACATGAACAAGTATAAATTGTATTCTCCTCAATATGCAATAACTGATCTGCAGTAGATAATCAATTGATAATGGATGAGTACAATGTAGATGTGTTTTCTTATATAGGCAAGGCCTGATAACTAGGAGATAAGCAAGAGATAACTTATCACCCACACTGGGTGGAATCACATGTCCACCAAAGATAGATCTGTAATGTTCCCGACCACCGTTCACAGGAAACACTGTACCCGCCCAAACTCAACCTGGACAACTTAGTCCAGATCGTACGGAGAGGAACTGGAAGTAGAAAGACCGTACGGTAGAAGACTATACGAAATTGTTACAGGTCATACGAAGGTGTTGCAGGCCGTACGATGTCAAGGAAGAAGACTGTATGGGGTTGTTACCATATGAAGGTGCTGGATGTCGTACGGTGCCAATGAAGGAGGCCATATGGAGTTGCTAGGAAGGCCGTACAGTCATGCCAGGAGGCTGTATGAAGTTGCCAGGAAGGCCGTACAAAGTTGCTAGGAAGGCCGTATGATTATGCCAAGAGGCCGTATGGAGTTGCCACGAAGGCCGTACGGTGTAGCAGAGAGCTGTTCGGAAGATTGTACAGTCATTGGGAATTACTTGCCAGACGTTGTATAATGTAACCTTTGTGATAATTAAATGATTATTACAGACATAGAAGAATAAACAAGTCAAATGGAGTTGCCAGAAGAAAGCCTTATTGATCTTATTGAAGATACTTTAGATTCACCAGACCTGATACAGTAGAATAATAGAATAGGGTGAGGGTTGAATCCCACCGAAAATGTAAATACCAAATAGGGAGGGTCTCTCACCTCTGAAATGGAAGCCAACAGAATCCCAACCGGAATTCGCAAATACAAATAAAATATCAAATCTCAACATATTAATTTCATCCTACACGCTGGGCATAACTACCCGTTGGGAAAACTCCGGAGGGTGCACAAATAGAGCCGACGGCGACAACTACACCTACACCAACAAATAAAAATGGGCCCGAGATAAACTAAATTGATTGGGACCCAAATACAATATTTTTTATTATTCATTTAATGACGGGGACATTACAGTCCTTCCGTCCCAATAATTGCTTGTCCTCAAGCAATTTCAGGCTAGGGTGCTCCAGAATCTCTTTGCCTTCCCAGGTGGCGTCTTCAAGGGGTAGATCCTTCCAGCGCACAAGAAATTCCTTGACCGTGCGTGTCCTCAATCTTTTCTCCCAATTGTCGATGATTTCCGTTGGTTCCAATACTAATTTCCCTCCATTGTCGAGGGGTGGCAGGTCTGTGGAGACTGTGACTTGTTGACCCCGGCTTTCTTCAGGCAAGAAATGTGGAAGACGTGGATTTAGCTTCCCTCAGGTAGGTCCAATTCGAATGCAACCTTGCCCACTCTCCTGGTCACACGGTAGGGTCTGTAGAAGCGCGGCCTCAGCTTCTCCTTCCCAGAAGCCTTCAGAGAGGACTGTCTGTATGGTTGAAGTCAGAGGTATACCAAATCCCCGACTTCATAACTCCTCTCGATTCAGTGCTTGTCAGCATACATTTTCTGTTGATTCTGAGCCCGTTGGAGATTTTCCTTTAGGGATCTTAAAATATCTATTCCTTCCTGCAGCCAGTCTTTGGCCTTTGGCACGTGACTGTCACCCAGAGCCAAGTCCACAAATTAAGGAGGTTCATACTGGTACAAAGCTTTGAAAGGTTCCATTCCAATGGACATGTGGTAGGTGGTATTGTAATAGTACTCTCCCAGATGTAGCCATTTGACCCATGCCCTCTGTTGTGCAGGTAACCTTCCAGCCATTTGTTCACAATCTCTGTTTGTCTGTCGGTCTGGGGGTGATAACTGGTGCTTGGTGACAACTCCGTTCCTGCTAGTCGAAACAATTCTTTCCAAAAATTACTGAGGAAGCGACTATCTCTGTCGTTAACTATGTTTTGAGGGAGTTCGTGCATGTGGAACACCTCCTGGAAGAATAAGTTTGCCACCTGTGAGGCCGAAAACTCTGCTAAAACAACAAAGAAATGCGCATACTTGGTTAATCTGTCAACCACCACAAAGATGCAGTCCTTCCCCTGTGCCTTAGGGAGCCCGGAGATGAAATCCATTGAGATGCTATCTCACTTTTTCTCCGGAATCGGTAATGGTTGAAGTAAACCCGCCGACAGAGTGTGTTTGGATTTATTTTGTTAACAGGTAGAGCATTCCCGAACGTACTGTAATATATCATTTTTTAGGCCCTTCCATGGAAACCTTTCCCTGATATGTTTGTAGGTCTTCAAGTATCCTTGATGCCCGGCTAGAGGTGAGTTGTGCATCTCTTTCAAGATTTTCTCCTTCAATTTGGATTCAGGTACCAGATAAATTCTGCCTTTGTAGAAAATAATATCATCAACCACCTTATACCTATTGTCCTGTACTTCTTTGTTTAGAAGTTGGCATGCGAAAGTGTTCTTGGAATATTCGACCAACAAATGTGCCCTCCAATCCGTTGATATTTGAGATAAGGAACATATGGCCGGTTTTCTTGACAAAGCGTCAACCGCTACATTATTTTTTCCTCTTGTATTTTACTTACCCATTTTTGCCATCGTTCGTTCAATTCCCGTTGTTCCAGAAAATGTCTGAGGCTATTGTGATCTGTACGGATGACGAACTTGGCTCCGACGAGGTAGTGCTGAAATTTTGTCAAGGCATGCATGATGGCGAGCATTTCTTTGTCATATATGGAATACAACCTTTTGGCCCCTGAGAGCTTCTGACTTTCGAAAGCAATTGGGTGGCGGTCCTACATCAGCATGGCTCTGATACCCTCTCCGGAGGCGTCACACTCCAAGATGAAACGCTGAGTGAAATCTGGCAGTGCAAGAACCGGACAAGCACTCATAGTCTTCTTGAGTTTTTCAAAAGTCTGATGTGCTCGTTCACTCCACTGGAAAGACCCCTTCTTTGTCAGATCGGTGAGTGGCGTGCTGAGCTGTGAGAACCCCTTCACGAACCGTCTATAGTAACTACACAACCCAAAGAACCCACGTAGTTCTGAATGAGTTTTCGGAGGTGGCCAATCCAAGATAGCCTGAATCTTCTCTTGATGTACTTGAACTCCTCGGCTACTGACAATGTGCCCTAAATATAATATCTCTGTCATCCCGAATTCACATTTGGATCTTTTGGCGAACAATAGTTGTGACTTCATAATCCTGAGCACTTCTTCCAAATGCCTTAAGTGCTCCTCCCATGACTTGCTCTAGATCAGCGAAGAATACCAACAGGAACTTGCACAACTGTTTGTTAAAAATGTGATTCACGTAAGATTGGAATATAGTTGGCGCGTTGGTCAATCCGAACGACATGACCAAAAATTCGTAATGTCCATAATGGAAACATAATGTTGTTTTCTCCACATCCTGTTCCCTCATGTGGATCTGGTGATATCCCGAACGGAGGTCTATTTTGGAGAAATAGACGGCGTTGTGTAACTCATCCAGCAATTCATCGATCCTGGGAATTGGATACCTATTCTTGATGGTCTTTTTGTTCAGCGCGTGGTAATCTACACACATTCGCAACATTTTGTCCTTTTTAACAAGCACTACCGATGATGCAAAAGGATTGGAGTTGGGCTTGATCCAACCTTTGTCAAGTTCCTGTATTGTTTTTTCAATCTCATCTTTTAGCCTCTTAGGGTGGCAGTATGGCACAGTGATAACCGGTTTGGTGCCAGTCTCCATCTCAATGGTGTGTTCAAACCCTCGGTGTGGAGGCATGCCTGGTGGTATGTCGGAGAAAACTTGGTGATGTCTATCCAAAACCGTTCGAAGCTCTTCATCCTGGTGGTAAGTTCTTTGTCCTTGTATAGGTTATGTCGAGGCAAAACAGTGTGTGGCCCAGACCACGTCGTCGTGTTTGAAGATTGCTTCCATCTATCGGGCTGAAACTTCCTTCGGTCCTCCATTCGACATCCCTCTCAGCACAATCTTTTTCCTATTCACCTCGAAGGAGAACTCCATTCGTTTGAAACTCTGTGTGTATTCGTCCAATGTTTCCATCCACTGAATGCCCAGAATGACTTCCATGTTGTCCAGATCGACCACGAAGAAATCATCTGTCACTGTGTGGTTCCCCATGGTGATGCTTAGTTGCGCAACCAGATGGGTGCATTTTAACAGGTTTCCTCCCACCACCTTGACGTCAAATCCCTGGTGTGCCTCCGTACACAAACTTTGCCGACTCACCAACGATGAGTTAATGAAGTTGAGTGTAGCTCCACTGTCAAGCATGACCACGACTCGTTGCCCTTGGAGGGTACCCTGGACCCTGAATACAGTACACCTTGGAGTTCCTGCTAGAGTAGCAATGGCGCCTCCTCTCTTCAAGAGTGTGGCTATTCTTTTTGCGCGATTGATGTTTACGTCCCCAAAAACTTGTTGTTCATCCTCTTTGGCTTCCGGTGCCTGTTCCTCCTCACCATTGGACAATACCTCAAGTAATGGATTTTTCTTTGCCAAGGCATCGATGTCCTGGTACCCATGGCTCCTTACAGTTGAAACAAAGTTTCTTCCTTCTGAGTTCTTGCCTAGTTGCCTCATCTAGCGGGGGCTTCCTAGGTGGGGGTCTGCTGTCTTTCTCCCTTCGAGCGAGAGATGGTTTGGACTGTGAGTAATATTTGGTAAAAGAAGAAGAGGATGTCGCCATGTCACGTGCCTTCTTAATTGCCTTCGGTAGTGTGATGGGGTTGAATCCCTTCACCCAGCCCTTTAGAGGTTCCGTCAACCCATCCATAACAGTACCACCAATCTTCTTTTTGAAATATCTGTTACTAGGACAAACATTCTTTGAAATTCCGTTATGTAACCATCGACTGTGTCAGATTATTTCAACTGAGCCAACTCTTTGAAATTCAGTTCTGAATCTCTTCCATCAAAACGATCTATCCGTCTCTCAGTGAATTTAGCATAGGAATTTATTTGACCTTGGCCAAGAGTAACCATCCCATGATGCCACCATTCGTGGGCTACCCCTTTTAGATGCAATGCAACAAATTTGTTGGCCTCATCCTCCGGCATAGGGTTGAGTTGGAAATACGTGTTTGCCTTTTGCACCCATGCTCGAGTTGTGATGGATTCAAACCCATCAAAGGATTACAGGTTAACCTTGCCAATCTTTCGTCTAAGATCGTCATTATGATAGCCACGCTTGTTTCCGCTAGAGTACCTCATTCTCAGCTCAGCATAATCTTTGTAGGATATAACTCCTTCCATATTTGCGTTCCTCCAATCTTCCCGAAGTTGATCCTGCACTTCTTGAAAGGTTGGTTGCTCTCTGTGTTGCTCTTCCTCCTGTGGAGGGAAAGTTGGCATTGACGGTCGAGAGCGTACAGTTTGGGGATTTTCCCTTCCTGAGACAGAATTGTCACTTTGTTCAGTAGATATCTTGACTTCAGCCAATTTTCGCAGTGTCTCTTCCATGAGGCGTTGAGTGTCATTTATCTGTGCTTGGTTCCTAGTGAGTTCTCTCAAAAGAGTCATGACTTCGGTGACAGGATCTTGCGGGTCTGCCATTCTACCAACTGAGTGATATCTTCTCCTCTTCCTGGTATAAACTTGCATTCACTACCCACAAGTTGGCAGAATCACTAGCTCTGATACCACTGTAATGTTCTCGACCACTATTCATAGGAAACACTGTACCCACTCAAATGCAACCTGGACACAACTTAGTCTAGATTGTATGGAGAGGAACTGGGAGTAGGAAGACCGTACGGAATTGCTACAGGCCGTACAGAGGTGTTGCAGGCCGTACAGTGTCAAGGAAGAAGATTGTACGAGGTTGTTGAGGACTGTACGAAGGTGCTGGATGTCGTACGGTGCCAATGAAGGAGGCCATACGGAGTTGCCAGGAAGGTCGTACGGTTATTCTATGAGGTTGTACAGAGTTGCCAGTAAGGCCGTACGGTTATGCCAGGAGGATGTACGGAGTTGCCAGGAAGGCCGTACAGTTATGCAAGGAGGTTGTATGGTCACGCCAGGAAGGCTGTATGGAGTTGCCAGGAAGGCCGTACGGTGTAGTAGAGAGCTGTTCGGAAGATCGTATGGTCGTTAGGAATTACTTGCTAGACGTTGTATAATGTAACCTTTGTGATAATTAAATGATTATTGTAGACACAGAAGAATACACAAGTCAAATGGAGTTGCCAGAAGAAATCCATATTGATCTTATTGAAGATACTTCAGATTCGCCAGTCCCGATACAGTAGAATAACATAATAGGGTGAGGGTTGAATTCCATCGAAATTGTAAATACCAAATAGGGAGGGTCTCTCACCTCCGAAATGGCAGCCAGCAGAATCCCAACCGGAATTTGCAAATACAAATAAAATATCAAATCTCAACATATTAATTTCGTCCTACACGCCGGGCATAAATACCCATAGGGAAAACTCCCGAGGGTGCACAAATAGAGCCGACGGCGACAACTACACCTACACCAACAAATAAAAAATGGGCCCAAGATAAACTAAATTGATCGGGACCCAAATACAATATTTTTTATTTTTCATTTAATGACGGGGACATTACAAGATCATCCTCCATTGTGCAATAAAGTATGTGCAAACATGTGCAACAATGTGAGGATGATAAGTGATTAAGTGCACTCAAGGTGGAGACAACACATAAAGTGGGAATATGATAAATATCACCACCTAAAGTGGAATTTCTCCTACACCATGTGCCAATAAAAGTGCAAACTCCTAAGTGTCTCAAATGCAAACTACAATGTCTGCATTATCCTAAGTAAGCTTAAGTAAAGTGTAATTAGTGAATATTTAATTACACCAACATAGCTTTTACAATTGTCATAGAATTTGCCATAACATCCCTAAAAATAGACTTTTCATGTTAGATCACTTGATGGGCATCTTTTGACAGCAAATAATTTGAACTTTAAGGCATAGACATGTGACAAAAGTGTCAACTAATAAACCCCATAGCTCTTATGATGGAGCACAATTATTTAATTACATGTATGATGGAGCACAATCGTTTAATTACATGAATGCCAAATAAAAATATGAAAATGTAAAAATAATAAAAAAATACATAACCTGGAATTGCTAAGGTTGAGACACCTTAATTCCCAACATTCTCCCATTTGTCAAATACCATGCAAGAGCCAGGGGAATCACACCATCATGGAAACAACTAGGAACAAGAAGCAAGGCATGTGGCCTTTTTGCACCAAGTATACTTTCTTTTGCTCACAAGTTTGGTGAGATAATCTACAATGCTCAACTAAGTGTCAATTTTCTTCAACTTAATTTGTCCATTTGCAATCAACTCATGAACAAAATGGTATTGTACATCCACATGCTTAGTTTGTGTATGATACATAGGATTCTTAGTTAAATGAATTGCACTCTGAGTATCACAATTAAATTGAAATGTCCTGCAATCAAAAGCAATACTTGCACACAATCTCTTTAACCATATTGCCTCCTTAGAAACATGGGTAGCAACCATGTAGTCTGCTTTCAATGATGGATAAATCAACTGTAGCCCATCTTTTACTTATCCAACTCATGGCTCCTCCAAACAAAGTAAACACATACCAACTAGTGGACCTTTGACTATCAAAGTTACCTGCCCAATCTGTATCAACAAATCCTTATATATCCAATGTCTTATCCACATTATTAGTTCCAGAATATTCCAAATAATAATCAGAAATTTCTTGCAAATATCCGAACACCCTTTTAACATGATTCTAATGTTCTCTACCAGTGATGAACATAAACTTACTTAAAACTCCCATTGCTTGTGCAATATTTGGTCTAGTGCAAACCATTGCATAAATTAAACTTCTTAGAACACTAGCATAAGACACATTAGACATATTCTCTAAATCATCATCATTCTCAGGACACATATCTAGTTTAAGTTTAGTGTCAACTTGCAAACGAATTCTTTTTGGTTTACAATCCTGCATATTAAATCTGTTTAAAATAGGGCCAACATACTTACTCTTAGGCAGCCAAAGCTTTCTGTTTACCCAATCTCTTTTTGCTTTCCATACCAAGTACATACCTTCTAGCTCCCAAATCAAATGCTCTTAAAAGTTGAGCTTTTAGCTCACTAACCATTGCCTTAGAATTCCTGATAACTAGTATATCATCCACATACAAGAAAATGATTAGAATATGATCATCCGTACATTTAATGTATATAAAGTGATCTTCTTCACTTCTAACAAAACCCAATTTCATGACAAATGAATTAAATTTTTGATACCTCATTTAGGATGACTGTTTTAAACCATAAAGGATCGTTTTAACCTGCAAACCAAGTGTTCCTTTCCTTTTACCTCAAATCCATTAGGCTGTTGCATATAGATTTCCTCTTTAAAGTTTCCATGCAAAAAGGCAGTTTCAACATCCATTTGCTCAATCTGAAAATCATTAGCTGCAACAATGGATAAAAGAAACCTAATAGAGGACAATTAGCAATGGGAGAGAAAATCTCACCAAAATCAACTCCCTCTCTCTGAGACTAGCCCTTACCTATTAGTCTAGCTTCATATTTTTCCAATGAACTCCATGCTTCAAATTTCTTTTTCTAGACCCATTTACAACCAATGATTTTCTTTCCTTTGGGCAAATGAACAAGATCCCATGTATCACATGATTCTAATGCCATCATCTGCTCTAACATGGCTTGTTGTCAACAATCATAATCATTTGCTTGAATAGCTTCCCTATAGGATCTAGGTTCATCATCAGTACTTAATAAAGCAAATATACAACAAAAATCTGGTGGGCTATGCCTTTTAATTGGATTCTGCTGTCTTTTGGATCTTCTGGTAATAGGAATGCGAGGCTCTTGTTGTTCTTGATGTTGCCCAACCTCTTCCTGTTCTTTGTTATGATCAGTAACTGTTTCTAAACCCTCATTTTCTTCGTCCTCATGCTCATCGTCATGTCCAGCTTTGTGTTCTTCTCGAGGTGCATTTTCATTCATAGTTTCAAAATGCATGCTCTTGTCCTTATATTTTTTTTGGCTGTTTAGGATTAGAAATAACACCAAGTTTTCTGAAAATTACATCTCTAGAAAAGATAATTTTCTTGGTTAGTGGATTCCATAACATAATTTTTTTTACATTATCACCATATCCAATGAAAATGCACTTTTTAGCTTTTAGATCCAGCTTGGTCCGTTTTTCTTTAGGCACATGAACATAAGCCTTAAAGCCTTACAATGAGATCTATTTGACAGGTAACAAGTAGTATTTATAGCTTTTGCCTAAAAACATCTATCAAGTTGTGAACCACTTAATATACTTTTAGCTCTTTCCATTATTGTTCAATTTAATCTTTCTGTCGCATCATTATGTTGCGAAGTATACATAGTAGTTTGTTGTCTTACAATTCCTGCATTTTTACAGAACTCATCAAATTTCTTAGAACAATATTCTCCTCCATTATCAGTTCTTAAAGCTTTGATTTTACAATATGTTTGCTTTTCAAGTAAGGCCTTAAAACTTTTTTACTTAGTGAAATTTTTAGGTTTATGCCTTATAAAGTATAACTAGGTATATCTTGAAATATTATTAATGAAGGAAACAAAATATCTTGAGCTTCCAATTGATTCAATATCCATTGGTACAAAAACATCTGAATGAATAACTTCCAACTTACTCTTATAGATTTAATACTACCTAAAGGAAATCATTTTCTGTTTTTTTGCCAAGCACACAATGTTCACAAAATTCAAATCCCTCATCAGATTAGGGAAAACTTTCTAACAACTTTTTATATAAAATGGTTTTTAAACCATTCTCACTAATGTTGCTCAATCTTTGGTGCCACAGCATACAAGTATTTTCAGATTCAATTATATTAGAAGATTTAACGATTGTAGTGGCTTCAAGCTTAAAAAGAGTCCCCTTCACTGACCCCCTTGCTACCACCAAGTTTCATCTTACGAATTTGTAACCATGTTTGTTAAATGTTACATGCAATACCATATAATTTAACAAGAAACTAAATTTTTTTTTTTTTCTAAACTTGGGACATGCAAAGCACCTGAAAGAGGTTTTATTTTTCTCATTGCTGAAACACAACTGAATCTTACCCCTTTTGACAATAGGATATGAGGAATTATCAATGAGGCAGATTTGTCCTCTATCATACTTCTCATATGTGGAAAACCATTCATTGTGAGGAGTCATATGGTATGAGCATTCTGAATCAATTAACCAGTGTTCTTTAGTCATAACATGAAGTGAAGAAATTAAAGCATTATTGCATGAGTTTGAGGTTTTTTTTGTACAGGAATCAAAATGTTTTTTTAGATACTTGCATTCCTTCTTAACATGTCGTCTCTTTCCGTAGTTCCAACACTTCTCTTTGTTCTTTTTACTAGGAGTTTTAGATCTACTCTTAGACTTGTCTTTAGGCCCATTCTTATCTCCTTTAGACCTTTCTTTAGGCCTTTTGTTGGCATTGAGAGCCTCACCTGAACTATCCAATCTTTTTCCTCATCTCCTATGCCAAGAAAGTTCCAACAAGAGCATCCATTTTTGTATCTTCGAGGTTAGCAATGATAGCAAGAATGAAATTTTCCCATGAATTAAGTAAAGAACAAAGAAGCATGATGCATTTATCCTCTTCTTCAACTGATACATCTATAGAGGCAGTTGACTCAAAGTTAAATTAAAAAAATTTAACTGCTCGGCTTTTGTATCACCTTCCTTCATCTTAAGAGAAAACAATTTTCGTTTCAAAGAAAGTTTACTTACTAGACTTCTGGCTTGGTGGATCTACATGTGCATTCTTTTCCTTTGACACATTTAGGAGAACAAAGTTTGAAAGACACCATCTGATATTACCCCGTGTCTTGTTATACACCTTCTCCTAGTCTTCATCAGAAAGTTTATTGGGCTTCTCTTTATTCATTACGGCCACCCATTGATCTCTTTCTTCAATGAGATCTTCCATTTTCAGCTTCGACAGCTCAACCCATTCCATTGAACTTCTTTATATCCAAACAAGATGAAGTTGCATCCATGATATCAACAGAAATCTGCGAAAAATAGATCAATTAAAACTACCACAAAAACTCAAAAGAAACCTCCCTTCTACCACCCAAGACACAAGACTGGCCAAGTTTTGTTACCAAATGTTAGAAAAGGAAGAGGTGAGCAGCAATATGTGTAGCTTCAGATCAAACTGTAAATTAGATTTATTTGAATTTATCAAATGGAAATAATATAGTTATAACATTGAAAATAGGAACACCATAAGAGATTAACACATAACACCAAAAGCTCAGGGCCAGCGACTAGAACAAGAAGCTGTCTCAAAAGGAAGCTGCCTGAAACACCTAAGGAGCTGAAAGGTCTCAAAGACTCAATTCAGAAAATGGAGGAAATGCAGAAACAGGCGGAGAAGGCCATGAAAATTAAAATGTAGTTCCTGCTGGTTGGTTGCTGGAAGTTTTCTGTTTGATGTGCTAGTTACTGTTTTTTAGCTTTTCGTTTTATCTTGTTCTGGGTTGGTTGGGGTCCTGCTTTTCGTTGTATAGCAGGCATTCGATGTTTGTAAGGGCTTTTTTGAAAATCTGATGTTTTAAAATTTAAATGCTTTCGGGTTCCATGCAAAACCTACTTTTACCTTTATCAAAAACACATAACACCAAAATTATGTGGAGAAACCCTTTCGAGAAAAAAACTCCACCAAGAAGAGATGAAAGACTTGTATCATCATCAATACGAAATTATAATACAACTCTTAGACTACTCTCAATCTTTAATCCGACAACATAACCCTTGCAAAACAAGTCTTGAAGAAACTCATTCTTGTCTCCAACTCGATCCCTCAATATATAGACCCTTGGGGGCTCAAAATACCACCATAAAGCATTACCATGGGCCAAAATAAGGTTTTGAAAAACTATGGTAAAAATCTATTTGATCTCTACATGCCAAACGTAGCCTCTTACATGACATTACACCTAACAAGTTGTTATAATAATACCACAAATATTGGAGATGCTCTGACATGCATCATAGACTATTAATAACAAATATAAGAATCCTCTTACGCGTGTCATAATAACTAATTCTCATGTCCAAAATGATTCACCCCACTTTTGGCCCTTATAGGTTTCATATAATCTGTCATAACATTCCTAAAAATAAGCTTTTCAATGTAATCCACTTGATGGGCATCTTTTGACAACAAATAACAAGTTTTGTAAGTCACTGACATGTGGCAAAAGTGTCAACTAATAAAGGCCGCGCCCCTTATGATGGAGAACAATTAGTTAATTACATGAATGCCAAATAACCATGGGAAAACATTAAAATAACAATAATTACATAATCTAGAATTGTTGAGGTTGGGACACCTTAATTCCCAATAGTTCAGATTTGTAGCCTTTGGGCATTTTGGTGTATGCAGTATTATTTTTCAATACTATATCTGTTGGCTAAAAGTTTTGTAAGTCACTAAAACTCTAACTTACGAAACTATAACTTTAGGCAATGTCTCATTAGATTTCTCTCTCCTCTCAGCAATAAGAGAGGTTCCCTCTTCCTTAGGTGGCTTCAATAGAGACCTAACTGAAATTAGAAAAAATGCGGTTCTTCTTAATCAATTCCTCTTTTTTCATGAATGATTCATACACAACTCTCCAACTTAACAAAAGGTATCTACTGCTACGATAATACCAGTGGCTCGGGGTTGATGCAAGAACAACTCCAAAGACAACAACCTATTTTTATATTTTGAGGAATAAGTCCAAAGTCCCCTGTTGGATTCAATTAGAATAACCAGTAAGACACAGTTTCTTATTGGATACTCTCGAACTTAATAAAAACACTTACAACTGAAGCCCAAAGTCTTTATCTCTAAGTAATTGTAGCCACCACTAACTATAGCAACTTGATCTCCTGCAACACAAAGTCTTCAAAAGCTCAAATTGAATTATAACTCTGAATACAATAGGCAGCTCAAAGTTTGCATGATTGAATTCAAACCCCTCTTGAACAAAGCGCCAAAATTTGCAATTAACTTAAGAAAATGTCGTCACATAATAGCTTGGATTGGCATACAGTCTCAAAACAACCTGCCTCTTTTATTGAAAGCAATTCAAATTTACATCTAAGCTCAAAGTCTTAGAGTGCATATACAAATTGGCAGAATTTTCTTGCCTTGCCAAAAGATAAAGATTACAATGAGCACCCTCCTTTATTTCTAGGTGAGGGGCTGAGAAAAAGGTGTAGAAAGAAGGGGAAACCCTTAACTACCTTTGACTTATTCAAGACTACAAATGCACTTGTAGTCTGATTACATGTTGTAGCTTTGCATGTGATACTATCTCATGCAATTACAACTTGTTACCCAATTACATGTAATTTGTCAACAAAACTACACCTACTTATAAAGCATGTGAAAATGACTAAGTGTCTACTACATCATCCTTTGTTGGTCTTTATGTTGCTACTGAATGCTCAGTGATTGATGCGCTCAGGTTTGGTGTAAACATCTTGAACTTGAATGGGAAACTGTACCCTTGATTATTTTGCATCACAATTTCATCTTCCCATATCTATCTTGAAAGCATTCTATGTTGTCATCACTTTTTCACCTCCTCGTAAGCTCCATCATGTGGTTATTCCTGCCTTGTGTCACTCTTTAGTCTTGGAATTTGTCTGCAAAATAAGACCAACGACATGATCTATTGATTGGCTAGATCATACGGGCAAACAAAAGCTGTGAATCTTTCTCCTTTTGTTAAGTTGGAGAGTTGTTGTTGTGTATGAATCATTCCTGGAAAAAGAGAAATTGATTAAGAAAAACTGCCCTTTGTTAATTTCAATTAGGTCTCTGTTGAAGCCACCTACGGTAAGAAGAGAGCCTCCCCTATTGCTGAGAGGAGAGAGAAATCTCATGAGACATTGCCTAAAGTTACAATTTTGTAAGTTGTAGTTTTAGTGATTTACAAAACTTTTAGCCAACAGTTTTTGGTGACTCTGCTGGGGACACGACATGCATTTGGGAGCCTCATGCTTTCGTTTGAAGTATACCCGTGTCCTATTCATTGTAAATATTTTTCGTATTTTTATTTCGTGTAAGTTTTCCAAGCTTTTACCGGGGACATGTAAATGGCTGCCCAAGGTCCTTGGGGAAAGGCTTTTGGTCCATTGAATTTGGCTCTATCTCTACATGCTCTTTTTGATGGCTTGCGGAAGAATTTTCCCAAGTTCTTTGGTGATGGACAACATCGTAACGAACATATTGCTGCTTTTTACATTGCATGCGGTGTTCATGGTGTTGAACATTAGGACGTGTCTGTAAGATTGTTCGTGGAAACTCTCCAAGGTGTAGCTGCTGACTAGTTTTACCATCTTGCACCACAGATTATCACAAACTGGGCTACTCTCATAGCCAAGTTTGAAGAAAGGTTTAAGCCTCCTAAAAATGCTCATGCACTATTGGGCCAACTCACTTAGTTGAAGAAGGCGCCTCACGTTCCTATGCGTGAGTTTGTTGCTCATTTCAACAAGTTGACACGAAGAATTCTAGCTGTTGCTCAGCCTATAGCTGTAAATTTGAAGTGTTTCTTTGTCAATGCTCAAATTTCCGAAGTTAGTTTTTTGTTGAGAAGAGAAGCCCCAACTACTCTTGCGGCAGTACAAACTTTGGCAATTGGAATTGAAGATGATCTCATTCTTGCCGGACAGATAAGAATTGAAGCAAGTGGGTTTGAAGAAAGTTTTCTTTCTTTGGATTCATTTTCTTCCATCACAAGGACAAATCCTGTCGTGCAGAGGTTGGAAAATGAGTTGCTTGCCCTCAAAAAGAAAATAGCTCAAGGTATGTTCTTCGTTCCTCACGAGGATGTACAAAGAAAACCTCTTCCAACTATTGCTCGTAGTCCCGGTGGTGGGAATCAAAATAAGTTAGCTTCATCACCAAAGAAGCTTTCTATTGAGGCAGAACTAGCGAAGGTAGGAGTGAAGAATTTTGAATCCGATGACTATGATCTTGCTATTCTCTTCCAGGAAAAGGAAGCAGACATAGCTGGCGACTTGTATTTCTGGTTCACGCAGTCTCAAAAAGCCGTTGATGAAAAGTAAAATGATGTAAATCATTCTTCTAATGTTCAAGCGAATGATGACAATCATGTCACCAGACATGAAAAGATGGACATGCAAGCAAGTCTTACTCAAGCTGAAAATGGTGCACTTGTGTCTCAAGCTCATGAACTTGAATCCACTTTGCATGAATGTCCTACCCCAACGAAGTCACCAAAAACTGTTGTACTCAACACCAAACAAAACTAGGAAGCCGGGGAGACAAAGAAAAACCCCAAAACAAAAGGATAATCTGTAGAAGTGGTAGGGAGACAGTGCTAACGATGCTGCCTCTGGAGGTGGCTCACTCGGCTAGAGGGAGTGGATCTTTGTTCGTAGGATCTGCAAGATCTCATAGACTTGAGCTGAGAAGACAAGGCCAAGTGCCTTTTGGTGCCACGCACTGTCCCAGGAAAGAAAGAGGTGATGAGTTGATCGGA
This sequence comes from Chamaecyparis obtusa, assembly GCA_027943335.1. NCBI lineage: Eukaryota > Viridiplantae > Streptophyta > Pinopsida > Cupressales > Cupressaceae > Chamaecyparis > Chamaecyparis obtusa. The sequence continues at coordinate 2,771,687 of BSBK01008882.1, read as the reverse complement.
CAAAGGGCGCAAGGGGCATTGAAAAAGAGTGGTCCCTCAAGCGAATAGCCTCCTGAAGATAAAGGGCAACACATCTCTGATCTGTGTTCCTGAAGAAGGACGAGAGGGAACGTGACTCTCTGAAAAGACAGTAGAACATGCCCCTGATCTCATCGTAGATAGGACAACAGAAAATAGAGTGCTCCTCAGACACCAGCTCGCTAAGAGTACAAAGCTGGCAAATCCTGTTACCCTTGTCTAACAAGTGGTCGGTCTTAACACGAAGATGGTGGGAACCCACTTTGAACGACCCAAGTAGAATCCTGAGGGAGTGTTGCGAATGACAAGAAGTGTAAGAAAGGCGGACAATGATACCATCCCGAATATCCAGAAAATGCTCATCATAGAAAGCCATCTTTGAGCGAAGTGTAATATCCCCGAAGGATATTTTCTCCAAATTTCTCAAAATATATCACATAAATTTAAAAAATAGATTTGCATGCAATTGATTTCAATTTATCTAGCAAAAATATTGAATACCCAACAGAAATATGGTTTTCCAAAATGAATCTTGCAATTAAATCTTCGGCTGAATAATAACAAAATCCAATCGTAGTTACAAAATTACAACAAGATTGGATACCAAAAATATGAACCTGAAACACTAAGTGAGACACCTGTGTGATATTTCCAATCGATAATGGGTTTCCGTCCACTGCCTCCAAGCTCAAGGGTTTCCATCCTCAAACCTGCTGAAAGATGAAGCTTCCAAATTCTCCAAGAGAATAATAGTCAACCAAGCATCAAAGATTGAGCCTCTCACTGTCCTTTTAAAGCATAGCCCTATGACTCTTTGTTTTCCCTTGTCTGTCTCTTCATCTTTAATTCCCTTTTTAAAATATCCTCTCCCACTTAAGAGAATAAAATGGTCTTTTAGTAATAAAGTGACATATTAATATGTACTTTAATTTAAGAGTCACTTTATTAATAAACTATTTAATCTTCAGGCATTAAAATAAATAACCAATCGGACTCGGAAAATCATGTGTGATAGCTCATTGGAAAGATCTCGGCAAGAAGCTCCTAGTTCAAAACTGAAATGCCAAAAATACTGAACCATGCCGACTTAGTATAAATAGTAAGTATTTAGAAACCTTGTTAAATCAACTGATTGGCCTGAAACTAGAATTGCCTAGGCAAAATCTCACTCTGATCCCAGTAAAGTCCTGGTTAGTCCACGAGAACAAGGCAAATAGGGCTAACAACACATCATGAATTAATGGGTCAAAAAAGGGGACATTACACGAAGCCCCTTGCAGGGGTTGACCCAAGTGGTGTGAATGTACTACCTGTAAATATCCTGTCTAACGCATTTGTTCAGTTCCTGTCTGGGGGGGAGAAGGTGGGGAGGGGCATCCAAAGAATACTGGAAGGGGGGAAGGTGGTCAATCTCAATCTCGATAGTACTTTGAAGGGCCGCGACCCCAACCAACCAACCAACCGCAAGATCGACTGGAGGGAGTAGCAAAGAGAACAAGGGACTCCGAAGAGCAGTAAGCAAGGTAGGGATACTTTCTACTACCCTCGCAAGAGTCAACAAAACCATGAAGATGGTGCAAGAACCAAACAAGGTAAAAAATGGCCTCAAGCCTAAAAGGCCGTGCCTCGAAATTCTCTAAAACAATACTGTGAGGTGTAGATTGTCTACATTTGATAAACCGCCGAAAGAGAATTTGAACCCGCTCAATAGAAGCCTAGTCAAACTCCAGAAGAGAAGGCCCCCAGACCATCGAACCATAGAGAACCATGGGTCGAACAAGAGTCTCAAGAAGTGTCATCTTGCACAAGATGTCCTAGAAGTAATGCCTGAAGCACTGTCTCTCAAGAAGTGCAAGGGGCCCAAACCCCTTATTGATATGTAGCTAAATGGCAGGCCTCGAGCTGAAACAAGGACCCGAGAACTTGACCCCCAAGTAGGTATAAGATGAAACAATCTCAATCTCAGAGCCAACAAAGGTGAAGTGAAGAGGGAGGTTTTATGGCAATTGAAGACCATTACCTAGTCTTACCCAGATTCATAGTGAACCGTCTCATATCACAAAAAGAAGCCAAACAATCCAATTGTCTCTGTAAGCCCTCGGGGGAAGAGGCTAAATGAACCACATCATCTGCAAAAAGCAAGATATGAACCAACACATGGTGAAGAAGGCAACCATCTCCCACAAGAAGGTGCTCAAGAAGGAACTCCTCAAGCTCATCAATGTAAATCCCAAACAGAGTAGGAGATAGGGGGCACCCCCGCTTCACCCCAATGGTGCTACTGATGAAGCTAGAGAAGCCAGTGGGAGTCCTAAGACGACCTAGAACAAACTCATAAAGTCTCATAATGGTGGTGATAAGTAGATCCGAGATGCCAATGTCATGAGGCCTCTAAAAAAGTGCCCATCGGGGGACCGTGTCGAAGGCTTTGCGGTAGTCAACAAAGCAGCAATATACCTTTGAGGAACAAGACCGAGCCTCCTCAATGGTAGTGTGGAGAGTCAAGATATGGTCCATAGTTTGATAATCTTGTTTGAAACCCGCCTGACCTTTGGCCCTAACATGACACTAATCAAGCACTCTTGAAAGCAGGATATTAAGAACTGTAGTATACAACTTTGAGAAAGTGTGGCTGATCATAATAGTTTTGTAGTTACTGGGGTCGAAAGTAGGACCCACCTTGTGGATTAGATGAATAATATGATGGGACCAAGAGGGAGGAAAGCCCAAAAAGACCACCCGGTTGAAGAGATTAGAAGAGGGTGGCACCATGCTTGAAGAGCTCATCCTAGAAATCTTCCTCATTAGTGGCCTTGCTAGTACTCATGTTTTTGATAGCCTCCAAAACAGTCAAACAAGTGAAAAGATGGTATATGGTAGGTGGATGGATTGAACATGAGGCTGGCTGGGGATATCACAAAGAGTGGAGACATGGGAAAATAACGCACTCTGCACAAGCTTAGGGGAGAGAGTGGGGTGATGGGGAGAAAGAGTACGCTAGAAAGACTTGGCAGAGCGGAAGAGGGAGGAATGAAGGGCGACTCTACTCTGGGAAATGAAAAGGCGTTTCTTGCGGCGAAGGAGGTGGCGATAGGACAACTTCAAGGAGAAGGATGGGTGATAGTGGGTGAGAGAAAAGCAGAGGCGAGAGTGGAAAGCCTTACAATCCTCATTGTACCAATGGTTCATTGGACAAGAACGTCTAGGATTGGAAGGGGAGCCTGAGGGTGTAACATAATGGGGGAAAGACAGTAGGGCAGCCTCCTAGATAGCAACCGGGATGTGGGAGAACAAGGTGGAGGCGCAAACATGGGAGGGGGAGATTGGATCAGCCGAAAGAAGTCGTGTAAGATAAGTAGTAAAGAGGTCAGAGTCACCATCATCAAAGTGGAGCTGGGTGCGGGGAGGGGGACAGGCGGATGGGGCGGGGGAGGCAGGGGAGAGGGGAAGCGAGTGCAAGAAATGGAAAGAGAAAGGAGAGAGCAATCAGCTAGAGGGAGAGGGGTGATGGAGAATCGATGGATGAGGGGATGAGCGACTAGGAGGAGATAATATAATCCATGATAGTATCAATATCCTCAGTACATAAGGAATTAGTGGCTCTATCACGAAGAAGAGTCTACATAGTTTGAGAACGGGCATTGAATCTTTGAGAAAAAGAATGTCCCCATCAGCTAGAAACTGAGAAATGTTGTAAAAAAGATCATTGTATGGGTTACCATGAGTGCCATTATGAATGGCAGAGAAAGAGGAAGCCGGGGGGAAGTAACAAACTGCAATGAATAAATCCCTGAGGTGAAAGGCAATGCGGTGGACATAGATCCACATGAATCTAGCTCAAGTATCAGAGTAAACCAGCGAAACCTGACTCCAGATCCTATCTTTGACAAGGCAACCCACACCACCAGAGCCACAGGCACCACTAGAAAATCTAGTCTCCAAATGACACAGTGACAACTTGGAGTGCCCGAAAGAGGACGGATGGGGTTCTCATGAGTCTCTGTGAGGCAAAGAATATCTTAAGATCCCAAAGCATCCAAAAGCAGGCCCGGGGAAGACCCATTCCCATCCTAGCAATTGACCATGAGGTGAGGAACCAATGAACCCCCAATCATCCTTAGGTTATGTAAACATCATTTCGTAGCCTCGAGACGACCCTTCACCCAACCGGGTGGGAAAGAGTCCTTGATGACAGCCTTTAAATTGCGAATAACAGCTCATGTACCATTTTTCCTAGCTTCAACAACAATCATCCTAGACTGCTTGAGTTTAGCTACCTTTAACTTAGTCAAATCTTCGTTAAGGAACACCTTTGATGATAGCGGGAAAAGTTTATGCCCTGCTTTGAGAACGCAGAGGCAATCAGTAGTAGAGTTAAATTGAAGGATCAAGGAGGAATCAAAACCAAACCAAACACGGTCTAGGATGATCCCGTTGAGACCCAAATAGTCCCAAAGGAAGGTAGTGACAACAACTGGAGGATCCTACGACAACTGTGGAAGACCACGAACTCTGAGGTTGAGCTCTTTAAACCTGGGAGATCGTTCTTTAGTAATTGGACTGCACAAGAGCCTTGACGCTAGCAAAAGGAGGACCATCATTGTTGTTACTACAAACAGAGGCCCAGGATTTGAGTTTTTTCTCAGTTTCACAAAGGAGGTTGTCGTGCGAAGAGACAAGTTCTGTATGTTTAGCTTTGAGCTCAGAGATATCCATGTCTTTGGCATTGGTCTAAGCAATGTTGGCATTAATCATATGGCGGAGTTCAGTGACCAGAACAAAAATTGTAGTTGACAGTTCAGTCACAAAATCCTTCAAATTGCATTATCCTTCTCTAATTTGGCCAAACGATCCAAGACATCCTACAAAGTGATATCTGAAAAATTCAGCCTCTGGTATGTTTGAAGTGGAGTAGACCAGACTGGGCCTCCTCGAGGAAGCTGCATGGGTGGCCTCAACAAGAGCAGACATGGTGGGAAGGAGGTCCCACCAGAGAACCAAGCAAAGGCCTTGTAGAAAAACACTGTCCAACAAGCAACAAGAGGAGAGCATAGGTCGAGAGAAACATAGGAGAACACCTAGACGAAGGTAGGAGGCAATGACAAAGAACAAAGAACAACAAATGACCACAGGCAGGAGGAACCCGACCAATGCAACAATAGACCAAACGATTGGAATGATCAACAAACGACTAGTGCCAGGAGATGACCAAAGCAGCAACAAAACAACACAATGTTTAGTTAGGCATGATAAAAAACAAGACCCAACAAAGATGAGCACGGAAAGGTCACGACACATAGGAGCCAATAGGGATAAGCACGGGAAGGTCTCGGCAACACGAAAAGCCTAGGAGCCAAGCGGCAAACCAGCAAAAAAGAAGCAAGCAAAAATCCAAGCGACAACGAGGACGAGGAACGGAGAACACCAAGGGCAAACCAGAACATGGGCGTGTGTGAGCAAGCAAACAAGCAAAAACCCAATCGAATCAACAACGCAAAAGGCCATGCCAGGTCAAGTCGACAACTCAAACAACCAGTCACCTAGCTCACACGAAGGTCACGCGAGCAGAGGTAGACATGGGAGGTTGCGAGGAGGTAAAGTCGTGCGAGGGGAATGTCTATTATAGAGCTTGCCCTTGATTTAAACACTACTCCTACATCATATCACCCTCATAAAAGAAGTTTCAAAGGATCAAAACCGAATCAAAAGTCTTATAGTCAGTCCAAGAAAATGCCACCCAAGATGGACTTTGAGACAAGGAATGAGCTAAGGAGGAAGAAATTATGTTTCACATGCAAAGAGCCTTGGACACCCGAGCATAGATACCTTGGAAAGGGAAAAATACACTACATAGAGGCCACTTCTACTGTTGAATAGCAGTAGATTGATGGCAATGATAAAAAACAAGAGCCAACAAAGATGAGCACGGAAAGGTCACGACACATAGGAGCCAACAGGGATAAGCATGGGAAGGTCTCGGCACCATGAAAAGCCTAGGAGCCAAGTTTCAAACCAGCAAAAAAGAAGCGAGCAAAAATCCAAGCGACAACGAGGATGAGGAACGGAGAACACCAAGGGCAAACCAGAACACGGGCATGTGCGCGAGCAAGCAAACAAGCAAAAACCCAATCGAATCAGCAACGCAAAAGGCCACGCCAGGTCAAGTCAACAACTCAAACAACTAGTCACCTAGCTCGCACGAAGGTCGCACGAGTAGAGGTAGATATGGAGGTCGCGAGGAGGTAAAGTCGTGCGAGGGGAATGTCTATTATAGAGCTTGCCCTTGATTTAAACACTACTCCTACATCATATCACCCTAGTAAAAAAAGTTTCAAAGGCTCAAAACCGAATCAAAAGTCTTATAGTCAGTCCAAGAAAATGCCACCCAAGATGGACTTTGAGACAAGGAATGAGCTAAGGAGGCAGAAATTATGTTTCACATGCAAAGAGCCTTGGACACCCGAGCATAGATACCTTGGAAAGGGAAAAATACACTACATAGAGGTCACTTCTAATGTTGAATAGCAATAGATTGATGGCATCAAATCAGAGGACAATGATGGTGATGAACATCATGAACGACCCCCATCGAAAAGAGATGAGGGCAAGGCAACTGATTAGCCTAGAGTTATTATTGCTACATTCTCAGGAGTACCTAGGTACCTTCCCTTTCAATTAAAGGGAGTACTTAAGGGGTAGCAAGCAATGGGGTTTGTCTGATTCCAAGTCTGAAAAGTTGTATTTCTGAAATTCTACATCAAAGACTTTGGTTTCAAGCTTTGTGAATCCCTTGAAGTGTCATATTGTTGGATGTTACTGATCTCATGTTGTTTGGAATATATTAAATATAGTTGGAAAACTCGGACTCGACAAAAACTTGCCAAGGCTTGAAAAAAAATCAGGAAAAATTCGGCCAATCTTTGGAAATATTAGAAATGCATTTTTTTTGCAAAATTCAATGACAAGATGCATCCAATGAGTTGATTAATGAGAACACAAAAGAAACAAGCTGAGTTTAGATATATATAAATGCAAAGTGGGCACAAAATAGAATTCTCATGCAAAATGCTGATGGTTGGAAGCAAAATAGTAAATAGTTTCTATAAAAATAGAAGTAAATACATCATTACAATTACATCTTCCTCTTCCTAGTTTTACTAACAAATAAGGGACTGGGAGAGGAACTAGAGGGTCTAGTCCTACAAGTAGAACCCTGCGTTGGGCGTGACTGTGCCTCCTTGCTCGGTATCTCTGCTGATGTGTGTGGCTCGCTCTCCTTCTTGGATGTAGCTCCTCCTGGCATTGACAATGACTCCTCATCGTCCTCTTCCTCAATGTCATCCAATGTGAAACCAAATCGAACCCCCTCCTCCATAGTCCGCCTCTCCAAATCAGTGATGTCATCCTCTTTAAACAGTGGAGGGTGCTCCTGTGCCGTCCAATCACTGTAAGGATCTATATCATCCAAATCAATTGGACTAACTAGTGCTTCTTGTGGCTTTATTATGCACAATTGAAGATTATATTACACATAGACAAGGTCATTGAGGCATTTTTGGGCTAACTTGTTTCTCTTCTTTGTTTGGATGGACTCAAAAAAGCTCCAATTGCACTCACAATGGGATGAGCTACAAGGCTGGCATAAGATTTTGAGGGCAAATGTTTTTAGATGTGGGGTATTTCCACCCCAACTTTGCCACCAAGCATTTGCAAAATAAAATATTGAGAAGTTAGAAAGCAAAGAGAAAAGTGAAAACATAATTTATCAAATGGAAAAATTGCAAATGTTTAACATGGGGTTTGAGTGCCTCTTTCTCTCTTTACCAGCTTTGAAGAGAGTAATTTACCCTTTGATTCCACATAGATTTGTTGTTCGGTCACAACAACGTCTCTCTCCGCAACATCGGGTATCATCCTCTAAATGCATACAGAGAGGCCCTCCATGACCTCTCCATTAGGATCTGAAAAAGAATCATAAAACTTGAAACATGGTGTTGAGGAAGTACCCTGCTGCATGAATGGGTTGGTGGAGCTGATTGTTACACCTCCTATCAGTAATTTCTCAAATGGGATCATATTTAAGTCTATCCCCCTTGTACTAATTTTTAATAGACTCTTTGGCCCTATCCATGGCCTCATAAAGATACCTCATTGGGGTTTGATCCCCATCTACTAAACGCATAACTCTAACCAGGGGCTCAAACACCTACAATTGAAATTTGAAAAATACAAATTAGTTTACAAAAAGATTAATTAATGAAGTTAGTAAGTTACAAATTAATAATGAGAGACTTGAATCAAGAATAATTAAAAATTCAAGTTTTGAAGTTACCTTCACAATCTTAGAAGCCTTTTGGAAAACATGTTGTCGAAGATTGTGCGCGTGACAGCCTCTTCTTCAGCCTTCTTTGAATAAGTTTAGTCAAGCCATGCTTGACACACAAACATTTGTTTCAAGGAAGCCAATGTACCAATAATGCTTTGCAATGTCAAGAAAATAGTTGCAAACCTTGTGACAGCATGTCTCACCAAATCTCTCCCATGAGTGTGCTCTCTCATCAAATGTAGAACCCAAGGGTGATTGTAGATATATTTTGTGATCCGCCTTGCATCTTCCACAATTGGAGTCACCCAATCAAGTTTTCCTATGTCCTCCAAAAGAAGGTCAAGGACATGTGCTACACAAGTTGTCCAAAAAAGAGGGGTGCCTTTCTTGGAGGATTCTACTTGACCTATTAGTAAAAATAATCAATAATTAGTTTCCATATTTTACCTCAAAACTAAATTAAATATCACTTATTAATATTTAATCATATGCAACATAAAATTACCTGTTGCCACATATGCTGCCGCATTATCTGTGATGATTTGCACCACATTCTCTACTCCCACCTCCATAACATTCTCCAACATTATGCCAATGTTTGTACATTTTTCACCTTGTTGGAGGCATCAACCGATTTTCAAAACACCACATTGTTCTTGCTGTTAATATGTTTCAGATTTTAACAAGGAATATTCAAACTATAGAGATCTATCAAAACTAAGCACATGATATGATATAAGAAATCACAAGGGAGGAAGGATAGCACCTGGATCAGACTTTGACTATGCCTTCACCCTCTCCAAGGTATGTGCCAATTAGCCCATCTAGGGCTCCTTAAATTTGCTTCAAGATGCCAATGATCTGCACTTCGATCTGTCCTGGGATCAGCTAGTCAATGCCTTAGATCTGCCCTTAAGGCTGATATAACTAGTTCCAAATTCTCACCAATTCCTGGAGTACTTTGCTCAAGTATAGACAGATGTAAGTATCACTGCCTTGTGTATCTTCTCTGCTCTAAATTCGCTTTCCTTGATAAGATGCCGATATTATTATTTATCATTGATCCATGCGCTTCAATATCAGATTAAATATCTGATGTAATTCACACTTGATATTTACCAATCGCAGCCCTTTGTAAATCGCCTTTCAGTGGCAGCCTTCATACATGACGAATATGCATTGCTTAAGTAGTTCACACTTCTTGGAATGGAGAAGTCGCAGGTTTGAGACTCTTGAGGGAGAAGCACACGTTATGTTTTTGGTATGTCTCTCCTCAAGACTCGATCCATATATATATGAGAATGAAAACACTCCACAAGGGGCTGACTTGGACTTCCAAAATACTAAAATGCATTTGCTCCAAGAGGCCGACTTGGGCCCTTAAATAAAATTTGTTCATTTAATTTCATTCTAATAATATATAGATTAAATTGATCTTCTAGATAAACAATAAATAATAAATATCTTTAATATTTATTATTATTATTTATGCATATCAATTTATTATAATAATAAATATATTCTATATATTTATTTATTATTATCCAAGGTAGAGATATTTGCCGTAAAGGCCATAATATCAACACTTGCAAGCAACCAAAAAATTAATAATGGTCTGGTTTTTTCCATCTATCCACCCATCAGAAAGAATGGTGCAACCAAATTTACTCCTCTTTTTGTGTTCCTTCAACTCTGCTCTTTCTCTATCAACTGCATTTACGAGCAACCTACAAAAACAAAGTGAATTCAAGTCTTAGTACACAATTTTAATTTAATAAACAAGAAAAAGCAATAAAAATTTAAAAATTAAATCAAGTGGATTCCAATTATTTACTAACCTCCCACCCTAATCCTTGCGAGAAGGGGCCTTGTACCCTTTTCCTGAAACTGTCATTGCAGTTACCAAATTCAGCCAATATGGACTCTCAGCCACACGCAATGGGATGTTGAAAGGCCAAAAATCAGAACATGCAATGTTTGTTTTATCATGTGCCTCCTTGTTCCATCCAGTGTCCTCTAATGATGGTTGTTGTCTAGGTGTGTTCTTGGGCACAAAATAACCGCCTATCCCTAATGCTGATGGTGGTGAAGAAGCAGGCCTACTAGAGGAAGCAGAAGCGGTAAAAGAAGAGACTTTGTTTGTGGATACACGGGCCACGAAGAGAGCCCACTATGCTCTCGAGTGCTTCTTCTTCTTCAATGTCAGTTGGAGCACCTTGAGACTCAACTATGGCTGCCCTCATAGCTAATCTTTCCCTCTTTTGCAATTTTTTCTCTTCGCCGGCTGCAAGGAGGGCATTAACAAATCTTTTTATCTCTTTTGTAATTTTGTCACATTTTTTTGTATCATGCTTGTTAATGCTTTCTAGCAAGGTGGTATTTGAGGTAGTTTATGCCTCCAGAAATTACTTTCTCACATTTTATGCAAATCACCTTCTCAGGCTCCTTTGATGCTTCATAGGCATACCTCCATGCCTTATCTCTAGCATTTTTAGGACAAGTGCCTATATTTCCAGAAGGGCTTGGCCACTGTTTTGCCATGCTGAATTAATGGTTAACTGATAACTGCTACCCTACACATAGAAATTAAATAGACAAAATAAATATTTTAGTTAAACAATTAAATAAACTATCTAAATTAGTTTCAATATTTGTAGACATCATTCATAGTAAAAAAAATACTAAACAAACTACTAGGGTTTGATATTTTAAAAAAAACTAGATATTCTTCAAAAACAATAGTGAAAGATTCAACAAAACTTGTCAAAAATATTGTTGAATCATGTTCTAATGATTCAAAACCATTTCTAACTACTTAGGAATGATTTTATATTCATTTAGATGCAACAAAAAATGAATAGAATGTTTTAAAAAAACATAGAAACAAGCTCAGCAAACCTACCTAGGAATGCAATTTTCCTTGAAAAACTGGTTGAAATCCACCTTAAATCCACTCGAATCTGCTTCCAATACTTTGCAATCACCTAGCAAGGGTTTGGAAGCCTCCTTTCCTCCACTCACAAACCAAATCACTGCAAACAAGAAATTAACAACAAAAGTGCCGTGTTTTGCGTTTTAACGCAGGTATACAGGCGCGGGTGACTTTTTTCAAAAACTTGCTGAGTTTGTCGGCGAGTTTTTCTCTGGAAAACTGGCCCAGCTGGAAAACTCGGCAAAAAATCGGGACTTGGCGATTAATTGGTGATTAGTCCAACTTTGATATTAAATTGAGATTGTCGTACTTTCTGATATAGCTGCTCAATCAATATATGCAAATTGTTCCAAAACAGTTTGGTTCAAACATTCGAATTGATCAACATTATTTAAGCAACTCTAAAACTTTACAATTGAATTTGCAAGCAAACTGTTTGTCAAAATGTGTCAAAGGCAATATTCAATCTGTTTAACAAAATTGCAGCAGAATTTGGGTTAAATCAAGTCAGGGTTATTACAACAATTCTATCAGCTTGTTAGCTTCTGTAAAATAGTGGCTAACAATCATATGTGAGTAGGGCGAGAGATTCCTTTCTTCCTTAAGAAGATTCAATTTTCCAGTCAATTGATTTAATAAAATCTGTAGTTGCTCACCTGGGATAGGGGATTCTAGCATATTTTTTCGTATTCTATTTATTGTACCATTGCTTCAATCTGAAATCCAATAGTTACAATCCTTGCTCCCCCACATTTGAGTGGGTATGGTCCTGGCTATGGCTAGTCAGCTGTCTTCTGTCAGTGGGCTACTCCATAACCAGCTTAATGCTTCCAGAGTTCTGCTTTTCTTCATTCCTTATTTGACACGTTATTTATATTTAGAGGACAATCTATCTTTCTGGTATTTTATGAAATTCCAAACATGGGAGCTATTCCAGTCTGTCTTTTAGGATACTTGGAATCTAGGTATTTAGTTTTGATATTTTTACTCCATTGTTGTGAGGCATCTGAATAAAGGCTGCATGTTTGCTTGGCTTTGAGGGTCCTTTTCTGGATTGCAAGCTTTTCCAGAAAATCCTTGCCCCAGATTTTAGCTGGTAGATTTCACTCTGCTGAGAAAGGGCACATTCCTTCTCTGAGAAACCTCTGGCCAGAGGAACTTTCTTTCGTGCTTTTTTTGATTATTTATTATAAGATGCCAAAGATATGCAGGACAGCCCCTGCAGTGGCATGTTGGCTATAAACTTCTTTTTTTCACTGTTTGAAGAGATGATGACATTGCCTGACCCACTTTAAATTCACAAGAAATCTCCAATTAAGTGTGATCAGAGAAACATTCAATGTACAATCACATGGTTTCTTTTCATGAAAGAGGTATATCTTTCAACTTACTAGGATGATTTTGGTTCTACTTACAGAAAGAACTTTGAATGCACTTTCCACATGCTTCTAATCAAAGTTAAAAGTTTATGTTGTGTTTTTTAATCAGCTAAAATTGCTTTTACACTTTTAACTTTTCTAATAGCCTCAAGTCTTACATAAATGTCTTTTGGAAGAATTAAACATGCAATACCATAAGATTTGGTAACAAAATTGCATGGGGAGTAGCTTGGTGAACATGCTAAAAAAAAGTGAATTTGCATGCTTCTAAACGCCATACCAAAATTTTGAGTTTGTGACTTATATATCTGGAATTTATATTATATCCCAACTCCTGTATTTATAAGGTGCATTAGCATAAAAAATATAAATAAATACTCATTAGGCTCTACTGTTGAAGGATTTATTAATGGCAAAGGGTGATTCCTCTTGAAAATTCAAACAGATTGATCTATTGGTCTAAATTATCCATTTAACGTGGTCAAAATGTCTAGATGGAAATCTGATGTTAATGAGGAAAACTGAAATTGAAATTAAAAAAGTCATATTTTTTTGAATACAAATTTAACTTTAGATACACAACGTTAAGCTAAGCTTGTTTCAAAATGCATAATTTTCTTTTGAGACTTGGGATTTTCATTTTGTTTTCAATGTCTGTTGTTAACTTTCTGTTTCAACTGTAAGTTATATATTTTGCTTTGCAGTGAGATTTGGTAATATTAGGACTTTCAATAAAACATGGAAATGGTCAGTTTCTATGTAAAATTACCTAAGGAAAGATTTGTCATGTGAAAACTGTACTTTGGACTCATCCAAAAAATACTTTTAACAATTTGTGAATTCTCGTGTTTTAGGAGGAATATTTGTGCAAACTGCGATCATGCTACAAGGATTTGGTAAGTTCTTGTTATACGACAAACATATTTTCTCTTCTTCACTGAATGGAATAACTCGATTTCTGAACTATGATTCTTGAGAGGCTTTGATCTTGTATGGCCTTTACATTAATATGTTCAAGCAAATGTATACACAGGTAGATGCAGTTTTTCACATGTTCAATGCCTCAAAGTCTATGAGGACTTATGTGAAAGGATCTGCTGGCAGTCCACTTGTTGAATTTTGCAATGATTTTGGTCTTGATGGTGATAATGGAGATGGTGGAGGCCTTGCTATTTTTTCATCTTTATCTGTCCGATATTTTGGTATCCACTTTGGCACTTAGTAGCGAATTGGTTGGCTGTTCACTTGTATGTTAAAAAGGTGGCAAGATAATCTGACTGTTTCAGTGCAAAAGGTTCCTTCAAAAGCAATAGCTGTTTTTTCTGTGGCTTTGTAGAATAGATTGTTCTAATTAGCTAACATAAATGTTAAAAAGGTGGCAAGATAATCTGACTATTTCAGTGTAAAAGGCTCCTTCAAAAGCAATAGCTGTTTTTGCGGTGGCTTTGTAGAATAGATTGTTCAAATTTGCAAACACAAACTCTGGTTGTGTTAAGATATTGAAAAATGGATGTGACTCAATGGTACCTAGTGTGCTAAATCATTTCCTTAGGGAAGGTAGAACTATCTACAACATAAAACAACACATTAAGAATTTATTCTTAGTGTAAAGTATGTTAAAAACCTCCATTATTAAGAATTATTATACAATGGATATAAAGAAGATGTATGATATGGTTAGTTGAAAATTGAAATATTAGTTGCTGATCCTGGTAAGGGGATTGGTATGGGTATGCCGGTATTGCATTTTTTTCCCTTGGGTATGAATATTGGATCACACACATACACACATATATGTATATCTACAAAATAATACTTGATATAACTATAAATGACTTGTAGGCTTGAATTTTGACACTCTCATGATCATAGTTCCGAAACTTGCCTAGAACCACCAACTCTTGACAAGTCCTGAGTTGAGTGACCCTTGGTGAGTTTTGGGCTCAAACTTGGCCAAGTCTGGTTCGGACTCACCAGTTCTAGGCGAGATCGGATGCCTAGACCCAGCTGGAGGCAAAAAGAAAATAGTTAAAACAAACATAAAATCTCCCCCAAAACTTGCCTTTTTTTTTTACTTATATGTCTTCTACAACCCTAAAAGTCATTTCATTTCATCTTATTGGCAAAATAGGAAGATAAAAGAGAGCTGTGAGCAGAAATAAGAGTGCATTGTAGGGTAACCGACAAGGAGAGAGCAAAAATCCATCATAAAATCGCATTTGTTAGCTGCATTCACATATTTGGGGCATCAAGAGGTGTCACAGATCGATTGAAAGGAGTTTTCATTTGATTTCAAGTTTGATTGAAGAGGTAAGTTTTATTTTTTAGAATCTTTTTTTGTGTTTTAAACCAAAATTTGCATTTTTGTTTTACATTTCAATGCTTGTCCATATTTTATGTTACTACATCAAAGAAATAACAAACCCTACATTTTTTTTTCAAACAAAGTTACAAACCCTACACTTTGTTTTGGAATCATCCCTACGTTACTTTTTGGAAACAACCATATATTCTTTTGTGTTAATTAGTTTAATAATTGTAAAAGACAATTAACAAATGTTAGTTTTTCTGTAATTGTGTTATTGCAACACTTTTGAGCAGTTCAAATCATTTTTTTCACAATGTCTACTTCTAAAACCCTAACTAGAAAAGGCCCTAGTAGGAAACATGCTGATATTTTATCAGGGCAAACAAAGGAGAGACAAAATGTCATTCTTGCAAAACAGTTTTTCAAGGAGGAGGCATTAATAGATTGAAGTATCATCTTGCATGCATTCCCATCCATGATACTAATTTATGTGACTGAGGTTGTTCATGAGGTGTAGGTGCAAAAATAGACTTTTGAGCTGCACAAATAAGTGAAAAAGAGGCAAATGGAGGACTTGGCATCCATTGGTGCTGTTGGAAAGGGTTCTTCTTGTTAATCCTAACCGATGACTGAGAGGGGGTGAATCAGTCAACTCAACTTATTTATCTTTTTATGCTGTTAAACTAAATATAGCTACGGTGTGATACTGAAAATGTAATGCATGTTTAAATAACATGAACATAAATCACATACATAAGCTAACACAGGATTTATATGTGGAAACCCTTGGTTAGAGGGAGAAAACCACAGTGGGACAAATCCCACAATCTTCACTACTACAGTAATAAAGTTGCCCTGTTAAAGGATTGCAAAAGCACTTGTTAGAGTGCTACCCTATGAAGTGATTTGATATAGATCGGTTAAGATTTTGACCTTGTTAGGAGTCGCCTCGCCAGAGGACCTAAGAACATCAATCAAGATGTCACCCGGTTAAGGGATTTATACAATGAAACCTGTTAGGGTTCACCTTGATAAAGGGATTTTTCGAGATTCACACAATAAGAAAAATGATCTTCTGTAGACACTCAATCTGTCGTTTAGATCATACCTGTTCTATTCCTTGCTCCGCTTGGCTGTTCAATCTCTATCGTTCACTCTTGGTGGCTATATCCCTTCTTAGAAGACTAGGCTCTTCTGCTTTGCTTTCTCTCTGTGCACTTGATTTCTTCAACCACACTTTTCTTTTTGCACAATGACCCAATTATATAATGATCTTCATATTACTCAATGGAATTGTGCACCAATCAATAAATCCTTCAAAAACGCCGCTGAACTGGAAATCATTCCAAAAATCTTGCATGCGAAAATCTAGTTCAAGCCAAAGTGCTCCCATACAGAACTCCAGTTCATTCCAAAACGTTCGTATACAAAACTCCAGTTCATCCAAAAACGCTCCCCCAAAACCAGATCGGATTCCCATTAAAGTCGGATAGGAAATCATATAGGCACAGATCGGTAGGTCTGGTACTGTTGCGCGGAAACCAATGTGTTGTCAGTTGAGTCATCTGTCTTCTGTGGTTTTCTTCTAGACCAGTTTGGACAAGAGCGGTATTGTTGTGACCGGTGTAATTACTCTAGTTAGCAAGTTTGATGGACTACCCGTTCACCACTGCTGCTCTAACATAAAGACAGGTGTGTATGATGTTTGCCAATGATGACAACTAAGCATAAATGCCAACAATCTTCCCCTTTGGCATTGGTGGCAAAACATATCACAACTTGCAAAGGAGTATATACATATGAAGCTCTCATCACAATACTTCCCTTGTCAGATATCATCCCGTCAACTGGTATATACCTGCTATTACTTCCCCTGTGCATTGGCAACCCTTGTGTCTGTCTTTACTAACCAGTCTCTACCATATCAAAGGACATTGATCTTCCCCTTTTTGCCTCCAAGGGACAAAGGGTGTGAAAACTCATAATTGAAGCCGATTAAAGATGTCCTTGTAGATTTTCCTGGCTGAAACGAGGAATGGTTTCCATGCAGCTATGACTTGGTCAATGTTATACTTCATTGCTTGTAGAGAAATGATGAGGTTCTCCATGTCCTCAATTGTTTTGTAATTTGGTTCACTTAGAAGTGTGTCAGCATCTTTTGCTGTGTAAAGAGCCCAGCTGGCTCTCATTTACAATCTAGCTCTTTTCTCAAATTAAATTTTACTTCTAAATTTCTTTCAGAATATATAGAAATTAATGAACATCAAATATGAATTTCAATGATACTTCTCAGATTTTTAACCTCTTGATAAATAACTACAACTATTAATTCACCACTGAATGCTTACAAAAAAATCAGAATTACAATAACTATCAAATTAATTCCCTATTACAAGCATTCACAAATAAATTTGGGCACCTTTAATTACATGTGACTACTGGAAAAAAAACACAGCCCAAGGGAATTGAAGCACAGCTGCAAATGAAGAATGCAGCCTCCTAGATTATTAACGCAGCCATCATTTGAACAACCACAGCCTCCAATGAGTGATTGCAGCCCCTTGAATAAATAACGCAGCCTGCTGTGAGTAAAACGCAGTCACAAGGTGAAGTACACACAGGTTGGGAAAGGTGATGCCAGCTTCCAAATGAATTCGCAGCTCCTAAACAGTGAAGTCTGCAACACTTATTTACCATATGCTGCCAGCAGATAGATTGCAGCTCCTGTAGAAATAGAACAATCTTCTACCAAACAATAGTCACCAGGAAGAAAATCGAATCACCAATTGTAATTCAGAATTTATTCAAATATCCTCGAATTTGATATACTTCAGCATCAAATTCGAATACACAGGGCCGGAATTGTATTCTCAGAATTCAGTGGCAAAATTCACCATCAATCAGTGATGATTCAAATTGCCAAAAGAGAGGAATCAGTCCTCAAACCTTAGCCATCTTCTTCACAACTAAATTTATCAAAACATCAATAGATATCTTAGAATGAGCTCTTAAGTCCCTTTTTATTCTTTCTTGTGAGAGCTCAAACACAATTCTTACCAATGTGGGATAAATAAATATATTTTTCCTTTTAATAATTCATTTACTCCAATACTGTAAAATAATACCTTGGTTTAGGCTTCCATGAATTAATTAAATAAATGGCCCCTTCCCATGATGACTCAACCCTCAACTTAAGTGAAATAATAAAGTTATATTATAACTTTATAATAAGCCATTTAATGATTTAATAATAATTTGGCCACCAAAATAATAATAACTCCCAAAATACTGATCCTTTTAATATGCCGTCTGAAACAGGAGTCACACCTATTATTTCCCCATGTGACCAAATGCACTTTCCAAAAATAGAAAGGGTCCTTCTAGAACAACATCAGGCTTACTATAAATAGTAAACGTGGCAAAACTATAGCAAATGAAGTCCGAATGACACCAAACGAAAGCCAAACCAAAGCATACTGAATCCTGAAGTAGATGCCCACTGAAAGAGACCCTCTATCCATCCTCATTAGCCTACGAGGGTCACATGATAGGCTAATCCCAAGAGCTTGAAAAACGGGGACATTACATGCTTTTTTTTGCATCATATCAAAAGTGGGAGCTATGTACAACTGAAATCCAATGAGATCTTGGATTTTCTTGGTATGCTCCTCAAATGCTTTTCTCAGTGTGAGTGCTAAACTAGTGAGCTCACGACTGTACTCTGTTGCTGAAGAGGTCAGAGGATTGAAACGTGTTGTCTCTTTCAACTCTTGTGTTGTCCGACTGGTTCTTTCTGTGATATCCTTGACAAAATCTTCAAAATTTGGTGTTTTTGCTATTAATTTTTCTACATCTTGAACCCGTTTCTTCAGTTCCCCAATGCTAGTAGACACAGTTGCTTTGATGACAACAATCTGGTCATGTAGGATATTGATCAATTGCGACGGCTTCTGGATCACTAATGTCATCTCCGATTGTCTGTGCCAAAATTTCTAGTTGATCTATTATTGGTTTTTCTTCACCAATATCTACATCTGGAGCAAAATTGTACAAAATATTCTTTACATTATTTAGAACCATATCTTGTTGCCTCTTTGCGAGCAACTTGAGTTGCTTTGTTGATGTCAATCAATGATTCCTCTGTTTGTGGAGTTTCCATTTTCCCTTTCTTGGAATCAGGTTTTGTTGTGAAGTATAGCTTCCTTTTCAGTGAAGAGGAGCTTGGTATATCTGCTGGTTGTCTCTGTTTAGTGCCCTTTTCTCCTGATTTGTGCTCTTCTTCTGGTTTCTTCTCTTCTTCCACCTTTTCTTCTTGTTGCTTCTCTTCCTCTACCTTTTCTTCTTGTTGCTTCTCTTCCTATACCATTTCTTGTTGTTCTTCTTTGTCTATGTTGACCTCTTCGCCGACTTGTAGGGTGACTTTGTCCTTATGGGCATTATTAGTGTCCTTTCCTTCAACTGTCTTTGCTATTGATTCCCCTGTTTCTTGGTCTTCCGGTCTGATTGGTGTAGCCTACTCACCGATTGGGGTCTGGTTGTCGGTTGTGTCCTGCTCACCAATTGTGTCTTGCTCACCGTTTGTGACTTTTGTCTGATCACCTTTTTCCTTAGATACCTCAGTGTCCATTAATTTTTCTGGTAGGACCGTGTCCTCTGTTTGTTGAACTTGTGATTTATCCTGTGGACCTGTTGAATGAGGTGTCTCAGTAGATACCTATATCGATGCCAATTTTTCTTGCCTTTTTGTTGGAGTGGTGAAATCATGATTATTCCATAATTTCACTGATTTTTCATAAACTTCTTGTTTTTGGCCTATTATGATTTTGGCCACTCTATCTCGAGAGTCCAGGTTTAGTACTTTTGCTTCAATGAGAATCTTGATTCCTTCTTCATCTAGACATAGTTCTACTTGTTCTAGAACTTCCCTTATGATTTTTGCATCTTTTGCTACTCCTCTCCATTTTGTCAGGAGCCTTTTGTTAAGTTCAGCTAGGAAAATGGATCTGTAATCCTTGGGTCTTTAGTTGAACTCAAGAAAACTTTCTAGCAGGGCTAATTCTATTTTAGCCTTATCATCAGTGCTTAAGACACAATCATTTTGCAACATTGCTAACCTTACCAAAATCTACTATTTCATCAACTATATCATCAACAGTAAGCATTTTAGCCTTACCTTTTATTGGAGATGCTAGAATAGTTGGTGGAGTTAGATCACCACCGGTGTCTTCAGTGATGTTCACAATAACCGGTTCTTTTGCTAGCTTTTGGTAGACCGGTGTGTCTATGCCCAGAATGCCTTTGCCTCTCCTGATGTCCTTTTCTGGTTTGAACGAGGACTTCTGACATTCAACTTCAACATTGTGTTGCTGCTCTAGTATAGTTGTCCAGATGACAACTCCTTCATGAAGCGCTTCACCTTCTCCAACTAATACTTGACCAATCCTTTTTCTGATCTGAAAATTAAGTTTATGAGCATCTGCCTGATTGGTTGCCTCTTCTAGGCTCAAGTGGCTTTGCACTTCCAATAGTGCCTTAATTCTGAGCTCTTTTTCTTTTGCAATTGAGGATTTCCTCCTTCCTTCAATAAGCTCATGTAGTTCTGCAGGAATCGTGCCATGAATCTTGGTAGGGGTTTTGCCGAATTTGTACAAGCTGTATATTACAGCATCTTCAATTTTCCTTTTGTCTTCTTCATTAGACAAATTGTATCTTCTCGCAACCCTTGCCATCCCACCTGTATTCCTTACACCTTCAACCATTTCATCAATGGTTGGCCTTTTTGATTTTGCTTCCTCCTGCTTTATTGGTTTCCTAGTCTTCTTTCTTCTTATATAAGTGGCGGTTTGCTCTATCTTAGTTCCTTCTGAGTCTTCTTCTTGAGATTGCTCGGTTGTGATTGATTGCGCCTTCTTCCTTTGAACTCTAGGTTCTAGCACAATGACCTTTCTTTTCTTTGTTGTAGGTGACCGTTTGGAAACTTTAGCAGTTACCTTCTTCGTTGTCTTTGAAGGTTCACTCTTCTTCAAATTTGCACTTATTTCATCACAGGTGTCAAACCGATTGGTTGAAAGGTCTAGGTTGCTCTCCTGAAATGCCTCAGCATATGCTTTGGCAGTCTTTGATGATATTTCGTAACCTAGCTCCGATACAAATTTTGTTCTTGGCTCAACAACTTGGATTATATAGTGATCAATGCTTACAAGGAAACAAACATCATCCTTGTATTCGTTTACAATTAAAGATGGGATCCTTTCCCTTTCATGCATTTTAGATTGAAAATCTTGGAAGTAATCTAACATAACTTATTAAAGCGATTTCCCAAGTTATTGGTCATTTCTCCTATTTGTACCATGACCGGTCTATTTGTTACCCATGTAACATTTCCCACCATTGGAAAGAACTTTTGATAATAGAAGAAAAGACATACCATTAGCGTTCCATACTTCAAGAATTTCTTCTTTACCATTCCGAGCTTCTTCATGTTTTCAAAGATTTGACTTCTCAACATAGCACATAGGTCATATTTGGCGTTGTCGTGCATGATTCTGTGAGCTGCATGAATAGCTTCTCCAGGTATGTTGTTGAGACAGCTTGATTGATAGATTTTGTAACCGATCACTACAACAGCGAACCAAACACCTTCATCTTCAACATCCGTTACAGTCATCATGTGACTGTCATACCTAGACTTTGTGAGTCAAGTGACTTCACTCTTGGAAATCGTTCTCAAGGTAAGGGCTTCCCTTGTGGCACTGAACCCTGTCACTCTCCTCAGGTCTTCCTTTGTAATAGGAGTAACAACACCCTTTTCCAACCACATTCTTGGATCGTGTACTCAACTAAGTACCAATCGAATCCAGTCAGGCTGAAACACGGTAGGGTATTTAACCCCATTGGTCAATCCACCCGTTTCTAGTCGAGCATAATTTTCCTTTAGCTTCCCGTCCTTGCAAAGCCCTAGAAATTCACTCTGAATGTATGTTCCGCCAAACTCCTCTTGCTTGCAGTGAATGAAGGTAGTTATGTCTTCAGTCAATAGCACACCGTCTGGAATAGATGATAGGGCTCCAGCCATATCATTTGACTTGTTCTGAACTTGCATTACATCATATTCAGGTCGATCTTGTTGATTGATGTCAATAAGAGTTGCGATAGATGACGACGATGCCATTTTGTTGGTAAGAGACTATAGACACAACTCTGTTGAATTCGTGGGATTTGAAAAACAAAGATCGCGAACAAAGATAAAAAGATTACTCAAGCCTAAAGAAAATTTTACACGAAAAGTATAATAAAATGAGTAATACGCTTTCCCTTTTATATCCTGGAGCTCCAACAGTAATTAGCAAACGGTAACATTTGTTAACGGTTATTGCATTTATGAGCCTTACCGGTTTTAACCAAACTTCACCTTTGTCGACCGGTTCATTAATAATTAATGCTTTACCTGTTTTACCGCAACATCCTCAGTTGAAACTTCAACCGTGTAACATCAGCCTAACACTGAGAAGGTAGTTAACCAGACCACACAGCATACGCTTTTGACCGGTTCTTTGGTTTTGGATCGGTGAGTGCTTCTCATTAACAACTTCCACTTAGTGAGTAAATCTCACTAGTTACTCCGGGGACAGTAGCATTTCTACCTTATCCCGCTTAAGCCCCAATGGCTTAATTTGATGAAGAGATATCATCATCGGTAGATGACGACTTTGTCTTTGATTTTTCTCCTTCAGAGCTCTTTGTCCCCTCTTTGGACCATGTCTTCTCCACTTCTTGCTTGGTCTCTTCAGTTATGTTTCCCTTTTGATTGGGAGTCTTGTTCCTCTTGACCGGTTTCACTTGGCCTTTTCCTTTGTTTATTGACCGGTTCCTGCAATCTCTGGCCAGATGCCCAATCTTGTTACAATTGTAACAAGTCATCCCGGTTCCTCTCCATGGATTAACTCTCTTTCTTTTGTCCATGGGTGAATGACACTTAGTAGCTCTATGCCCTGATTGTCCACACGTAGCACACATATAAGTGCCCTAGTTTACATTCCTGTTATGCAATACCGGCCTCAGTGGAGATTTGAATGTCATGGTTGTAGACCTACACTCTTCAGCCTTATGTCCAAATTTATTGCATGCAGAGCAATAACCTTTAATGCTTCCTTTGCTTCCATAGGACACACTGTTTGATCATGACCTGCATTCAAAGGTCCTATGTCCATACTTATAATAGTTATTGTAGTAACTGTTAGTGGTGAAGGGTTTCACCAGTGCATTCCTGCAATTAGACCTATGACCTGGTTTGCCACAATGTTTGCAAGATGATTTGGAGAGTTTCTTACCTTTTTCTCTGGTTGGTTTCTTCTTGTCCTCCTTGATTCTTTTGAGATTTGAGGACTCACCTGTTTCTTCGGTGCCTTGGCTGTTGTAACCAACTTCTGTGGGTCCTTGTGCCTTCTCTGAGCTTTCAGTTGCTCATCTAGCTTCTCGGAACTCTCATTGTATTTTTTGAGCTTTTCATTTCTCTCCTCCAGAGTTTTCAGCCACATTTTTAGTTTTTCAGCTTCAGCAGCCATTTCTCTACTTGTTTCATCTTTATCATGCAAGTGTTCATGCATGATGGCATTTTCTTGAGTTATGTCCTGCATGTTTGCTTGTAGTTGTAGTGTGAGTGCATCGCTCTCTCTTAGAGCATCTTCAGCTAAGTTCCTTGGATCTTCGGTCTGTAGTGTTTCTTTAGCACTATTTTTCTCATCCTCAACTTTTTTGCTTGCTTCAATGAGTTCAGTCATTCTCAATGCATGACCTTCCTGTTCTCTTTTCAGATTAGAGATTTGATCGGTCAGGTTCTGGTTTCTCTCCATGAGTTCAGAAATTGCTTTCTTTGCTTCATTTGAACTACTCTATTCAGAAACTTCATCTATTGTGTCCTGACTTTCACTTAGCTGCAAAGCCAGTTCTTTTCTCTTGGCAAGAGATCTTCTCAGTCTGTTTTCAAGAGAAGCAATCCTTTCATTTGCTTCCTCTAATTGCTTTTGATATTGGTAACCTTCCATGATCGTTACTCAAGCGGTTAAGCTTCTTTACCTGAGCTTGGCTGTGATACCAATTGTTAATCCTAACTGGTGATTGAGAGGGGGGGTGAATCAGTCAACTCAACTTATTTATCTTTTTATCATGTTAAACTGAATACAGCTACTGTGTGATATTGAAAATGTAATATATGTTTAAATAACTTGAATAGAAATCACATACCTAAGCTAACACATGATTTATACATGGAAACCCTTGTTTAGAGGGAGAAAACCATGGTGGGACATAACCCACAATCTTCACTACTACAGTAATAAAGTTGCCTTGTTAAAGGGTTACAAAAGCACTTGTTAGAGTGCTACCCTATGAAGGGATTTGATACAGACTGGTTAAGATCTTGACCCTGTTAGGAGTCGCCTCGCCAGAGGACTTAAGAACATCAAACAAGATGTTACCTAGTTAAGGGATTTATACAATGGAACCTATTAGGGTTCACCTTAATAAATAGATTTTTACGAGCTTCACACTATAAGAAAAATGATCTTCTGTAGACACTCAATTTGTCGTTCAGATCATACTTGTTCTATTCCTTGCTCCTCTTGGCTGTTCAATCTCTGTCGTTCACTCTTGGTGACTGTATCCCTTCTTAGAAGACTCGGCTCTTCTGCTCTGTTTTCTCTTTGCGCACTTGATTTCTTCAACCACACTTTTTTTTTGCACAATGACCCAATTATATAATGATCTTCATATTACTCAATGGAATTGTGGCGACAACTAATAAATCCTTCAAAAATGTCATTGAACTGAAAGCATTCGAAAAATCTTGCATGCGAAACTCTAGTTCAAGCCAAAACGCTCGCACACAAAACTTCAGTTCATCCAAAAACGCTCTGGATAAACCGGATTGGATTCCAGTTCATCCAAAAACGCTCTGCAACCGGTTCACCACTGCTGCTCTAACATAAAGACCGATGTGTATGATGTTTGCCAATGATGACAACTAAGCATAAATGCTAACACTTCTATGCCTCCATTTTGTCCTAGTGCTGGTATTGGTGGTGGTGTTGTTGCTAGTGCTAGTGGGGGTGTGGCAGTGTATCCATTGGTCCTAGAATTTACAAATCTTTGACGGATTCATATTTTTTGCTCATGCACGACTCTTGGTTCCCAACCATTGCTTTAGAGAATGGGTTGCAACAGGGTGGCACATAATGCAGGTAAACTTGCAATTGGAGACTTTTGGTACTATTACACCATTCCATTCCATGTAGGTACTCCTTATTTGTTTGATTGTTTTAAAATTTATAGTTTGGTTCCGCCTCATGATTTTTATATTTAGATGTATGTTGAATCCAAATTTAAAGTTAATTTCTTAATTTTACATTACTTATTTAATTTACTTGTGACATGTGTTAGGTCTCTTTATTTTCAAAATATGATTGATGCTATAACTATTTGTGGGGCAAGGTTCAATGCCTCTATAGAAGATAGTTAGGAGGCTAATATTGACTTAAAAGGTGGCTAATGTAAAAGTCACAATAGAGGAGCAACTCTTGATATGGAGCAAGAAAAGTTGCAACATCATGACCGATGGTTGGACTGGTAGGGGAAATAGGACACACAATTTTTTTGTTTCTTGTAGAGGTGATTGTACTTCCCTCAAGGCATTAAATTTGACTTAGTAATTAATATTTTTAATTTATGCATCATTGAAATTTGAATAATTGGTTTTGCTTCTTTTTTAGGTAGCTCCATCTTCATGAAGTCAATCAATGCCTCATTATATATAAAAATGCTACATATCTTTGTGAGGCTATAGAAGAAGTCATAATTGAGGTGGGTGAGGAGAATGTTGCTCATGTGGTGACCTATAATCCAACAAATTATGTTGCTGTTGATAGACTTTTTGATGGAGAGGCACCCCACAATCTTTTGAATACTATGTGCCTACCATTGCCTTGACCTAGAGGATCTTGGCAAACTTCCATAGATAACATATGTGGAAATGGCCAAAAATATTTGTAAATTTGTATACAATCACGCATGGGTCGTTAGCCTAATGAGGCAATACATCGGGTTGGGATATATGGCCCATCCTAGTATAACTAGATTGCCACCAATTTCATCACTGTACAATCCTTGATTCAATCCAAGACATCTCTGACGCCTATGTTTGTAGGTGATGAGTGGGCATCGTCATCGTATGGTAAAACTATTGTAGGGGTTGATGTGGCAAATCGCATTTATGATGTGCCAAGGTTTTGGGCACCTTGTGCAGAGATTGTGAAGGTAAAAATTTAAAATTTAGTTCTACCATATGTTTTAATTATTTTCTTATTTTTGTTCACACTTATGTCAAGTCAATGTTTCACAATATTTGTGACTGTAGTTCATCGGGCCCTTGGTAGTTCTCCTGTGAGTTGTTGGTGGGGAGAAGCCTGCAATAGGCTATACGAGGGCATGGATAGGGCCAAGGAGGCCATTAGAGCTGTCTATGGGGGAGAAAAGGGTAAATATTGCCCCATTTGGGAGACATTGATAAGAGATGGAACCTCCAGCTTCAGGAGCCCCTCCACGGAGCTACTTACTTCCTTAATTCGACATTTCAATTCTGCCATGATTTCAAATAGGATGAGGAGGTTCTTAATGGGCTCTACTCAATGATAGAGTAGATGTTGATTGGTAATATCAACCCCATAGTCCACAGGACATAGGCCTTTACTACTGCACATGGAGATATCTTTTCTTGTCAAATATGCAAAGACAGTTAGACAACATTGCAACTAGGTAAACATATATTTAAGGGCATAATCTAAGTTTCAACCTTAATAAAATTGTCTTCTTAATATTATTATTGAATGTTGAAACTTAAAATTGGAAATGAGATTGATTTTTTTTTCTTTTTTTCCTGAGATATATGGTGGCAAATATTTGGTCCTAAAACACCATTCCTTCAGAGCATTGCCAACCATGCACATTAGGGTTGTGAGCTTAATTGTAGTATCTTTGATCACATATACTGCAAGAGGCACAATAGATTGTCCGTGGAGAGGTTGAATGGTCTTGTATATGTTCATTACAACCTTCGTCTTAGACACAGATAGTTTTTAGACTATGAATCCACCCCGATCACGCTAGAGGAGGTCGATCCAAAATCTAAGTGGATCATTGAGGCTATGGATCCTGTCTTTAGGGATGAGGACCTTGACTAGGTTGACCAGGTAGATAGAGGTCGAGGCTATAGCTAAGGAAGAAGAGAATAGAGCATGAGCATGCACAAACACGACTAATGTTGGTGAGGGTGGCATGGAGGCACAGACAGAGAGTATGGCTGCTGCATCATTCGGGACCTACATTAGACGTCTTCGTAGATGGATGGAGGCACCTTTGAGCCATAGACTTGTAGTTATTGTTATGATATTTGTTTGGAACATTTGATTGGAATAAGGAAACTCCTACAAAGATTAGATGGATTACTCTCAAGAAGCAATATCCAAATAAACAAAAAGAACATTTCACCTTCAAATATGACCCAAAATCACACCTCATTGAATAATTAATGATGCATGAACCTTCATTTGTGTTTTCTTAGGGTTCAACGATAGCCACTCCTGCTACATTGTGGGTTTTTTTGTACCTAGGATTTTGCCTAGGCACCTTGACCACCCATGCTGAACCTAGACAAACCCTAGACTGTACCAAACTTGAACTAGTATAGGCAACAATCTTGTTTTGCATTTGGGGGTTTAGTTCATGGATCTCACATATTTTTTGGGGTTGGGTTTGTTCCAAACAATATGTGTGTTTGTGTATCACAAATTCAAATGTCATGATAAATATAAATTCAACCTAAATGCATGAATTAAGATTAGAATACCACCCCTAGTGTTATGGAATAAACTCTTCGATAATTGCTTCAATAGAATGGAGGGCTGGAAAAGTTTGTGGCTATCTTTTGTGGGGAGAATATTGATGATAAAGGTGGTAGTGTCTTCCATTCTAGTCTATTCTATGACGTGCATGAAGATTCTGGTCAAACTTTTAATTTTTATTTAGCAAAGAATGCTAATGTTCTTTTGGAATGGAATTTAAGGCCAGGACAAGATTCCTCTTCTAGCGTGGGAAAGAGTTTGCATACCAAAGATGTCAGGTGGTGTAGGTTTGAGGAGATGGAACCTCATGAATGAGGCTATGGGGGCTAAACTTATTTGGTAGATGTACAAGAATGCAGATCATAAATGGGTCAAAAACTCGAGCAAATATCTAGACAGCATCGACAACGACCCTATCCTCACCATTCAAAATCCACCTAAAGGCTTTACCATCTAGAATTTTATGCTGATTGTAGGCATATTATTGCCAGTCATATCACTTGGAAATTTGGAGACAGGAGATCAACTTCTTGGATGATTCATGGGAAAGATTTCCTATCGTTGCAGAGAATGCGAGATATGTAGAAATTAAAAGAGTAACGGAGTCAGCGTGGGGTAAAAATGTGTCTGATTTCATTATTAGAGAAAGTGATGGTGCTTTTTTTGGTTGGTGATTGAAAGACTGCAATGCTTGGGTTTGAACTAGGAAGATGTGGCAGCACTCAAAGCTGTTATGGATAACAAATTTCCATCTATCTGGGGACAATGAGATTTTGATTTAGTGTGGATCTAAGAAGGGAAATTACTGTGTTAAAATTGGCTACAAATTATTGGAGGATGCTCATATTGATGAGCAATGGCCTATCATCTTGTTTGGAACAATGTTGTTTAATGAAAGCAGGGTCCTTCACGTGGTAGGCCCTCAAGAAAAGAATTCCTTCAGGCGATAGATTGTAGTGAGACTTGGATTAAATGGTCCGTTTAGATGCATTTTGTGTGGGGAGGCTGAAGAAAGGTCTTGATCACTTTTTATTACATTGTAAGTTTTCTTCACAATGCTGGCAGTTTGTCTTTCAAAAATTGAATTGGGCCTTTTTCCTTTTCCCAAACTTTATTGGAGATGTTCCTTTTTGCTTTTGTACGACGAGGGCTGAATTGGGAATGATGTAATGTGACGAGGGTGTACATGTAAGGTGTTCAAAGAAGACTTAAAACCATCCTCTTGAAGGTGTTTGTTTCATTCCATTCTCTGGTTTTTGAAGTTTGCAGGTAACAAGGGTGATTGACCATGGAGGCGAATGTTTCATTGATCTTCCCGAAACAATTGTTGTGTTTCTGGGGACATATCATAGAGAAGTGGTTGAGAGGGATTTTTAAATTTAATAAACTACTCTTTTGGTAGGTTATTGATCTTATTCTTGGGGAGGAATTTATGCATATTGGTCATAGGTATCACACAAACATTGATATTTCTTCCGCGTTCATGGTGCGGGCTTTAGAATTTGGTTGAAAGAAAGAATTGCTTTTGGTGATGAAAGAATGTGTTCGACCTAAATGGTGCTGTAGTATAATCATGGCAATGGTGGAGCTTGGCGTCGGTTTGCGGGCTCATTAGGGTGACTAGAAGCACATTGGTGACTAACAACCTCCTATGTATCCGTTTTTGGTTTGGAATGCAACTATTATCAAGGAAGAACGATGCGAGGAGGCACATATTGGTTGGGAATCCTTGAAGGATTTCCTACGTACTCGTGAGTAGGAGTAGAGGACAGTGAAGGAGGCTCCTGATGTAGAGAAAGACAGAGGCAAGAAGGTGGTTTTCAGCCCCGAGGATTACTGCTCCAATGGGCCTATGGGGAAGCCGAAAGAGGCCAAAATGGGGTTGTTTTTGTGCCTTTCTTTTCTTTCCGTTTGCCTAATTTTGGGATCTGATTTTGTTATCATGGGAATTATCTGTTGGGCAATCATTTATTGTAATATTTTCTATAGGGGTGTCATGACTGTGTCCCTCTCGGCTTGGTATAGTAATGTAGTGAATTTTCAATGTTTGTAGATGTATACATGGGGGTGTCTTGTTTATGTGACTGTGGAATTGCATGTGAATATCTGTAATGACATGGACATCAGGGTTAGGCACTTATCTTTTTGTACTAAGTTTTAATAATTATTAATCTAAATACAAATATATTTTACCAATTAAAAAAACGATTAGAATACCATATGGCATCATATAATATTTATTATTTAATAAACAAACCACCATAAACTCAAATGTTCAGATAAATATAAATATTTTAACATTTCATTCTTGAATTTTCACTGTTATGTCCCTGCTGTTGGGCTGAAATAAATATGATTTTAAATCAACTAAGTCTTTTTAAACAGTGTATTAGAAAAAATAGTAATATATATATATATTTTAATTTAATAATAATAATTTGAGTCAGCTTGTGCTTGTTTGTTTTTGGTGCCAAAGGACGAAATTCCAACTCCTAGGCTGACTCAATCTTGGTGTTGGATTGTGGTATATTGATAACTTCACTCTTCTTAGTTTAGGTGTGAGATTTTAATATTTCAGAGTTGCTACTGCTTTATATGTTAGTAGGTTAGGATGAAACTGATGGAAAATTGTCATTGATATCAAAAGATTGATATTCCTTGATGACATGAAGATTGTATACATAACCAGCATTGACAAATATGAATGCTACAGCACATATATAACACAGCATATTATATAATAAACAGCAATGCCAAAATGATATAAACAGCATATGATATAACACAGTATACATACCCAGCAATGCCAAAATGATATAAACAGCGTATGATATAACACAGTATATATTAAAAATGTCTTCATTTATGACAAGTATCAACAGCAGCAGGGTGTTGAAATTATGAATACAAACTACTTCATTACTACAGAAAACAAAGACCGATTGGAACAGGCAAAGGAGATGAACAGCATCCAGACGATTACACAAGCATACAAATGATAACAGCATACTTACGGTAAAAGCATATATGATATGGATATGGAGACTTGGAAGAGTATTTGAAGACAATAAGTATCGAAGATAAGTATTGACGGCAAATGACATGAAGACAATAATTATCGAAGCGGTCAAATACATCATAGCAGACGTCAGGACAGAGTATTTGATCGAGAGTTTATTATTGCAGATTATCAAAAGGATGCCGAAAAATATAGTCGACAGCAGTATATATTTTATTGAAGAGTATTATTTGCAGCGGTCTTCTTTAAAACGGAGCAAGAGTATATATCGAAAGTTGAAAACTTTATCGAAGGATGAAGACTTTATATTGTATTTTTATTATTATATGTCGAAGGTTAAAGCAGACGATATATATATTATTAAAGATATATATCAAAGGGGAGCCGTAAAAATATATATATTACAGCAGTCGATATTTCTTGATATTGATCATTGTTAGTTTTAAAAAGGATATTAACTTATTTTTAAGTTAAATATTATTAGTTTTAAAAAGAGACACCTTTTTATATGAAAAGGCATGATTTTGAAAGGATATAATGTTTCACTTGATAATACGAATATATATATATTCAATTTTATTTTGAAAGTGAGGAAGACAAGTCAGCATGTAAAAAGAGAAAAGAAGAGCAGTGGAGAATAGAAAGAAAGAGAAATTAAATGCTTAAATATTCAGATTTTTATTTGACATATATATATTGAGTATACAGTAGTAAAGGCATATTTTTGAAAGTAAGAGGAAAGCTATTGGCTGACTTAGAGAGAGCAGATTGTCTCCATCATCAGTTGAATAAAGCAACAGCGTTCAAGTGGAAGAAAAATTTTGAAAGCAGTGAGTTGATGCTCAGAATTTAATCAGGGGGAGTTGGTGCTTCCTGTAGGTCGGTCCCTGCAAAGTGTGGGAGTTGGAGCTTCCAGTGAGTCGGTGCTCATAAATTTAGAAGTTGGAGCCTCTAGTAGGTTGGAGCCTACAAATTATTTGTAAAAGAATTTTATTATATAAAAACAAATTATTTTGTGGTTATTTTCCCATATTGGGTTTCCACGTTAAATTTGTGTTCATGTGCATAATTGAATTTGAACTTATTATTGAATAAAAGTTTTAAATTTAAAATTGTTATTATACTGATTCACCCCCCCCTCTCAGTATAATCGTGTGCTCTTCAGAAACCCTCACTACAATCCCTTGAGTAGGATGAAAACCTTGTTCATGTTTTGTATTTTTGCTAAGTTCATCCTAGAGGGTTGTATTAGGTCCTATTATATACCTACTGCACCCAAGTCTGCAAATTGTCATACACTGGAAACAATATTGAATTGCAGGCTTATTTTAAGTTTGAGTGACTAGTATAATCCATTGTCTTCACTCTTCACCCTCAATTGGAGGCACCTAATTTCAAGGGTCTGCATCAAGAAAGAAGAGTGGGAACTACATTATTTGAAGCCGCCTTATTTAGTAGAAGCAAAAAGGAGATGTCTTTGACATTTAGGCAATATTAGATAAATAGTGGCTCAACACCTATGAACTCCTAGGTTATTCCAAATGTAGCAAATTGGTTGATATTATCATTAAGAATCATGAAATTTCTAGTCCATAATGTTATGAATCTTGTTGATGTATGTAGCATCGGTCAGATAAATAAAAATGATTATATAATTATTATGAGAATTGATTTATTATATATACATATATATATATTAATATATTTAATAATTGATATTATATATATATATATGAAGTTAATCATTTATTTATTCTTATAATGATTATATAGTTAAATTAATAAATTAGATTAATGAATAGACATGTCCCATGAAGGGACATGTCTCTTGTTATCTTTACCATGTATGTATTCAAGAGATAGATGCATTTGGAAAAGACATCCTTTAACGGCAGTGCTATTACATTTGCGGCGATCTTAAACTTAACATGGTATGAGAGCTAGATTGTAAATGTGAGAAAGAAATGATATGGAGGAGAATCCATACTTAGAGAGGGATCCTTGTTTCATGAACGG
This sequence comes from Chamaecyparis obtusa, assembly GCA_027943335.1. NCBI lineage: Eukaryota > Viridiplantae > Streptophyta > Pinopsida > Cupressales > Cupressaceae > Chamaecyparis > Chamaecyparis obtusa. The sequence goes on along the minus strand of BSBK01008882.1, from coordinate 2,738,796 downwards.
GAGATTTAGTTATCAGAGGATGTATGTGTCGTAAGCCATATTAATGGCGTCGGATGGTTAGAGATCTTATATTGAGGTCATTGTTTTGATATACTTCATATCCATGTTTGTCTCGAGACACAGATGGTCCTGTTCCAATTTCGGTGAGCAAGTTTGGATTACACCCAGAATGTATATCTTAGCTTGATAAAGGCACGAACTATGGGTATATGAAGATTAACGACTTAATTTAGCCGCTGGTGTGTAGGATTGACTTGGCGTGAATTCAGAGCACTAGAGGTATCTTCAAGAGTGCAAATTGTTTGCATTGAGATAGGGACTGCGTTGGATTCAATTGTGGTATTCTTTGAAGTGGTTTGAGACAATCCTTCAAGTATATTTGATTGCCATCAGCGCAACCATTTCCCTCAGCACTACTCCATGATCACAAGAGTATTGCGTCGTCAGAATTTTCTCGGTATTGGAATACTTGCAGGAGAAAGATAACATCTGATGAGACTGGCGTCCTGTCTTGGTTCAAGGTTTGAACCATCCATTTAGACTACCGTCTTGGTTCAAAGTAACATATAGAATCATCGTTGGAGCCTTCATTTCACTGTTTACATGTATGGTGGCAAAAGATAGTTTGGTACGATAACTGTCATTTTGAATATAAGTGTTGATGTCATGCCAAACAACACCACAATAACTATGTGTTGAAGTTAGCCAGATAAATCAAATTTCCCTTGATGAGAGGCAACTGAAAGACATCGAACAAGGAACTATAGATATGCCAATGGTATGAAGTCTAATATATGTATATTCAGCCTGTACGCAGAAATGGATAAGCATCTTGAGTGGGCACGAAAGATGAAATAAATACAGTGCTAGTTGAGCGAACAACCCATTACTCACTGAGACCATTGTCCATAGTGCCTACAATACCTATCGGGGTCTCTTAAATACATAGGGAGTTATCAGATATGAACTAGAAATTCCTCTTCTAATAGATGGAAGGATGTCGACAGACTAATATAGGAAGAGTGACGAGTTTCAAAGAAGATAATATTTGCATCACAGGAAAGAAGATTATAAAACTTGACTAATACAATGAGCAACTGCTATGTATTATAGTCATACTTTCTTTTTTATTATTAAGCATCAGAGAGCAGTGATGTAAAGACAATGAAATAGTGATGAGCAAGCAAGAATAACGAATTCATGAGTCGGCATATTTTGATAAGGCCAACTTTTAAGATAGCGCTTTATATTTTAAGTCAAAGACAACGATTCATAAATGAAGATTAGTGGTGACTGAATTATAAGCAACTTCCTTAAGAGTACACAACAGCGATAAATACAGATGAAGATTATATTGCACAACGTGATTATGATTAAGTTGTTTATAATAGGAGATGTTACTTTTCTTGAAGATGGTGCAACTTATTCCTTGAAAGGAAATGATAGTAATATTATAGACCGTGACAACTATCTTTTGAAGACTGGAAAGTTTAAATTATAAAGAATAGCAAGTTGGCACTCTGTTTATTAAAGACAAGCAGCTATTACAAAGTAACATGGACTGTGATGAAACAAATATATACAGCAGTAATAAAGGGTATGATAGCAATGTAAGGAGCAAATATTTTAAAAGAAAAAGAGATACAATTTGTAAAGAAAGAAATATAATTATTGTCATAACTAAAAACTACAATTAATAAGCTAAAGGATATGTTTTTTAAAATTTAAATGAAGTATCCATTCAAAAGGATATATATGACTGTTTGAGATTTGAAGATATAAATAGAGATTCAAATGAGAATTGAAAAAGGTGTGAGTGGAATAAAAGAGTATGCAAGTTATAGAAGATATATTCAGATCTACTACAGCAGAGAAGAAACAAAGATGATAGCTCATTTGTGAAAGGTTGCTTCTCTTGGTAAAGAGAGATGTTGAAGTAATACATAAGAAGATGAATGAGAAGTGTGTAAGTGCCTCAATATAATATCTTATGCAGATTTGAGTAAAGGAGTCTAGCAGATTTGTAAGAAGGGTATTTGCAGAATTAAAGAATAAAAGTACATAAAGGGAGATTGCATTAAATTTGAGAGATAGGATTTGTATATAAAAATTGAGCAAAAATTGGGTCCACCAAAGTGGTTCCTTGTGGACACAAATTGATGCAAAAGAGAATTAATTTTTGGATTGATTTTCTTTCTTCTTTTTGAGGATGAGAGAAAACTTGTCTTAAACTACGAACCTCACAAATTTTCAATGCTTCGTTTGAGTTGTCAACTTGTGATAATATTAGAGTAGCCATGGTGGACATTACTCTATAACTCAAATATCCAAGAAGACTCTTCGTAACCAAGAGAGAGTGTTGATTTTAGCGTCAGGAGGACAAACCGTAGTTATCAAGAAGGATTCCTCCCTAGCTAAGAGGGAGTGTTGAATTTAGCTACGGGAGGATCACAATAATAATTTAAGTTGGTGGATCACAATAAGAGATAAGTATTTCTACCCTTGAATAATGTTTATAAATTTTGAGTCATTAATTCATGCCATAAGATCGAGGTAGTAAACTTTTATACTTCTATAATTGATATCTCCCTTCGGGATAGTTTAGTTTTATGAACTAATTGTAATCTCTTTTTGAAGTGCTTTGAGGACAAATCTAGAAGCATAAGAGATTGCATTCAAGGGAGAAAGAACTTAATGCCTGCAGTAATGGAATTGAGTTGAGAGTTGATATCAGATTTAGAGGGAGTTTGACAATGTCAAGATGGAGCACAAACTTGAGCTTCAGAGAGAGCAACTAGAGGATCTGCATCTGTGAACATCCAAGGATCTTGATTCAGAGGGAGCAGACCATGTCAAGATGGCTTCCTTAGTGATCAACAGTTAGAGGACTGCGATTCATAGGATAGAGTTTCAGCATCAGTGATCCATTATTTTTGTATCTTATAGATATTCCATATCACTATGTAAGAGACATGGTAGGAAGGAGTGATCCAGTTGGAGTATATTAATACGAGCAATCAAACAACGAATATTCTTACCGAACCACTCACCAAGGTGAAAGTTGATCACTTTAGGAAGAATATTGGTATGGTAGAAATATAAAATTTTGAATTGTATTAATATAATAAAGATGTTTAATGTGTAAACTTCTTTTGTCAAATGTGTGACTTTATGGGCTCGTCCATTTTGTGTACGTTTCTGAGAGGTGACGATCTCTTAGACAATGAACACTTGTATTTGATGTTACAAGGTGACGATCTTGTAATGAAGATTTGTTATGGTAGACTTTTGATATGTTAGTGCACATACCATAATAGGGTTATATGTAAGGGGAATGTAATGTTCTCAAATTACTATATCCTTGTATCACGATTTGAGGTGATATGAAAATTAGGTATCACGATCTAAGGTGATGTGAAAATTAGGTATCATGATCTAAGATGATTCCTCATATTACGATCTAAGGTAATATGTAAAATCAGGTATCACGTGTCAGGTGATTCCTCATATCACATGTTAGGTGATATGTAAAACCGGGTATCACGTGTTAGGTGATTCCTCATAGCACATGTTAGGTGATATGTAAAACTGGGTATCACGTGTTAGGTGATTTCTCATAGCACATGTTAGGTGATATGTAAAACTGGGTATCACGTGTTAGGTGATTCCTCATATCACACGTTAGGTGATATGTAAAACTGGGTATCACGTGTTAGGTGATTCCTCATCTTACGAGTTTTGTGATACTTATCATCACGTGTTATGTGATATCTGCCTTCACGAGATATGTGAGATTTCTTATCACAAGAAATGTGATATATGATTTTATCTTCCCTAGCTAAGAGGGAGTGTTGATGTATGTAGCATCGGTCAGATAAATAAAAATGATTATATAATTATTATGAGAATTGATTTATTATATATACATATATATATATATATATATTAATATATTTAATAATTGATATTATATATATATATATATATATATATATATATATATATATATATATATATATATATAAAGTTAATCATTTATTTATTCTTATAATGATCATATAGTTAAATTAATAAATTAGATTAATGAATAGACATGTCCCATCATGGGACATGTCTCTTCTTATCTTTACCATGTATATATTCAAGAGATTGATGCATTTGGAAAAGACATATTTCAAGACAGTGCTATTACATTTGCAGCGATCTTAAACTTAACAAATCTTTTTCTGGATTTGACTACGTGGATTGCTATAGGCTATAGGTCCAAATTGTGTAACTAAACAATAATAAGATTTAAACATGCATTCATCTTGTATACACTAAAATCACCTAGTTTGATAACATTTAATCAAGGTCAGACAATATTAAATCATTTACTAGTTTACTCAAGCTCTGTGTAGCCCTTAATATTTTATTTTTCAACTACAATTTCAGCATTTGGACAAGTGATCTTAAGTTTTTTGGCCATTTTGGATGCAGCGGTGATGCTTGTTTTGCTCCAAGATGATCTATAAAACCTTGAAAGGAATTATTCTGAAAAAGCACCATGATTGAGATATTGTATTTGTTAGTATTTTCAGATTATAGCAAGGAATATAAAATCTATAGAGGACTTTCAAATACTAAGACACAGGATATAATAAATATTCTCAAGTAAAGAAAGATAATACTTTATCCTTTTGTTGGCTTCAAATCTGTACTTGTATTCTTCAAATTAGTCCTCCAATGTTGCCCTCAATGACTGTTATGAATCAGCTCTTGAAGGTCTTCAATTCGTTCTTTTGTTCTTCTAGGGCTGCACCAATTTTGCCCTAATTCAACCTTTTAGGGCTGCTTAATTTGTCCTTGAATTCTGCTCTTAGGAGCCTCCAATTTGCTCTTTAATTCACTATCAAGGTCTTGTTGGCAAATTTAAGTTGTCATTAGTGAAGTTAGATGCAAACACCATTCCCACCGGTAGTTCACTCACATTATTTTAAAGGCACCGGTAGACTATAACAGAGTGTACGCATCGATAGACAAAATAGAGGAGACGCATTGGTAGACCAAATAGAGTACATTGTACCGGTCTTATATAGCATACAGGGATGGACCGGGTATAAGATTAATACCAGTCAAACTGCATAAAGATCCGCACCGGATTATGCGGAGCAGTTTGAGTTAAAACCGGAATATGCGGAGCATCCACTGTTCAGAATTGAAGTTAACTTTTTAACATGAGTTAGTTTTATTTCTATGTGGATGTTTCAAGGTAAACTCAAGATCAGAACGCAAAGCTTTTGTTTTGTTGCATGATATAAGGATGAGTTTACGGCCTGGTGGTTCTATGAGTTAAGGGTTTTATTGAGATGAACTCTTGTATAAATACAGGTCATAGGACGCAAGAAAAATAGTTGTTGATAGTTGTTGAATATACAGAGCAGAAGAGACATACCTTTTGAGAGAAGTGCTACAGTCACAGAGGGGAAAGGCAGAAAGATCAACAGCCAGGCAGAATCGAGAAAGATCAACAGGTATGATCTAATCAGACAAAAAGTGTCAAGTTAAGATCATTGCTTTTATAAGGTGTGAAAGCATATTGAAATCCCTCAATTAGGGTGAACCTTAATTGGTTCTTTGTAAAAATCCTTTAACCGGGTAACATCTTTGCTGATGTTGAAAGTCGTTTAACCAGGCAACTCCTAACAGAGTTAAGATCTTAACCGATCTTCTATCAAATCCCTTAACCGGGTAGCACCTTCACAAGTGCTTTGTAAGCTCCTAACAGGGCATCTTTATTTTTGCAGAAGTGAAATTGTGAGCTTTGTCTCACCGTGGTTTTTTCCTTCTAACCGAGAGTTTCCACGTATACATAATGTGTTGATCTGTGTATTTCTATTTATGCTTGTGGATGATTGTTTACATTTTGCTTATCTTGTAACAATCTTTATACAAGTTTTAAATTGTAATAGAAATAGTGTTTATTGATTCACCCCCCCCCCCCCTCTTAGTAACCGGTTAGGAATAACAATTGGTATCAGAGCTAAGTTCTCTAATATATAAAGCTTAACCGTTTGAGAAAAAAATCATGGAGGGTTATAGGTATCAGAAACAGCTTGAGGAAGCCAACAACATCATTGCCTCTCTGGAGAATAGGCTGAGAAGATCACTTGCTAAAAGGAAGGAGTTGGCTCTGCAATTGAGTAAGAGCAATGAAACTATTGATGAACTCTCTGGGTAGAGTGGATCTGATGAAGCTGAGGAGGCAGTCTCTGAGCTCATGGAGAGGAACTAGATCCTAACCGATTAGATCTCCAACCTTAAGAGGGAGCAAGAAGATAATGCCCTAAGGATGACTGAATTGATTGAGAAAAAGAGAAAAGCTGAAGATGAAAGAAACACAGCAGTCAAGTCCTTAACATCCTCTGAGAGAGCAAGGAACTTGGTAGAGGAAGCTGTAGGGGCAAATGATCTTGTCATTCTGCAACGTCAAGAAGACATGCAAATTGTCACTCAAGAAAACGCCAACATGCAAAAGGGTTGGCATGATAGAGATGAAGCATGCAAAAGGATGGCATTAGAGTTGTATCAACTGAAAGAACAGATGAAAGAACTTGAAGAAAGAAATGAAACCCTAAGAAGATACAACGAGAGCTCGGTCAAGTTTGATGAGCAACTCAAAGCTCAAAGAAAGCACAAAGATCCCACCGGCCTTGGATTCACCGGTAAAGACACCAAAGAGACTGGTGAGTCTTCTGAAGCTAAGACAAGCAAGAAGGATAAGAAGAAGTCGCTGGCACAAAAAGGTAAGAAGACTTTTAACACCTCTTGCAATCATTGTGGGAAATCGTGTCATAGAACAAATGACTACAAGAATGCACCGGTTAAGCCAAACAACAGTTACTACAAAAACTGTTGCAAGTATGGCCACAAGACCAATGAATGTTGGTCTAGCCCCACAACTGTGTCTAGTGAAAGTAGGGGAAGCTTCAAGGGTTATTGCTACGCATGCAACAAGTTCGGACACAAAGTTGATGAATGCAGATCAAAGACAATGGCATTCAGATCCCCACTGAGACTGGTATTCCCCAAGAGAAACAAGAGCCGAAGCACAACCAACTGTGCTAACTGTGGCATGCATAGTCACAATGACTCCTGGTGCAAATCACCTAAAAATAGAAGGGTGAATCCATGGAAGGCAACCGGGATAGTTTGTTACTCGTGCAACCAAGTTGGACACCTAGCTAAAGATTGCAGGAACCGGTCAATGAACAAAAGGAAAGAATTGGTCAAACCGGTTGAGGAGACCTCATCCTCAAATAAGAAGAACAATGAAGAAGAAAAGACTGAGAAAGTAGTCAAGCAGATGTGGTTCAAAAAGGAATCAAAGAGCTCCGCTGAGGAGAAGACAAAGGAAAGATCATCATCGGCTGATGGTGATATCTCTTTAGCAAACTGAACCTATAGGGCTTAGGGAGAATCGGTTGCTGGTCTACTATTCCTGGTAGGACTGGTGAGAAACCCACTCACTCAGTAAGGAAGTGTAATCGGACAGGTAAGCGTTGATCAACCGGGGTTTACACAACCGAAAAAGTCTGAATAACCGGTTGGCAATAACGGAAAGAAAGGTTAGGTAAGGCAATTAATGTTGTAGCCGTTTAACAATAGTTACCGTTATGCCCTAACCCTATATAAAGAAAGGAGGATTACTCATTTACTTTTACTTTGAGATTTTGTGATTAACAATTTTTATGCTTGAGTAATATTCTCATACTTTGATCATCGAAAGATATTGTCTGTTAGACCGATCAAGCTACTTTCTATTAATTGGTTGTTAGCAATGGCATCTTCATCATCCGCTACGAAGCTGATTCAAGGAAATCAAGTTGATCGACCTGTCTACGACATCATGCCGACTCAGAACAGGGCGAACGACATGGATGGAGCACTGACTTGCGTGCCTAATGGTGTTCTCATGACGGAAGACGTGACTGCTTTCATTCATGCCAAGCAGGAAGAATTGGGAGACACATTCATCCAGAGCGAGCATCTCTCACTGCGTGAAGACGGAAGCCTTCCTGATAGATACGCGGAGCTGGTGTCGTTCGGTCTCATCAACGGAATTAGCTATTCAACCATCTTCCGACCAGATTGGATTCGACTGGTTCTCAGTCGTGTGCGCGATCTAGGTTTTTGGCTCCAAAAGGGTGCAGCTACACAAATCACAAAGGAGGATTTGCATCGAGTGACTGGGTATAGTCAGGAAGGGGAAACACTAACCCTAAGAACAATCTCCAATGCAATTCTCACCAAGTTGACAAAGTGTAAATACGATGGTCGACTTATGACAGTAGACGACATCGAAGATCAAGGGATTCGGTTCGCATCAGCTGTGATAGGGTATAAAATCTATTAGTCTAGCAATCTGAACAACATACCGGGAGGAGCTATTCATGCCGCTCACCTGATAATGTATGACAACTCCAAGTACAATCTCTGCAAAATGCTCCGAGGTCAGATATTTGATAATATGAAGCTTGGCATGGTTAAGAAGAAATCCATGAAGTATGGGACCCTACTGGTATGTCTCTACTTCTACTATCAAAATTTCTTCCCGGGAATTGGAAAGGTGACATGGGGAACCGATCGACCGGTCATGCATCAAATAAGTGAAATGGCCAACCAACTAGGAAACCAGTTCGGTAAAGTTATGACCGAATATTTTGAGGCATTTCAATTGAGGATGCATGCAAGGGAGTGGGTGCCGTCAACTATTGTTGACTCATATAAGGATGATGTTTGTTTTCTGGTTTCCACTGATCACTATATTATTCAAGCAGTGGAACCAAGAATAGGGTACACTCCACAACTGGGCTACGAGATCACCTCCAAGACAGCAAAGGCATATGCAGATGCCTTGACCGAAGCTGACCTAGATCTCTCTGCTTACTGGTTTGGTACCTATGAAGAGATCTAGGATAATTTGAAGAAAAGAGCTCCAATCAAGAATGTTTATACAAAAAGGACTCCCACACTGAAGAAGAAGCCGGTGACAGAACAACCCAAGGCTCAAAGGAAGAGAGCTCAACCGGTACCTAGCACCCAAGGGAAAGAACAAGAAGAGACAGAAACCAAGGAAACAGTTCCTCTAGTCAGAAAGAGGACCTCTGGTAAACCAGTAAGGGAGGATCCACCGAGAAGGAGAAAGCCCACAATCGATGAATTTGTGGCAGGGTTGAAAGATACTGGTGGAATGAGTTCAGTGAACACAAGATATCATTTTGCAAATGAAGAAGACAGGAGAAAGATTGAAGAAGCGGTAGTGTACTGCATTCATAAGTTTAATCTGCATCCTACCGAACTTCACAGGGTTGTACCTGATGATCTCCTACAAATTCTTGAAGCTAGATGGAAAGCTTCAATGGACAGAGAAAAGGAGCTGAGGATTCAAGCTTTGCTTGAGGTCTAGAACCATCTCACTCTGAAAGAAGCCACTCAACAAGCTGAACTACAAATTTCCTGACAAAGAAGAGTATCAGTGTAATGCTTATTGGAGAAGCTGAGAAGGGTCATGATGAAGGAGTAGCCATATGGACAAAACTTCTTCAGACCCAGCAACAAGCAAAAGAAGCACACCAAAGAACCATAGTACCACCGGTCCCTAACATCGGAAAAGGAAAAGGAGTACTTGGAGTTGAAGTACCGGTCAAAGAAAAGATTCCTACCAGACCGGTCATCATCGACATCACCGATGATAAAGCCATTGGTCCAGCACTCCGAACTGTTCTTATCTCTCCGGATAAAAGTAAGACTCAAACTATGACTGTCAATGAAATAGTTGATGAGGTGATGGATTTCGGAGAAGTAGAAAATGCTGCAAAATGGTATAGTCTGCTAGGAGAAGAAGATAAATAGACAATAATTATAGCTATAGTGGAAACTTTGATGGACTACAACAGAACTCCAAGGGACTATAGGGACAAGTTTCCCCTTGAATTAAATTCTAGGCTAATGACCAAATGGAGAACCGGTTTAGGCACCAACACCAGAATCAACAAGGAGACATTATCTAAGGTTAGACCTGGTCTCAGTGAAGAAAGAATCAAGCTTCTACTAGAGGAAGCATCAATGAACTTGTATACTAAGTATAGAGTTGCCAAGATACTTAATGGGTATGAAAACGAAGTCTACAAAGAGACTTTAGATTTCTGGCCATAAGTATGACTTCAATGCTCTTGAACGAATAGGTCCACAAGATCAAACTCAAACAATACAAACACCATCGGTTCAATTCACTTCTCGTGAAGAATCGACAACCAGTGAGAACATTCAAAAAGAACAGTTCACATCTGGTGAACAGGTGAATCTGGAAGAGTCATCAGTCAAGATGACCATCGACAACACTACAGGTGTTGAAGAAGAAATAGCTGTGGGTGACTTGCATACAGCTGAAGAGCAGCACTAGGAAGAAGTCCCATCAGAAGAGCATTTTCCACAAGATGATAATGCTCAACCAGAAGTTGAAGTGCAACCGGATGTGGAAGCATAGAAAGAGGAAGAAGTACTAGCAGAAGAAGTCCATCCAGAAGAGGAAGCACAACCGGAAAATATGGCATTACCAGAGGAATTAGCCCAACCGGGAGATGATGAAAACAAAGAAGAACAACAGAAAGAACAAGAACAAGAGTTACCTGTACACACTGAGCAAGTACTTCCGGTACAAGAGCCTACACATAAGGAACATGCAGATGTTCCAAGCTCCTCCTCATCCAAGAGGAAGTTATCATTTGCTGAAGACAAAGAAGCCAAAAGGAGCAAGGCAACAGAGACTGTAGTTGACATCAACAAAATGCCAACAAGGTAGCTAAAGGAGCTAACCAAGAGGAAACAGGACATGGTCCTAACAAGTATCAAGAATATACTGTGCAATTTTGTATCTGATGCTGACATCGATGAAGATGAACTTGTGATTGATCAGCTGGAAGTATTAGCACAAGCGATTGGTGAAGATCTAACTGATCCAGAAACAGTAGCAATTGACCATTATGAGAAGTAGAGAATCAAAATTCTTCATAAATAGGTTGAAGATATTAAGGTGACTGTATCCACCAATTTAAGGGTACTTCAACAACAGATTCAAGTAGCAGGAAGTTTGATGACCAGAACTTCCAATTTTGATACATTCATGCAAGATCTGACAGAGAAGTCAACAAAGACTTTAGAAGACATAAGAGCTCAGTCCTCTCAGTTTGACATAAAGAGTAAGACTGCAACAGACTTCAGCAGAGAAATGACAAGTCTAGCTCTCATTCTGAGAAAGAATTCTGAAGAAAAGACCAAGAGAATCCAAGACATTATTGGATTTCAATTGTTTCTGGTCCCCACATTTGATGCAATGCAACAAACAACAACTTCGGCAGAAAATCTGATTAATGAACCGGACTAGAAAACAGTAGAAGACATGGAGAATCTCATAGTATCGCTGAAAGCAACACTCAAGAATCTCGAACATGTCACTGGTCAATGGGCTTCGTTTCTTCACTCAACGAAGAACATTTATAGGGATATCTTCACCAAGCTACAAATGTAAAATAAATAGTGAAGCTTAACCCTTTGTCCTATGGAGGCAAAAAGGGGAAGAAGAAGAAATGGGAAGAAGGTAAGAAGCTCAGAAAAGACACAGGTTAGATTAGCTACAGAGGTTAGAATGGTCAGAAGGTAAGAAGTTCAGAAAAGACATAGGACAAATGAGCTACAGAACAGAAAAATTCAACCACTTGGACAGGGGAAGTTTGGAACAGGGGAAGTCTGCCACCAGAGGAAAAAGAAAGGAAAGAAAAGTCTACAGGACAAGGTATTAATTATGATGAGTAAGTGAGTATAGTTTTGCCACCAATGACAAAGGGGAAGATTGTTAGCAAATTTAAGTTGTCATTAGTGAAGTTAGATGCAAACACCATTCCCACCGATATAGGTTCACTGGTAGTTCACTCACATTACTTTAAAGGCACCAGTAGACTATAACAGAGTGTATGCACCGGTAGACAAAACAGAGGAGATGCACCGGTAGACCAAACAGAGTACATTGTACCGGTTTTATATAGCATACAGGGATGGACCGGGTATAAGATTAATACCACTGCATAAAGATCCGCAGCGGATTATGCGGAGCAGTTTGAGTTAAAATTGGAATATGCGGAGCATCCACCGTTTAGAACTGAAGTTAACTTTTTAACAGGAGTTAGTTTTATTTCTACGTGGATGTTTGAAGGTAAACTCAAGATCAGAATGCAAAGCTTTTGTTTTGTTGCATGATTTAAGGATGAGTTTACAACCTGGCGGTTCTATGAGTTAAGGGTTTTATTGAGATGAACTCTTGTATAAATACAGGTCATAGGACACAAGAAAAATAGTTGTTGAATATACAGAGCAGAAGAGACATACCTTTTGAGAGGAGTGCTACAGTCACAGAGGTGAAAGGCAGAAAGATCAACAGGCAGGCAGAACCGGGAAAGATCAATAGGTGTGATCTAATCAGACAGGAAGTGTCAAGTTAAGATCATTTCTTTTATAAGGTGTGAAAGCATATTGAAATCCCTCAATCAGGGTGAACCTTAATCGGTTCTTTGTAGAAATCCTTTAACCAGGTAACATCTTTGCCGATGTTGAAAGTCCTTTAACCAGGCAACTCCTAACAGAGTTAAGATCTTAACCAATCTTCTATCAAATCCCTTAACTGGGTAGCACCTTCACAAGTGCTTTGTAAGCTCCTAACAGGGCATCTTTATTTCTGCAGAAGTGAAATTGTGAGCTGTGTCTCACCGTGGTTTTTTCCTTCTAACTGAGGGTTTCCACGTATACATAATGTGTTGATCTGTGCATTTCTATTTATGCTTGTGGATGATTGTTTACATTCTGCTTATCTTGTAAGAATCTTTATACAAGTTTTAAATTGCAATAGAAATAGTGTATACTGATTCACCCCCCCCTCTTAGTAACCGGTTAGGAATAATAGGTCTGCTCCAAATTTGCCACCGATTTGATCTTAGGATTGCTTCAGATCAGCCCTAGTTCGTTGAATGTATAGATTGTACTATATCTGCCCTAGATCTTCCCTAGATCCCACTAGATCTGCACCTCATCAATAGACAAATACGCCCAAATTTCAAGCCTTATTTGTATGTATAGATCGCACTATAAGGGCAGAACTAATTCGCTATTAGTGCGGATGATTATCATCACCAATGCTGGTGTAGATTGTTCCATAAATGCTGGTTTGATTCGCTTCATAATGCTGAACTAATTCGCTCCATAATATGCTAACTGAATCTGCATATTAATTCGCTCCAAGCATTGATGAAGGACATTCACATGTTATGTTTTTGATATGTCTGTCGTTCATCAAAAACTCCAATATATATGAGCATCATTAAATAAACTCTTCCTCCTCAAAGTGGCCGACTTGGGCCCTCCCAAGTAATTTATTTTATTTATAATAAAAATAATAAATGTCTTATTATTTATTATTATAAAATCGCACTTCCACATATATATTAATTAACCAAAGGTGTGATGATAAAAATATATATCCATAATTTATTTTTATCAACTTGTCCTAATTGATCTTAGCCGAAAAGGCCATAATATTAACACTCCCTCTTGGACTTGAGGAAAAGATCAACCCATAGGACTCAACCTTTGAACTTGTCTATCATCATTGATAGAGGTAACAAAAACCTAACCATATTGGATATCTTATCCAATGATATCATAGATCTCACATCTATGAAGGTAGGTCTCTATCTACCAGATGAGAACACATATGTTCTTCATCATTCCCCAACCATTCATCTCATATCCATATGAGAATCATGTTTCCATGGTAACATCAAGTCATATGATACTTACCATCGGAAGTGGATTTCCTAGATCCACGAGTCTCCACGACTCAAGAGATAGAATATCAAGTCCATGATATTCAAAGTAACATCAAGTCCATGATGTTTACCACAAGTCAACATAACATCAAGTCCATGATGTTTAGAGCATTGGTCTAACAAATATCAAGTCCATGATATTCACCAAGTGCCTCGGAGTAATGGTCTATCGACATCAAGTCCATGATGTTCACCAACTACTCAGATGTGGATCTCTGATCCAAGAGATATCAAGTCCATGATATCATGAGCATTGGTCTAACGAATATCAAGTCCATGATATTCACCAAATGTTCAGAGTAATGGTATCCAGACATCAAGTCCATGATGTCCACCAACTACTCAGCAATGGATCCTTGATCCATGGGAAGAATATCAAATCCATGATATTTTCCAATTCATAAGTGTAATCGAATGAATCATATAAGCAAAATCTTATCTCATGAATCCACATAAGCATAAGAATAACCAACATAAATCTTATCTTATGAATCCATATAAGCATAAGAATAACCAACATAGATCTTATTTTATGAATCCTCATAAGTATAAGAATAACCAACATAACCAGGTGCAAACTAAATGCAATATAATCATATCATGAATATAGACTCAACTATAAAGAAGGTATGCTCCCACACATAAAATATGCAAATGTAATCATATGCCAACATAAGCCAATGCTAGCATATATCATATAGTTTCCCACTATAAAAGAAATGTGTTCTCATATGTATATAACATAAGCAAGGTAATGTAAAACATATGCCATTGTAAAGTATGCTTCCCATGCATACAAACAAAACAATGTATGTTGCCATCCATATATCAAGTTAATCAGCCATGTGCGTAAAGTATGCACATACATAACAGAAATATGTCAATGTGAGATACGCTGCAACATAATGTATGCTTCTCACAAATATGGGTTAATTAATTAGTTATGCCAATGACAGATAATCAGCTAGATATGCAAAGAAACAACTATGCTAATTAGCTATGTATATTCCCATACATACATAACATATGTCCGAGCAAAATATGCATCCGTACGTAGAGTATGCTCCTCATATATGCATAAATCCAATATGTATGTATCCAATATAAAACAGTTAATGTTCCCATACATATATACCAAAGTGAAGTATGCAGTCCTACACATTCATAATGCTGCAATAAAAATGTAAAGTATATCACAATATACCAAAGAAGAATGTGCTTCCTATACATTCATAGTCAGCTAATAACAAATAACTAGCTATGTCAAACAACCATGTCAATAGGAATGATCCGCACATTCATACAAGGAGTAAGGAAGGAGTTTATACCGCAAAACCAGATTTATGCGAGCCCATGATTAAAATCCTTCATAAGTCAAGCACTAAGGGGGGGTTACCTTCTACAGAACCACACAGGGATAAATTGTTAGTATGCCCATGATTCATATTATCCATGAATGTTAATGTCATACCAGGTTATGATCTTAGGGCCTGTGCCACTCAAGATGATCTACTCCCTCTGGGTCAATAACAAATAAGATTTAAGATTTGAGATAAAATTTAATAATAAATAATTGACAAATAATAATATTTTAATAGAAAATAGCCAAATAAATAAATATTATTAAAGTATAAGTAATTGAATAAATTATATAACATAGTATTTTGTTACAATATAATTATATATTATGAAATAAATAACAATTAATATATTCAATCCCATTCTTAAAATAGAATTTGATAATTAATAAATAAAATAAAATAATAATATATGATATATTAATATAAAATAATATTAATAATTATTGACAATATTATATTAATATATTATTTATATAATAATATAAATAACATTATTAAAGAATTGAAATAGAATAATCAAAATAAATAAATGATACAATATAATTAATGATGAAAATAAACAAAATTATAAATAATGAAAATATAAAAGTATAAATAAATAATAAATAACAGATGATAATATCATGTAAATCTACATTAATTAATTTTATCATCATAATATATTATATATTAAAATATATATATTAATATATAATCATTGACGTGAAACTATTATAATGAACAATCATGAAATATATATTAAACATAATATAATCTAAATAAATAATAATTAAGGTCTTAGAGTCGTGATCCAAGAGAGATCAGGTCGCGACTAACCCTCACCCCCGTGTGTGGGTATATGAGGAGGATACGCTCAGCATTCATGGGGTGGGGAGGAGACAGGAAAGTGACAGTCAGCCAATAATATTCAGATTTCAAAGAACAAAAAGCCCAGTCAGCATTCAGAATCAATCAGCAATATTCATTTTATAGACAGTCAGTAATTCATGTTCCACACAGGTGGTAATCATGTATGAGCAAAGTGAATGCAGCGAACAGTTTCCAGGTTTGGTAATAACTCCTCCAAAATACCCGCTGGAGAAGCTTACGTGGTTGAAGAATCACGTGCTGGGAAGAACATACCCAGAATCAAACTTTTTTCAGACTTGGGATATTTTTCCAGTCACCGCTGAGGTCTTATGTGGCTGGAAGTCACGGGTTTGTAAGAAGAATATACAAAATCAAACAGCAGGATCAAAAGACCTCATCACCCTTTCAGAGGAATTAAATTTGGTGAGCAGCACTATTTAAATTTATATATATTTATATATATGACATACCAGGAAATAGCATAAACTTAGATCAGCAATCAGTGAACAGAGGAAGATAAGAACATTCAGAGCATCCATACAGAGGTAATTGAAAACAGCAATATCCTTATAGCATTCATAGCAACAAGAGACAAGAAATAGTGGGTTTGCATCTATACTTGTTTGGAGCATCTATATCATTATTATCCATTTTCATATAATGAAGATCATCTAATTGAATTGAGTGAGATTTCTATCAGATTTTCAGACTGATCTTGCTGTCTAAAAAATTAGTCATAAAGACTGCAGATTTAAGATAATCTCCCTCCTCTATTACATTTGAGACCAATAAATAAATATTCTCAAATAGTATATTGTTACTATTCGAATACATTTGAAGCTTAAGTTTTCACAGGGAGAAAGCATTGCAATAATAAATCAGTACCAAACTCTGCAAAACTACAAAGGGGGCCATTATAGACAATATGGTGAGAGGTTTATACGAATCCTATCTTCTCCCTCTGAAGCTTAGGATTACCGTATAATGTTAGACTCCCTCTCAATGTATGTTGCTAGATATTTTGTAATTTACCCTAAGAAGATCAATCATATAGTTTCAAAACATGCAAGAATGTATTGCTACAATTTTACCCATATCTTTCCAGCCAATTATGAGATGGTTTCACAACATAGAAACTAATATTAGGCGTAGAAGGCTAAAAGACCAATGAATTTGCATAATCAGAATCCTAGATCTTGATGCAAATCAAAACCCTCATAAGATGTAAGGTTAAATTACTATTTTCAGACCAACCCCTAGTTGCCATAGATTTCTTAATTTTGAAAGAGTTAGACTGAATTCCTAAATCTGAAAATGGATCTTTTACTCTACCTAGGCTCTGATACCATGTTAGTATTTTCAGATTATAGCAAGGAATATACAATCTATAGAGGTCTTTCAAATACTAAGACGCAGGATATAATAAATATTCTCAAGTAAAGAAAGATAATACCCGGATTTGAAGGTCTGATTTTATCCTTTTGTTGGCTTCAAATCTGTACTTGTATTCTTCAAATTAGTCCTCCAATGTTGCCCTCAATGACTCTTATGAATCAGCTCTTGAAGGTCTTCAATTTGTTCTTCTAGGGCTGCGCCAATTCTGCCCTAATTCAACCTTTTAGGGCTGCTTAATTTGTCCTTGAATTCTGCTCTTAGGAGCCTCCAATCTGCTCTTTAATTCATTATCAAGGTCTGCTCCAAATTTGCCACTGATCTGATCATAGGATTGCTTCAGATCAGCCCTAGTTCATTGAATGTATAGATCGTACTATATCTGCCCTAGATCACACTAGATCTGCACCTCATCAATAGACAAATCCGCCCAGATTTGAAGCCTTATTTGTATGTATAGATTGCACTATAAGGGTAGAACTAATTCGCTATTAGTGTGGATGATTATCATCACCGATGCTGATGTAGATCGGTCCATAAATGCTGGTTTGATTCGCTCCATAATTGTGAACTAATTCGCTCCATAATATGCTAATTGAATCTGCATATTAATTCGCTCCAAGCATTGATGAAGAGTACATTCACATTCACATGTTATTTTATTTATAAAAAAATAATAAATGCCTTGTTATTTATTACTATAAAATCGCACTTCCACATATATATTAATTAACCAAAGGTGTGATAATAAAAATATATATCCATAATTTATTTTTATCAACTTGTCCTAATTGATCTTAGCCTAAAAGGCCATAATATTAACAGTATTGAATGACTGGATGATTACAATGTAAAATAATGAATGAATATAAAAGCAAAAAGCAACCCTAGTGAAACCTTAGGTGAGGATTAAGTTAGATCATGACAAGTGTTCTCATCATATGCTATGAGATAACATGACTATTGGCTAAATTTTTTGTAAGTCATTGTAACTACAACTTACAAAATTGTGACTTTAGGCAACATATCACGAGATTTCTCTCTCCTCTCAGCAATAGGGGAGCCTCCCTTCTTACTGTAGGTGGCTTCAATAGGAACTTAATTGAAATTACAAAAAGGGCAGTTCTAATCAGTTCCTCATTTTTTAGAAATGATTTACAAATAACTAAAACTTTCAAACTTACAAAAAGGTCCTATTGCCACGATAATACCGATGGCCCAGGAGTTGACATAAGAACAACACTTCAGACAACAGTCTACTTATATATTTGTGAAACAAAAAAAGGAACCCAAAGTCTCTTGTGCTTATTTCGAATTTATGATTAACTAAAACAATTTGCAAGGCACAAAGTCTCTTACTAGTTGCTTTCTAACTTTAAATAAAATACTTTAAACTAAAGCTCAAAGTCTTTAGCTCTTAGCAATTTGCAACCACTATATCTCCTTTCTTGAAGCTTAAAGTCTTCAAGAAGCTAAATTGAACGCTCAAGAATTTATGAAAGTAAGACCAATAAGTGAATCAAAGATAGATTGAGTAATGCAACATAAGAATACATAAAACAATCTCAAGTGCCACAATACAAAGTTTGAGATAACTTGCTTCTATTCACTTTGGAAATTTCTGTACTTGAAACACAAAGTGTTCAATTTACAAGAATCTTAGCATCGTCTCCTTGCATAAACAAAAGATGAAAAATACAATGGGCTACACTACTTTATATAGGAAAAGAGGAGAGAGAAAGGTGGAGAGAAAAGGGGAAACCCTTAATCACCTTGACTTATTAAAAAACAAACTAACTAACTTTGACTTAATCAATGTTGTAAGGCCTAAAGCACTTGCAACCTGATTGCATGAAGTGGTTATACAGGTACATGTTTTCCTATATTTACAAAGTACTTATGCTCTACATGCAATCTGCCATAAAAACTACATCTATCCTATCAAAGCAAGAGGAAAGAAGTGTCCAAGACACTTGAGAAGTGCCTTCAGAGAGAGCCAATGAAATTCTTGAACTTCTGTAGAGACTCATGCACAATTGCTAGATCCAGTTCACCTGTATGTTGGGCGATGACAGTTGCTTTCCGGATTGTGCTTGCACCCTCAGAGATAACCATGTTATACTCTGTCAATTTTCTCTGTAGACAACTTAATGAAGTTTTGTAGCCTGTCAATGTATCAATCATGTTGAAATCAAAATCATCTGCCTCAAGTTGTAGATGAATAACTCCTGTGAATTCTGTCAAAACATCTGCATCTTCCATTAATTCACCATTTTCAGCAATAACCTTGCATGTCAGTTCGTGAAAGTACTCATTGATCACGCCCTCTTGATCATCAAGACGATCCATTGCTGCTTTGGTTTCAGCAACTAGGCCCTCCATAACTTGTTCCTTGTTGACCATCAAATGCAAATAGTCATAATACATTCTTGTAGAAGAGATAATCTCACACTCGCATAGAACATCCCAATCAATTTATGTCATGCTCCTCCAAACACCTAGATCTCCATCAAGAATCCCAAGTTGTTGGTTGAATGAAGTAAGGAGCTAATTCAACTTGGCTATCATCTCCCTTTCATGCTTCAACATCCTGTAATAATCCTGAATCTCTTGCACACCTTGTGATTCTATATGGTTGCACCAATCATCAATAGCCTTGACCTTCCGTTTCATCCGCTCAGTATGATCAGGAAAAGATATAGAAATAGGATCAACCCTCTGAGAAGAGTTGTTCATCATTTTAATGGTCTCAAGAAGACGTGCATTTTCTTCTTTCAACCTGTTCTTCTCCCACAGCCTATCATTCCTTCGCGTAAGCAAGGTAACTGCATATTGTGCATCCTACTGACAACCTAGCCGCGTTTGCTTACCAAGTTCAACCTTGGTGAACTTGTAGTCAATGGATTGCATCTCCTTGGTTGGCTTGTCAGTCAGGGGCTCAGCTACTTCAACATATTTGATGTCATTCTCGTGCACTGTGACCTTAGCGACTGTCTTTGCTTTTTTGCTCTTTGCGGTCATAACTTTGTTGATTGGTTTGATATCAAAGTCCTTAGGTGGAATCTCTTCTTTCTTCCTTTTCTGTGTAATGGAGTTCAACCATGGAGGTAAGGAGAAAGAAGATGAACCAGATGGTGATGTTGTTGCCAATGTAGTAACTGACCCTGACTATGCAATAGTAGTGACTATAGGAGGAGCCTATGTCTGAATAGCAACTGGCGTAGGACTGCTCTGTGTAGCCTCAGTCATGAATTGCTCAAATTGAGCAGTAGTAGTATCCAACAATGTCAATGATGGAATACACGGAGGAGAAAGTAGAATATGTGTCAAACACATTCTCAAAACTGCCATATTGGTCCTCTGATGTGAATGTAGGAGCAACCGAGGAGATAGGGAAAACGAGTTTAATCTCGATAGGGTCCACTGGAGGAACATGCACCGTTGAGAATGAATCCACATTTGTATCTAGCATATAGTCAAGATACTCATTTGATGCTGGTGCGGAATTCGGGAGTGCTGTCATGACTGATGTGTCTATGGAGTAAGGCACCTCAGGAATAGGTTCCTCAAGAATAGGTTCTTGCATTTCATCATCACTAGACCCAATGAGAATCCTTTCAAGCTCTGCAACTTTTATCTCAAGAACCTTGCCCGTGGCCTTGGCCCCTTTGATAGTGAGTTTCGGAAGTGGAGCTGGACCCTCAGATGTAGAAGTACCATCCTTCCCTTTACCTCCGATTTCAGATCTCAACTCAACTGGACCAGCAGGATCAAAACGTCTGCCTGGTTTGATGTTTATGGTCTTAAGACCCCTTCTCTCTAGCCAAACATTTGTGTTTGCCAGAATAGACTGAAATCTATCCCAGATGGACACGCTTTCCTTCAATGACCATGAAGGTGGTAGAATTGGTAGACTCTCCACATGATGCTTTACATAATTCAGATCAAGAACCTCTCCATCATCTTCAACCCCGTCAGGGATCTCTGCAAGGTTGAAGTCAACTATCTTCTTGATGGTTAATCTGCAGTAGTCCAACTTTTGAATGTCCACCTCCATGTGCAAGTTAATTTAGAGGTCCTCGAGGTGATTCACGTGTATAAACTGCCTCCTCATTTTGTCGTTCAGGCCCCTCCAGTCAAAGCAATTCTTTTCCATGAACTTTTTGAGAGTGATCCGTTGGAGTTCAAATTCCATGTTCTTTGCCTTTGGAATTTTGTCCAAGGAGTACCCACCAATCTTGAGTGGATTTCGTGAAGAAATTCCCACTCCTAGCCTATGCAATATGTATCGATGTGTTTGTACCGCCATGAGTTGCCTTGCCAACTCCATTAGAATGACCTTGTCGGTAAGATACTGTGGCAAGGTATATAGTTCACCTTGGAAATAACCAACTCTCAAGTACGTGAAGTTGGGGAACTGTAGGAAGGGACAACCATACTTGTTTATCTAATTCCATGCTTCATCTGAAATACTCTTCTTAGGAAGCTCTTTATCAAATAGGCACATGTAATGTCCAAAGAACGCATCCTGTACCCTACTGTAATGCACCCGACTGGATCTTAGAGGCAATTGATCATAGTACTCCCACATAGGCACAAGTGTCCTATCTCCCTTAGTCGAAAGGCCAAAAAATGATCCAAGGGCAGCAACAATGTATACCAAGTATGAGTTCATATAGAATGTACAAGTGGAGGAAACCTGAGACAATTGTTTGCACAAGATATCACTAATTATCTCTCCCCAAAATATCTTTTGTTTGGACCTAATTATTATAGATATGAACTTGTACATCCAGGGCTCAAAGGTGTTGGATTCCTTGAGTCCTGCAATCCCGCTGAGCAATGTAATGATATCATTGATCTCTTCCTTGAACTCTACACAATGCACACCCTTTGGCCATCTTGAAAGATTAGGCCTCTTGTTGATCAACCAATGACCATTGACGTACTTGATGTTGTATTGCCTATCTTCGTTCCATCTCTCAAGAGCCTTTTCTTTTGAAATGTTCATAACCACGGGAGTGGGTGGTATTCTGAATAATCTATTTATGGTATCTAGATCCAGGCTTATGATGTATTTCCATCTTGGTCTTTGATAGTTCTGGAATTATAATCAAAGTTCCTGGCACATGCTGAGATGAACTCCGGTACTAGGGCAACAAGAGGAAAAGTTGAAACCATGTTGATATAACTTCGCGCATATTATTTGTTGCAGTTGCTTCAACCCTTTTCAGAAACTCTTCCATATCTAAATGGGCAAGCTCAGTATCTCGGATCTCATCACAGTACGAGGTAACCTACAAAGGAGGAATAGACTTCTGAGTTTTGTCATACTGGTACTTCATCTTTCTCTTTTCTTTTCCTTTGGATGCAGTTGCTTCGCCTGACATGGCAAGCTCATGTGTGTGAGCAACTGTTACATGAAAATCCGAGAATGTAAGTACATCATTAGATGGATCCATCGAAAGCTTATTTTGATGCAAAAGATACAGATTTGGAAGCGCCCAAGGTGGGAATACAACTGGAAAGCTTTGGAGCAAAAAGGAGTGATTGATTTCGAGTGAAATCAGCTCTTTAAATGGAGAGAAAAACCAAAACCGAGTTTTTCTAAGATCAGTGCATATATGGCCAGCAAGCTTTTAGTGAGGAAATGAAGCAATAATGAGTATATATACATGTGGTAAGGTATCTTCTCATAGGTGGGGTTTTTATATCCCACTACAAGTCAATCGACAAGCATTGGGAAACCACAACCAGGAATTTTAAGTCCCTTTGCAGCCTTGGGAAAATATGGGAAAGGTATGCAATGTGCTTGAAAGTGGGCTTTTAATTTACGTTTGCATATTGGAGGAATAACTTGCTTTCATGGAGTTCTTTTATCACTTGGAACGGGGTTTTCAATCCCGACCACATATGCAAGATGAATGAAATCCTTGCATATATGTCTTGGAGAAAAGTTGAGACAAAAGTAGAAGAATTCAACATAAAAACAAACTCCAATGCAAATCTGAAAAGAAATGAAAGACTTGCATTTATATACATGAACAAAAATATACACAAGAAAAAGGCCCTAAAATTGCACAAGAGAACTTACCTCTTTTGGATAAAACAAGAGAAAAATTCTTCCCAAAATCTTTGAGAAAATCTGAAAACAAATCCAAATGATTTTCGGATTTAGAGAAAGATCCCCAAAAAGATGTTATATAGACAAATTTTTTGAATCAATCTCTTTGATAAATGAATGCATATTCAAGTCAAGATTGAATGCTTGACAAATGTTCAAGATTGAGAACAAAAATGCATGATAATAGCAACAAGAAAGACCAAATCAAACCTGCAAATCAATGTGTTTGCTATGATATGCAAAGCAATCCAAACACGGCGCCTTGAGGGAAAAACGTGTTTTATTGAAGATGAATACAACCTAGTGATGCAGAGGGTTTAGGTTTCCCTTCTAGAATTCTTAAAGGTGCACTTGCTAAGGGCCCAACCTTGGCACCATCCAATGGCCCACTCCTCTAACCTTCCCAAGGTTTTCCCTTACACCTTGAACTTTCTCTTGGTCCTCCTTGTGACCAAACTCCTCTGAGCAATCCAATTTATTAAGGAGATACAACTCCTCACATCAAGCCGTTTTCCCCCAAAGGCAATCCAAGTGACCTATACCCTAGCATATGTTAGCAATAATAAGTTGTCATTAGTAAAATCAGATGCAAACACCATTTCCCACCGGTAAAGGTTCACCGGTAGTTCACTCACGTTACTTTAAAGGCACCGGTAGACTAAGAAAAGGAGATGCACCAGTAGACCAAACTAAGTACATTGTACCGGTCTATTATTACATATAGAGATAAACCGGGTATAAATGTATACCGGTCAAAATTGCATAAAGATCTGCACCGGATTTTGCGGAACAATTTGAGTTAAAACCGGAATATGCGGAGCATCCACGGCTCAGAAGTGGAGTTAGCTTTTTAACAGGAGTTAGCTTTATTTATTACGGATGTTTTTCAAGGTAAACTACAGATTAGAACGCAAAGCTTTTTGCTAGTTGCATGATTTAATGTTGAGATTACAGCCTGATGGTTCTATGAGTTAAGGGTTTCATTAAGATGAACTCTTTTATAAATACAGGTCATAGGACACAAGAAAGAATGTCATTGAGAGTTGTTGAATAGAGAGAGCAGAGAAGAGATATCTGCACAGAGATCACAGTCACTAGAGGTGAAAGGCGAAGAGGCACAAAAGATTCAACAGCCAGGCAAACTGGGGAAGAGATCAACAAGTATGATCTAATCAGACAATCAGTGTCAATTCAGATCATTACTTTTATAAGGTGTGAAAGCAAATTGAAATCCCTCAATCAGGGTGAACCCTAATCGGTTCTTTGCAAAAATTTTTTAACCGGGTAACATCTTTGTTGATGTTGAAAGCCCTCTAACCAGACAACTCCTAACAAAGTTAAGATCTTAACCGATCTTCTATCAAATCCCTTAACCGAGTAGCACCTTCACCAGTGCTTTGTAAGCTCCTAAAAGGGCGTCTTTACTTCTGCAGTAGTGAAGTTGTGAGCTCTGTCTCACCGTGATTTTTTTCCTTCTAATCGAGGGTTTTCACATATACATCTTGTGTTGATCTGTGTGTTTCTATTTATGCTTATGAATGATTGTTTATATTCTGCTTATCTTGGAAGAATAATTGAACAAGTGTTGAATTGTAATAGAAACAAGTATTTACTGATTCACCCCCCCTCTTAGTAACCGGTTAGGAATAACAATTGGTATCAGATCTTTGTTTTGTAATATATAAAGCTTAACCGCTTGAAAAAAAGATCATGGAGGGTTAGAGGTATCAGAAACAGCTTGAGGAAGCCAACAACATCATTGCCTCTCTGGAGAATAGGCTGAGAAGATCACTTGCTAAAAGGAAGGAGCTGGCTCTGCAGTTGAGTAAGAGCAATGAAACTATTGATGAACTCTCTGGGCAGAGTGGATTTGATGAAGCAGAAGAGGCAGTCTCAGAACTCATGGAGAGGAACTAGATTCTAACCGATCAGATCTCCAACCTTAAGAGGGAGCAAGAAGATAATGCCATAAGGATGACTGAACTGATTGAGAAAAAGAGGAAAGCTGAAGATGAAAGAAACACAACAGTCAAATCATGTGTGAGTGCCCTTTCATGTCCAAACACTCCTACT
Source organism: Chamaecyparis obtusa (assembly GCA_027943335.1). NCBI lineage: Eukaryota > Viridiplantae > Streptophyta > Pinopsida > Cupressales > Cupressaceae > Chamaecyparis > Chamaecyparis obtusa. Next base: position 2,713,081 of record BSBK01008882.1, on the reverse strand, counting down.
AATCCGACATGTCCTCTTGGTAGCACCATAAAAAACCCACAATGTGGTTTTACTCAATTAGGCGTATTAGGAGGCCTAATAGCAAATAGCCCTACAAATTGGCCTTCTAGCCCTCAATTCACAAACTTCCTTAAGAAGGCTCAAATAAAACACATTTACAAACATCCTTTTGGCTCTTCTGTGAAATATCACAAAATCATATTTGGGTTTTGGTTTTGATCCGGTCAACCAATACTGGTCCAATTAGGCCTAATAGGGCTAATTCATTGGAATGTGATTAGAACTCTTCACCAGTTAACATACCCTAACAAAAGGCTTCATGTTTTATGTTTGTTTATGTTGGCATTAAGGGATGGTAACCGGTAAGATTGCAACCGGTACATGGCAATAAAGGTGTTGTCATTGATTGGCAAAATAGGTGTTGACATTTGAATCTAAGGACACCTGTGTTGGATCTGTGAAGCAAGACAGATACAGATATAGTTGGCAATGTAAAGAGCCTGCCTGACTCTTTGCTAGAAATTAACTTTTCTTCCTAAATTGTTTGCAAGCTTTGTTTTTTGTTTTGATAATATTTGATTTTTTTTAAATTTAAATAATAATAATAAATGACAACAATTATTTCTACTCCAAACTCATCAAACAACTGAATTCTATAATTTGCCAGTATTCAATTAATATTTACATAAAATGAATGCAATATGGCACCTTAAGGAAATGTAGCGTGCTGAAGTTGAAACACAGTTGCTGGAAAGAAGATGCAACCTTAAGAAAAATGAGGCTTGACTCCCAAGGATGAATTGCAGCCCCCCAAAACTGAAATACAACCTCCCAAACTGAAACACAACCTTTCTTATTTGCCACGCAGCCTCCCAGATTTAAAACGCAGCCTTCCAGGAAGAAGTCGCAGGCTGCCAAAGGAAAAAACGCAGCTTCTCTAAATAAATTTGCAGCCACCAGGTGAAAGTTCGTGACCTCCCGATGTATTTAGCAGCAAAGGAAGATACAACAGCCTTCCGTATACCTGACAGTCACAAGAATAAAATCGAACCAGCAGATGGATAACACAGTATAAATTATAGATGCTCAATACTCAACAAATCTGGTATACAACAACACCAAATTTGGATCCACAAAATCAAATTTGAATTTCTAGAATTTAATAGCAAAATTCACCACCAATAACTGATGATTCAAATTACAAATGAGAGGAATCAGTCCTTAAACCCTAGCCAAACTTCTCCACTTCCAAAACTTCATAAAAAATGCTCAAGTCATGAATGAGGTTCGAATTCTCATAAGGTTGTATATATAATATTTTTCCATAGCTTCTCAATGACACTTTTCACTTAAAAGCCACTTGCTTTATGGTTGCACATTTGAAATATGATAAACTGTTATATTTCCCTTCACTTTAATGCTGAAAATGACCCTTTCATTAAGATAATGCTATTCTGACACATAGGGTCCCTATTTTATGTGCTAAAGATTTAAAACTTCTCAAGCCAGTTCCAACGAGCTATAACACTAAGATGCCCAAAAAAGATTCTGAATAAAAATGGCAACCTTAGCCGATTTAATTAAATAATAATCATAATTCACCCATCTTGTGAAAACGACTGAGGAAGCATCAGAATCAAAATCTGACAGCACAAGAGTGATCCCGATGATGAAAGATGATGAATGAACCTGACATAATGACTTTCTAAAAATAGACGCTCCCTCCAAGAATCTTGGAGCCCAAACTGGAAGCCGAAAATAAAAGCATCATTTAATTCCTCTAATTCATCTGAGGTCATCGAAACCAACTGTTGACTTACTATAAATAGTAAGTCCCTCAAAACAAGCCAAAACCCACATCAAGGTCCTCTAATCACCAGAATTAGCCTACAAGGACCCAATGATAGGCTAAATCCGCTAACTCCAATGCTCGCTCAAAATTGGGACATTACAGTCCTCCCTCCCTGAAATTGCTTGTCCCCAAGCAATATTAGAAAAATAAAACACAAAAGCCCACCTGGATCCCAAGGATGGTCATGGGTAATGTCCCTATCATCACTATACTCCTGTGAACAAATCATCAGCATGGATAGTACAAACATCAACATTTGAGAAACTGCACTCAAGACCCAAACTGAAGATGCTGCAACAGGATTGCCACGTGGGAGAAACTCAACCGAGAGTAACTCACACGGGAGTAACTCAACCAACAGATTGGACTTGCCTCCAGTCTTCATGCCAACCAAACCATCATACCAGTCATCAAATGGATGCACTGAAGAACTCTGTAACTAGTAGATATCCTGCACGTGAGGATCAAATGTAAAACCGTAAACACTCCTCACTGTGTACACACCTGTAAATTGCTCAGCTAGGCTTGACTGGCCTCTTGCAAAGTCTGCCTGATAACCAAATGTACTAATAGGATCCCCAACATCATCATCATCGTACAACTCCTGAAAGGGATCATCACTGAGCTCAAACCGTGGATTGTCATAAGTCATAACGACATCCACATCAAATAAGGAATTGTTCACAAAGTGAATTGATCCCATCTGTTGATCTGAGCTAAAAAACTACGAACTGAGAGAGACATGACATGAAATCTGCTGTACCTGAATGGACTCATGTCTCTAAGAATCCTCAGTGTAATAAGTCCTTGTAAACTATGATCCTGGGACCTATCATCATCCAATCACCACTCTGAGTCGTCATCCAATATCTGATATGATATACCAGACTCGCTGCAGCATGAATCATCCTCATAGATAACATCAGTAGTGTCCACATTATCAATGCCAATATCACCAACCTGTAAAACGTCTAATATCACATGCCGCTGCCAACGTGACTCACTGCTGTCATAGAAATCATAATTAGAAGAACTCGCATTTAGCATGCAATCCTGAAAACTAACACTCTCATCACGTGAGTCAAAACCCATAGTGATATCCACAACATCCTCTACACTTGCCCTAACATCATCGACATCAATAAGCTCAAACATAAGACTGTTGTCATAAAAATCAAAACCTGTATCGTTAGTAATTTCATTGCTACCAGTTGATGTAGGGCTGCCATCAATGGTGGCTATCATGCCATCAACATTCTCATGATCACGAGCTACTGTCTCATGAAAATGATGAGACTCAATGCAACTGTCCTCAAGCAAGTCTGTCATAGCTTCATGCTCCTGAGAAGAGCCTCTGGAATGCTCTCTCTTCTGTGTCAGGTACCTGTCAAAATTCAAATTCCTCTTAATTGCTTCTGGAAGAGCATCCCACTCTGTAAAGTGTGCCACCATGTCATCAACGAATGGTGTCATCTCTATCTCTACACTAATTGTATCCCGCTCAGGTCTCAAGAAAGTAGGACGAAGAGGCCTGTCATAAGTACCAGTATGGTCAGCTCTATAATCACGCCTGTTATCTACGTGTGATCTGACCGGAACACTTCATGCACCTCTGTCTCTAGTATGATCACTTGGTAATGTGATACGCTGAAGAGTGTCTAAAAGTTGTTGCAATACATTAGCAACATGATGCTATCCGTCTGCAATATTCCTGAAGGCATCTCTGGCCTCCCTGTCAATATCATTCCCAATATTATTCCAATTCCCGTCTCTTGCATGTTCATTCTGTGGGCCATGTTCATTACCTTCGGGAGGTGGTGAGTTTCTACCCCTGCAGGTATAGTGCCCTCCCGGTATAAATCTTTTTGCCATTATTAAATCCTCATACCCTTCAGGATGGCAAGATCAATGCTCTGATACCACTGTAAAGAGCCTGCCTGGCTCTTTGCTAGAAATTAACTTTTCTTCCTGAATTGTTTGCAAGCTTTGTTTTTTGTTTTGATAATATTTGATTTTTTTTTAATTTAAATAATAATAATAAATGACAGCAATTATTTCTACTCCAAACTCATCAAACAACTGAATTCTATAATTTGCCAGTATTCAATTAATATTTACATAAAATAAATGCAATATGGCACTTTAAGGAAACGTAGCATGCTGAAGTTGAAATGCAGCTGCTGGAAAGAAGACGCAACCTTAAGGAAAATGAGGCTTGACTCCCAAGGATGAATTGCAACCCCCTAAAACTGAAACACAACCTCCCAAACGGAAACACAACCTTTCTTATTTGCCACGCAGCCTCCCAGATTTAAAACGCAGCCTTCCAGGAAGAAGTCGCAAGCAGCCAAAGGAAAAAACGCAGCTTCTCTAAATAAATTCGCAGCCACCAGGTGAAAGTTCGTGGCCTCCAGATGTATTTTGCAGCAAAGGAAGATACAACAGCCTTCCGTATAACTGACAGTCACAAGAATAAAATCGAACCAGCAGATGGATAATAGAGTATAAATTATAGATGCTCAATACTCAACAAATCTGGTATACAATAGCACCAAATTTGCATCCACAGAATCAAAATTGAATTTCCAGAATTCAATAGCAAAATTCACCACCAATAATGGATGATTCAAATTGCAAAAGAGAGGAATCAGTCCTCAAACCCTAGCCAAACTTCTCCACTTCCAAAACTTCATAAAAAATGCTCAAGTTATGAATGAGGCTATATATATAATATTTTTCCATAGCTTCTCAATGACACTTTTCACTTAAAAGCCACTTGCTTTATGGTTGCACATTTAAAATATAATAAACTGTTATATTTCCCTTCACTTTAATGCTGAAAATGACCCTTTCATTAAGATAATGCTATTCTGACACATAGGGTCCCTGTTTTATGTGCTAAAGATTTAAAACTTCTCAAGCCAGTTCCAACGAGTTATAACACTAAGATGCCCAAAAAAGATTCTAAATAAAAATGACAACTTTAGCCGATTTAATTAAATAATAATCATAATTCACCCATCTTGCGAAAACGACTGAGGAAGCATCAGAATCAAAATTTGACAGCACAAGAGTGATCCTGATAATGAAAGATGATGAATGAACCTGATGGAATGACTTTCTAAAAATAGACGCTCCCTTCAAGAATCTTGGAGCCCAAACCGGAAGCCGAAAATAAAAAATGAGAGCATCATTTAATTCCTCTAATTCATCTGAGGTCATTGGAACCAACTGTTGACTTACTATAAATAGTAAGTCTCTCAAAACAGGCCAAAACCCACATCAAGGTCCTCTAATCACCAGAATTAGCCTACAAGGACCCAATGATAGGCTAAATCCACTAACTCCAATGCTTGCTCAAAATGGGGACATTACAGACAACATTCAGTGTGTGGAGAGGTTGGTTTGGCAACCGGTGACATTGTGCAAGAAAGAAGAGACTATATTTGGTCATCAGGGCAACCGGTCACCTAGGGAGAGGCAATCGGTAACTAGTAACAGAGACCGAGGAAAGGATGCAACCGGTGTAGACAGAGGAAGGAAAGGTGACAAGTCAAGGCTCTTACCTGTGCACAACTTAAGGATCTTTACCGATCAAGTGAAGACTTCATCATGATAGATGAACTGGGGAAAAGTCATAGTCAAGACACCATTATCTAACGCTTTGACCAGGATTTACTGCACAAAATCCGGAAGACTTTGAGTTATCAAGACGATCGGTACAAGGCGTGATTGAAGGTCTTAATGCCGGAGTTTGTGGCATTAAATCATGGAGTTATCTCTTGTGAAGGAAAACTTTTTGACACGCATCTGTTGTTTTCTTTCATAAATCAGATAACGCATAGCATGCATCGGATGTTTCCTTAGTGAACTAATACTCCACTGGGTGATGGATCTGAAGGTGATCTTTAAACAGATCGTGCATGTAAAATGCAAATAGGGCAAGAAGTCTATATATTCTTCTACCTGCCAAGAATATCGTTTGCCCTCATTCTGCCAAAGTAAAGAGTGAACTTGTACTTTGAAGAAGCTAAGGTGAAGAGAAAGGAGAAGAGAGAAGAGTGCAGAGAAGCACAACAGGAAAGAAGAACATACCTGCAGCGACGGGTGATGTTTCTCAGTTGAGTATAACAGAGATCTTATCAGGCTATGCAAAGCACAACAGGAAAGAAGAACATACCTGCAGCGACGGGTGATGTTTCTTAGTTGAGTATAACAGAGATCTTATCAGGCTATGCAAAGCCATTTCTAAAAGGTCAATCCTTCTATTGTTCTCTAACAATTACAATAGCTAAATCCTAGTATTTTGGGTGGACATTAATAGGTCCCTTGTACTAAATCCCTTAACCGGGTGACATCTATTCAGGTGTTCTAAGTCATTTAACCAGGCAGGCTCTAACAGGCCTTACTGTATCAAATCCATTAATCGGGTCGTATCTAACAATGCGTTTGTAATCGTTTACCAGGGACGGCTCCTAACATGGCGCACTTCAAAAGAGTGCAGAATTTGTGAGGTTTCCTCACATCGTGGTTTTCACCCGATTTGGGTTTCCACGTGATAAATGTCGTGTTGCTTATTGGTTGATTGCTTAATGATATTTTCATTCTATAATCTGTTTTGCTTATAGTTGTAGTATACTACATCAGATTTGTTTTAAAATTTTTATAGGTGTTGATTCACCCCTCCCCTCTCAGCACCGGTTGGGACTGTCAATTGGTATCAAAGCCAAGTTTCTTTTCTTTGGTGCTTAACCACAAAAAGGAAAAAGTCAAGATGATGAGAAAGGAAGGACCAACGTTCTTCAAGGAAAACTTTACTCTGTGGTGCAGCAGAATGAAGCTACACATGAAGACCACCAGAGATCAATATTGGACTCATGTAACCACTGATTACATTGAACCCAATGGAACCCTAACTCCTGATGAATTGAAGATCAAGATTGAACATATAGTTGCAACAGATATGATAGCAAGCACACTACCCGATGACGTCTATGCAGAGATTGAAAATCTAGACACTGCTTACAAAATTTGGGCCAAGCTGCAATTAGTGTATGCTGGTGACCCAGATGTACAAAGAGCCAAGGTAGAAAGCCTCAGAGGAAAGTATGAAGACATGAGGATGAATGAAGGAGAAGACATTGAGCAATACAACAACAAAATCAAAGAAGTGATTAACTCCATCAAAAGCGCTGGCGGAAACTAAGTGAGGAGGAGGTGGTACGCAAAATAGTGAGAACGCTAAGGCCTCAGTATGTCATCAAGATCTTGATAGTCCCAACCGGTGCTGAGAGGGGAGGGGTGAATCAACACGTGTAAATCTTTTCCCTTTAAATCTGGTGAAGTATACTTATAACTACAAGCTAAACAGATCTAAGCATAAAATAACATCAAGCAATCAATCACACAGTGACACTAGATTTATGACGTGGAAACTCGAATAGGGTGAAAACCACGGTGTGAGGAGACCTCACAAATTCTGTACTCTTCTGGATTACGCCCTATTAGGAGCCTTCTCGGTTAAAGGATTACAACACACTGTTAGGTGCGACCCGGTTAACGGATTTGTTATAATAAGGTTGGTTAGTGCCTGCCTGGTTAAAGGACTTAGAACACCTTTCAAGATGCCACCCGGTTAGGGGATTTGATACAAGGGACCTGTTAGAGTCCACCCAAATACTGAGATTTAACTATTGTAATTGCTAGAGACCAATAGAAAGATTGACCTTTTATAAATGGCTTTTCATAGCCTGATAAGATCTCTGTTTGTGCTCAACTGAGAAGCATCACCGATCACTGTAGGTGTGTTCTCCTCTGCTGTTGTGCTTCTTTGCACACTCTTCTTTCTCTCTTCTTTCTTCTTTTCACCCTAGCTTCTTTAGCATACAGGTTCACTCTTTTACTCGTCAGAATGGAGGCAACTCAAATTCTCAACAGGCAAAAGAATATATAGATTTCTTGTCCTAACTTTACCTCTCATGCATGACCTAATCTTCAGATCCCTTACAGATAGATCACTCAGTGGAGTATCAGTTCACTGAGGAAACATCCAATGCATGCCCTTGCTTTATTTGCTTTATAAAGAAAACAATAGATGGGTATCAAGCATCTTTCCTTTACAAGAGATAACGCTTTGTTTTAAAGCCACAAATTCCGGCTTTAAAACCTCCAGACGCGCCTCGAACCGATCACTAGTTTAACTCAAGGTCCTTCGGATTTGGTGTAGAAAATCCCGGTCAAAGAGTTGGTTGAAATAGATAGTTGACTATGACTTCCTCGGTTCATACCGGAGTCATTTGCTAGAACATTTGAGATCCTCATGTTGTGAATAGGCAAGAGTTTATGACTTGTCATTGTCCCTTCCTTGGCTTACCGGTCGAACATTCCTCAGTTGTGTTGTTGACACCGGTTTGTTTTTACTCTTTGTGCTTGTCTACACCGATTGTATCCTGGTCCTCAGTTGATGGATGAATCCTCCTTTTCTTGACTGTATACTTTAACCGGTTGCTGATGCTTTGTGTAGTGACCGGTTGCATCTGTTTACAGTCTTGTCTTTCCTGTACGTTGGTGCCATTTGCCAAACCAACCTCTTTGCATACAGATCTCCTTGGATCTTTAGACTTTAGAGAGATGACAAATCTCTATCCTCTTTTGCCAATTAAAGACAATACTTGTACCAGTAGTAGGCTTACCGGTTACCATTTCTTAATGCTAACAAATCTCAGCAATTCAGGAGCTCAGATCAGTGACCACAGATCAAGTCACTCTAGACTCACTAATCGGTAAGTTGACTGTATTTGAATTGAACAATTTTGATAATAGCTTACCGATGCAAGAAGCTGCTTTTAAGTCTTTTGTAAGTACCTCTTCCACCAAGAAAGGAAGAGAAACCGGTAATAGCTCTACCGGTAAGATTGGTAGTCTTGTTGAGAATCTGCTCTTAGAAGAGATGGAACAAGATGAGTTTGAAGCACTCATCACTAGGAAATTTCCCAGAGGAAAAGGGAAATACAAACGAAAGCTCCCACTAAAATGCTTCTCTTGTAATAAGATAGGACATATTGCTACAAGATGTCCAGACAATGATAATAAAGATAAGAGCAACCGATGCAAGAACAAAGCAAAGGAGTGCTACCTTGCAGAAGGAGTCACAGACAATGAATTTGAAGACTCTGAAGATCCAGAAATTGCATTTGTTGCAATAATAGAAGAAAGCCCGATGATAAGTGAAATGACACTTATATCAAGATCTCATCAGCATGATGACTGGATCATTGACAGTGGTTGCACTCACCACATGACTGGTGATAAGAACAAGCTCATCAGCTTAAAGCTCAATGACGGTGGATTAGTAACCTTTGGTAATAATGCCCCCTGTGCTATCAATGGTAAAGGTTCTATTGCACTCAGCAATGATGCTGTATGTGAAGATGTGTACTGGGTAGGACTCAAGTACAACTTAATGAGCGTTGCTCAACTAAACAACAAGGGATTCCTATTGGAATTCGGGCAAGGTTCTTGTGTTGTCAAGAACCAATCAAGAGCTCATGTTGCTACCAGTAGACAGAGTAATGAGAACCTGTTCTATCTGGAGTCAATGGAAGGAGCCTGCCTCATAGCATCAGTCAAAGGAGAAACAAACAAGATCTGTCTTGTAACCAAAGAGGACAATAGCTGGTTGTGGCATAAGAGGCTTTGCCACATAAACTTTGACAGTATTGTCAAGGTGAGCAAGAAGAAATCCGTAACCTGAGATTACAAAACCTGACAAAGGTATGTGTAAGGACTGTCAGTTGGGAAAGTTGACGGGAACAAGTTTCAGTAGTAAATCCTTTTCTGCTGAAAATTTTCGGGATCTTGTGCACACAGATTTGTGTGGACCGATGAGAACAAAGAGCTACTACGGAGATAGGTACTTCATGCTTTTTGTAGATGATTTCTCAAGAATGATGTGGACACTCTTTCTCAGGGAAAAATCAGAGGCCTTTCACATGTTTAAAATCTACAAGGCTCGAGTGGAGATCGGTAAAAGCCTAAAGTGTTTGAGATCAGACAGAGGAGGTGAATACACTTCTCACCAGAGAAGGCTAGAGCGATAGAATTTCTCAGGGTAATTGCAAAGTTCAGAACGTCCAGAATTTGTAGAAGAATTTTTAAGTTGCAGACAAAATGAGCAAAGCATTAGTCAGTGGGGCCTCTACCAGCAAAGGAGGAAAAGAGAAAGTTAAGGAGAGTTTTTCAGACGAATTCCTCGCTCTACTATCAGGCTCATCATAGAACAAAAAGGTTGGTGATGAATGTTTCATAGATGAGCTTGCTTATTGTAGAGATGCTAGGACACCGGATGTCACCGGAATGTGCCTATTTAAATACTTTAATAAGAATGCTGAGAGTCTAGTCCCTGTCTCAAACCTTTGGACGTCTGGATTAGGAAAATTGATAGTTCCTGAGGTCTTCTTGGATGTAGATGTCTTAATTGTCTTATCCCACAGCTATGACCCTCTATCTAGAACAATTAGGAAAGCTGATGGTTCTCCTCTGGTCACTCTTGATCGTAGTTCATTTATAAGGGCTTTCGGTATCCAGGTCCTGATGGCTACTGAAATTAATTTACAGGCCTTGGCCAATAGGTATACTAGGGAGGCTGCTATGGTGGCAAAAGAAATTCAAGCCCATGTGTCGCGAGAAAATAGAAATTACATCGCACCAATTGCTAGGTCAGCAGCTCCTTTTTTCTATAAGGATCTCAAATTCTACATGAAATATATTGCATACGGATTATGCAAAGTTCTAGGGATAGATGGTGGGGAGAGAATCACCACGGACCTGCTAATGATGGTTTTGGATTCCCAAAGTCTTCATGTGGCAAGGGGATATGACTATATAGGTTTTATAATACAAAGAATGCATGAGGGTTTACTAGCTGTGAAGGACCACGTGTTTGGTTTTGGTTCTACACCGAGATTTATGCATTATTCTCTACTGATGCATCTTATTTTGTATTTCAATTATAACATCATGAACATGGATAAACTTGAGCCACAGATGATGTATCAAGGGCAACCAAACCCGGTGCAATACTGGATAAGGGCTTGGAGTCCTTCCACAAGGAGTGATTTTTGTGTGTTTGAGAATTGGATGGTTCGGCCTATCCTTCTCAGCTTAGGGCTTGATATTTCTAGGCTGTCTACCAAAGTTTTGCAGCTGGTGAGGCCTAAAGAATTTGTTGATAAATGGAATAAGGGACATAATTGGGGAGATATATACTATGAAAAGGGGTATACTATGATCAGAGTATACGAATGCCCTCAGCCTCCCCACATACTACCATTCTTTGTTCCACCAAGGGTGGCATTTTTGGAATTCATTTGGCAACTAATGCTGACTGAGAAAGAGCATTTAGCTTCCCACAGAAAGGGAACTTTCACTCCTAGGCACTTCAGAGTGCATAGTATCACAATAGGCAAGAATGCCTTTAGCAAGGTTGATGAGTGGCTGGGGCAATTCAGGATGCATGCTGCCTCACATAGGTATGTGGATACAGAAGGATTCATGGTCGCTGCCAGGCAATATTACATGGCCAACATTCCATTCAATAAAAGACATGAGGAGTACCCTGAAGAGGATGTATTGAGAAATATAATAGAAGATGAGGAGGTGACAAGAAGAGCTGATCAAATACATGAATTGTATGCTATGGAGAAGTGAGTGAGACAAAAAGGATTGGCATTTAGTGGTTTCTTCCCTGAATTGCCTTATATTCAAAGGCTTGAACAAATGATGTCTCAATTTAACACCTTGATGAGAGGTTTTGAAGATCAAATTGATGAGACTGACAAAAAAGGGGATGTCCATTTTGAATCCGAGTGTGATGAGGATAGTGATGGTGGCTATTTTGTGCATAGCATCCCTCCCCTGGAACAAATAATGGCTGAAAGGCATCAGGTTGGGGAAAATATTGTTGACATAACGGAGCTCCATAGCTCTCAAGATACAAGTGAGCCACCTGCAAAGAAGCAGAAATTATTGGTTGGTGAATCTTCTCAGGTGAAGAAAAAGGATAAAATAGGAGCCCTATTCCTTGGAACTGGTGTCCATGATCACCAATTAAGAAAGAAAATAAGGGAAGAAAAGAGGAAGCGAAAGCTTGAAACAAAAAATGTTGAGTTGCCCTTGGCTCTATGCCAAGATAAGAGAATGATTGAACAAGATGCCTTCTTAAAGGATGATAGTTTCATAGAGTCAGAGGAATTCAAGAGCTTCTTGATTTGGCACAAACAACAATAGGTTGCATCTAGTGTGCAAATCACTGAAGAGGGTCAGGTGCCAGAGGAGGCAGTGCAACAATTAAGAGAATATGACCCTGAAGCTGAAAAACTCACCCCAGATGAGGCTAGACAACTAGTGAAAAGGAGCAATATGCTACTTGTGCCTGGGTGGAACTTGTATTCAGACTTCATTATTGATCAAATCAAAAGGTAGGAAGACATAACTTTGTCTTCAGAAATCCAAGTGGGGGATATCATTAGAGGATTTGGGTACAACCCAAAAAATCAAGCATTAGCTCTGTGGAGTCTTTATCCTAAGGATAAAAAGCCTTCAATTTTGAATGTGAAGGAGCAGATGGATGGAGATAAGATTGTGTGGTCCATCCACAACACAGGGGACCTTGAAATTTCTCAAGTGTTAAGCCATTTTGCCAGATTAAATGAGGATAAGACAAAGCAGCTATCAGAAAGGTATGGCTCCCTTCTAGAGGACTACAGTGCATTGTTGAAGGACAGGGATCTCCGATAATAAAGGAAAAGGCACTAGAAAAATCTCTGATAGATTTAGAGCTTCAAATCATGAATACTCCTGTAGTAGCTCTTGCACCTCCTGAGCAACCTGCACTAACTAAGGCTAAAGGAATGACAAAAGAGGAAGTTGCTACAGAGTTATAGAAAATAAATGTGGAGAAAAATGAGGCTATTTTATAGGCCTTATTAAAGATCTTGCAGCACATAATTGACATGTTGAAAGATAAATCTGATTTAGTTTTTAATGCTTACAATAAGTTGCCTGAATTACAAGTGGAAGTTAATAATTATGTTCAAATTTTGAATGGATATTATGCAACTTGGTCTGTTAGGGCACCACTCTTTGAAAGATTGGCAGTCGTTCAATCTTTAAGAAATGATATTCCAGAGATAGTTCTGCAGGTGGGAGAGGAAATCAATAGAATTAAAGCCATATTGCCACTTTTTAAAGGCAAAGCAAATCATATAGAGGCTAAGATAGCCTTGCTCAGTTCAGACTCCACTAAATTTATTCCTCCCATTAAATGTGTAGATGGTGCCATTAAAAGCTTTGATCAATGAAGATCAGATTTTGATCTTATTTTGCCGAGGAAAGAGGCGTTTTTAGATGAAAGCATTGAGGTGGATGTGGAAAGATTCAACAAGACCCTGGATGAAGCCATAACAGCAGAGATGGAACTGATCAGATTTGTTGCAGATGTCAAAGCAACAACAAATGCTAGATGGGAGCGACAGAAGGCACAACTGCAACATACTCAGAACTATAAATGGCCGACAGAGGAAGAGGTCGCTGCATGGGATGAGCTTACAAAGCCCAAGAAGATAAAATCCACTGCAGTTGACTTTGATATCTTGGATGATGAATAGAAAGGACACCTGGAGGACCTGACACCTGATCTCAGAGCACAAGGATGATAAGCTATCATTTAAGAATGGTGTAGGTTAGCTTGAAATGGCGGTCATCATATCTCATTAAAACCTAAGAAGCTATCATGAATACTTGCAGACAAAGGTGTCAGTAATCAGCGATCCAGGGTGCAGAACAAACCAAGATAATTTTGTCTTTCCACCGCCTGAGGGCTTATTGTATCTTGTCTTTTATGTTTTGTCTTTTATGCTCTTTAGGGTTAGGGTTTCAACCATCCAAAGCTTGTTGCATTCCCATTAATAAGGGAATTCCAAGATGGTTGAGAGAAAAAAAAAATAGAGTTGTAATCTTATTTTTGAGGGGGACAAGAGATAATAGAAAAAACCAAGTACAGTTGCTACAGAACAGACTTCTGAACTTTGTGTTTGAATTTCTGAGCATGATTTTTCTGATGTAAATTGCAAGTCTTCTTTAATATAAATATACTGCAATTTCTATCTCTTGTTGTTATTGTCTCTCTATTTTTGTATTTACTCTTGTATGTTTTATGTGCAAGGCATTTAAAATATACTAGTTGTTAAGCAACTTCTGTAATTGATTATGAGTTTCTCTTAAGGAGAGAATTAAAATCCTTGTCGTCAATTTTAGGGAGTAAATATATCTGTAGGGATATTGATAGTAATAATATTAGATTGACAGAATAGTTTGTAAGACATCCTATTCGGATTGCAGATTGTATGTAAGGCATACTGTCATATTTCTTTAAATAGATTTGTGGATTTGCATTTAGGACTCTTTTGCCCTTCGGATTTAGGCACTGGTTTGAAGTGTGTTTTTCTTCAAAGTTATCTTTTACAATCTTTAGAAGAATCAAAATTCATTTCATTACCAGTACTTTTATTTTCAAGAATTGTGTTTATACTTTGATAGGGTTGTGTCTGAGTGGTACAGTTCATATTTAGTGATTCCTTAAAGAAAGAATCAAGAGGTTATCCTTCCTTGAGTTGAACTCAGATAAAGAAGAAGGATGAATGTCCTTATGCCACTGTTTCATGCTATTACAATTATAATTTCTATTATAGTACTTTGTATTAGGATAATTTGGGCTGTTTGCAGAGTAATAATGTCTTATTGAAGTAATTTAAAGAAATAATAACATGACAGTGAAGATTTAATCCACCATTTGAATGTTTACTTGAAGCATAGTAAGTCATTGTAGGCAATACCCGCCTGAGTCTTGTGGAGCTCAAAGTAGAAGGAGGATCTTATCCAATCCTCATCAATTAGGCTTTTCTTGCAAACTTGGAGTCCTTTTTAACTGAGAATAAAGCCCATACATTTGCCAAGTTTGATCCCATAAGAAAAATCCCTAACACACCTCATCTTACCTGGATTGATGACTAGGACTACTGCTCGAAGGGCGAGCAGATTTCTTTAAAGGTAGTCTTTCTGACTAGCCTTTGGCATTATTGTGAAAGGGGGAGATTATGACTAGACACTAGTGTGTGTGGACCGGCAGTGTCATTATTTGTTATGGTTTTTGCCATCAATGCCAAAGGTGGAGATTGTTGGCATTAAGGGATGGTAACCGGTAAGATTGCAACTGGTACATGGTAATAAAGGTGTTGTCATTGATTTACAAAAGAGGTGTTGACATCTGAATCTAAGGACACCAGTGTTGGATCTGTGAAGCAAGACAGATACGGATACAGTTGACAACATCCAGTGTCATCAAGGCAACCGGTCACCTAGGGAGAGGCAACTGGTAACCAGTAACAGACCGAGGAAAGGATGCAACCGGTGTAGACAGAGGAAGGAAAGGTGACAGGTCAAGGCTCTTATTTGTGCACAACTTAAGGATCTTTACCTATCAAGTGAAGACTTCATCATGATAGATGAACCAGGGAAAAGTCATAGTCAGGACACAATTATCTAACTCTTTGACTAGGATTTAGTACACAAAATCTGGAAGACTTTGAGTTATCAAGACGATCAGTACAAGGCGCGATTAAAGGTCTTAATGCCAGAGTTTGTGGCATTAAATCATGGAGCTATCTCTTGTGAAGGAAAGCTTTTTGACACGCATCTGTTGTTTTCTTTCATAAATCAGATAAAGCATAGCATGCATCCGATGTTTCCTTAGTGAACTAATACTTAACTGGGTGATGGATCTGAAGGTGATCTTTAAATAGATCGTGCATGTAAAATGCAAATAGGGCAAGAAGTCTATATATTCTTCTGCTTGCCAAGAACATAGTTTGCCCTCATTCTGCCAAAGTAAAGAGTGAACCTGTACGCTGAAGAAGCTAAGGTGAAGAGAAAGGAGAAGAGAGAAGAGTGTGTAGAGAAGCACAACAGGAAAGAAGAACATACCTACAGCAACCGGTGATGTTTCTCAGTTGAGTATAACAGAGATCTTATCAGGCTATGTAAAGTCATTTCTAAAAGGTCAATCCTTCTATTGTTCTCTAACAATTACAATAGCTAAATCCCAGTATTTTGGGGGACATTAACAGGTCCCTTGTACTAAATCCCTTAACCGGGTGACATCTATTCAGGTGTTCTAAGTCCTCTAACCAGGCAGGCTCTAACATGCCTTATTGTATCAAATCCCTTAACTGGGTTGCTGTAATGTCCCCATTTTTTTGCAGGTCATTGATCTGATGGTGCCAGGTCATTATTGTGATCCTCATGGTCTGGCGAGGTGTTTAGAGGGTCTTTGGTGTGAACTTACTATTTATAGTAAGTCAATGGATAGTTCCGATGAGCTTAGATGAGTTAGAGGAGTTGAATGATGCTCTCGGTTTTCATTTCTGGCTTCCGGTTTGGGCTCCAAGAATCTTGGAGAGAGCATCTATTTTTAGTAAGTCACCCCGTCAAGTTCATTTATCATCTTTCATCATCTGGATCAATCTTGTGCAGACAAATTTCGATTCGGACGCCTCTTCAATTGTTTTTGCAAGACGGGTGTTTTATTATTATTATTTAATTAAATTTGCTAAGGTTGCCATTTTTGTTGGTATTATATGCTGGATACCTTAGTGTTATAGCTCGTTGGAACCAGGATGAAAAGTTTTAAATCTTGGGCACAAGAAACAGGGACCTTGCGTGTCATAATTTCATGATATGCGTGAAAAGGCCTTTTTTGGAGCCAAATGAATTAATAAATTATATTATTCAATATGTGCCTAAGTATAAAAAGTGTTTTAAGTGAAAAGAGTGTGAGAGAAGACACTTTTGAATTATAAAAACAATGCTTTGCGAAAGGAAAATCATTTATTGTTGAATTATGATTTTATTGAAGTTTGGAGAGAGACTACTCGACTAGGGTTTTGAGGACTGATTCCTCTTCTGACAATTTGAGCCATTACAGGTTGATGGTGAATTTTGCAGCTGTAGAACTGATTATGAATTTTAATCCAGTGCTGATGTATACTGGATTTATTTGGGAGTGTTTACTGAGAATCTGAATTTGTATGAACGAATTTGCAGCAGTCTTTGGAAGCTGCATTTTTCCTTTAGCATGCTGTGTGTTGAATGGAAGTTACAGTGGTAATTAATGCCAGCCGTATAGTCTTATTGCTGGTGCATAACGGAGACTAGGGTTTTGAGGACTGATTCCTCTTCTGGCAATTTGAGCCATTACAGGTTGATGGTGAATTTTGCAGCTGTAGAACTGATTATGAATTTTAATCCAGTGCTGATGTATACTGGATTTATTTGGGAGTGTTTATTGAGAATCTGAATTTGTATGAACGAATTTGCAGCAGTCTTTGGAAGCTGCGTTTTTCCTTTAGCATGTTGTGTGTTGAATGGAAGTTACAGTGGTAATTAATGCCAGCCGTATAGTCTTATTGCTGGTGCATAACGGATCTGCAGAGAGTTTCAGCTTGCTGGTGTATTGTCTCATTGACGTAAGGCAGGTTTGATCATTCTGGAGCTGCATATCAAATAGTTGCAAGCAACAAGCAGGTTAAAGAGGTTGACGTCATCCTTTTGCAACACATGAATATGATACAGGTTGTGTTTTGATTTCCAGCTAGTGGCGTCAAGTGTTAAGTTATTAAAGGTGCCCAGATTTGTTTTTAATTGCATTTAATGTGAAGTTAAATTGATAGTTGATCAATTTTGATTTTTTGTGAGTAATTCGAGGGTAAATATTTGACTAGTGATTTCTTATCAAGAGGTTAAGATCTGAAATGTATCTTTTAAATTCATATTTGATGTTCATTAATTTCAATATATTTTGTAAGAAATTTAGAAGAGCTATTTAAATTGAGTTAAGAGTTAGATTGTACAAGAGAGCCAGCTGGGCTTTTTAGAGTTGCATCTAACAGTGCATTTGTAATCCTTTAACAAGGAAGGCTCCTAACAGGGTGCACTTCAGAAGAGTGCAAAATTTGTGAGGTTTTCTCACACCGTGGTTTTCACCTGATTTGGGTTTCTACATGATAAATGTTGTGTTGCTTATTGGTTGATTGCTTAATGATATTTTCATACTAGAAGCTGTTTTGCTTACAGTTGTAGTATACTACATCAGATTTGTTTTAAAAGTTTTATAGTTGCTGATTCACCCCTCCCCTCTCAGCACCGGTTGGGACTGTCAGTCTATGTCCAAGGACACCGAATCACCCACCAGGTTATACCCACACCTTCATTTGGCTCTTCTGCAACTCAATTTCCTCTCTTTCCTGACTTGTCACATCCAAATGCCACGCCTAGGGCATCACGACAAAAATCAGGATTTGCATATTCTGCTCCAAAACCACTTGCATCTTGTAATGTACATAGAGACCTACCATTCCGTAGAGAATTGGCCGAATCCAACAGTGGAATGTTAGGTTAGGGCCATTTGAATCCAAAACCTAGGGTTTTCAAGGTTCTTGGGCTAGTCCTTACAAAAATCAATGGATCTTCTTATTATGTGCACCAAATAACTCCAAACTACTTGCAAAATGAAATTAACTCATGAGGTTAAGTTTTCATGGTCATGGATCGAGATGTCGAATCAGTATATGTCCGTACAGTAATAGTAAACAACAAATTATGTAGGAAAAACTTGTCTATACACCAAAGCAAACCCTTCTTATTTTTTCCAAACTTCAAGTTACATCTTGAATCGTCCATAGAGGCCTTTAAACATTCCCATGGACATGTCTCAATCGGCCCACAACTGAAATTTGAATCAGTTAGCTGTTGGAGTTTGAATTTGACAAAAAGTTGTCAATGTTGCTAAACAACATTTTGACAACATTAACAATATTGAGCATTTTTTGCATTTGTCACATTAAAGTGACCATATCACCTTACAAACATCACAATAGGACCTTTAGGATCCTCAAACACCTTTTATAACCATTTGACATGTTTTGGTGAAGTTTGACCATCGTTGACCAACCATGGTCTCTACAGGACTTTGTGACCAAATTGGCCTTATAGCCTTATTACAAACACAAATGGCCTAATTGAGACCTTATTACAAATTTGAATCACAACAAAACAAATTGGAAACATTTCACCAATGATCCCACAGTATCATCCTTGGTGCTCCTGCACTAGCTGGAATGAGCCACTTTTGCCCTAGACGGGCTTCTAGCTTGGAAACTCAGGTATTAAAACTTGAAATCTTCCTCCCAAAAGCCGTTTTGTTCTTTTAGATGTCCTAGACGGGTTGTTTAGAAGCAAACGTAGGTATACATATGTTTTGAGAAGTCATGCAATCGTGATAAAAATCGCCACTAGCCTTGAAGATAAAAAATGCAGGTCCTTGCTCCTTTAAAATTAAAACACATTTTGATATATCATTTACATGTATTGGCAAGGAAAATCGCCGCCCTTGTCTTATGAAAGGAAAATGCAAGCATATGAGAGTCATAATGCGTTTTTATAATCCATTTGCATGTGCTTTTTGACAAAAAATTGCCACCATGCTCTCCTATTTCAAAACGCAAGTATATGAGAAGAGTAATGACACATTTTCAATATGCACTTGCATATGCAATTAGTTACACTTTCAAAGACATGTAATTGAGGCAAGAATCGCCACCAATGGAGGATTAGTTCAAAACACATGTATTAATGGGAGTAATACGCATTTTAATAACCCATTTACATGTCTTAAAAACAAAACATGCTTTTGGGATGAAAATACATGTGCATAAAAGTGTTTATCACATGTAAAGTGGACAAAAACCACCACTTAAGGTATGGACGGGCTGTTTTGACCCTTTTACATGTGTTCACAACTTTGTTTTTAATACATGTATTTGCATTTTAAAATCCCCTCTTTATGATTTTTGGATTAAAAATATTGATGGTGGAGTTTTGAAAATGACTTGCATGTATGAATTTATGTAATACTAAATAAAAACTCCAATCTATTGCACATAAGTACTCATGATTTAAATTTACATGTAATTTATAGCTTTAATGTAAAGATATGTAATGGGTCTTAAAAGGTCCACCATTACATTAGAAATTTATTGAAAACTATATCTAAATCTCATTAAAATCACGTGAAATTTTAAAATGGAGTTTTAAATCCATCTTACATGTAAATGACACTTTATATTCCTTGCAATTATCAATAAAAAGTCCACTAATGAGAGATTTTAATTAAAGAACAAGGATATGTAGTCAGGCCCATAAACCCCACCTATAGAACACTTAATTCCTTAATAACTTTCGTTAGACAACTCCGTTTGAGGCCTAAGATAGCTTGAAATGAGTGAAATTAAAAATGCTACAACCCTAGGGCGAAAACAAAACACAAAACCAAAAAAAACGAAGAAAAGGCTCAAAGGTTGCCAAAAATCAAGTGGCTGCAGTCAGAGAAGAAAAACTTGTTTTGCCAAGCAATAAAATGATTAACTTGATGGAAACCTTCAAAAAGAGTACATAGAAAAGCATGAAATTTAGGACAATTCAAGGATAACGAATTGTCTTTATAATGCACCATTCAGAGCACCAAAACTCAGAGGGGAAACCTACGGATTCATGAGAAAATTGCGTAGGGTTGCCCCAATTTTGTGATCTCAAAATCAGGGACAACAATGACCTAATAATAGAAAAGAACTTAAATGTAAAAAGTAAAAAGGGGACCAAATCAAATAACTGATATTTAATTAATTAATTAGGTGATATGCCTAATTTATTCATACAAGATCCATTCTTTGTTGTTCTCCATACTATTGCTAATGAAGGAAAAAGTAAAACACTATTGATTAATTTCTCTATTACACAATAGGGTAAGCATATCATGAGACAAGTTATGCTTTTTCAATACCATGGCTTCATTAGTGATCACTTTTGAGTTAATTTGATGCATCTACTGTGGTGATGCAATTTAGTGAGCTTGAGTGATAGAGAGTTGAGATAGTAGTGAAGAGAAGAGAAGAAAGATGCAACCATAGAGGAAAAGGAGAGAACATAAAATTACCAAAATGTGCCCCTTTTACCTTTAACACCACCTTTCCTTTCTTAACATGACCTCTATTGAACCTTGCGGCTGCCTTATTAAATCCAACACAGTCCTATATAGGCTGCGATCTGCATTTTATTTGTCCCTCTAACCTTTGTAATAAATTCAAAATGAAAACCTTGAAGTTAAATGCAAATCTCTTCACCTAGGAGCACAATCATGGCTTCTGATATAAAGCCATCACTATTGCACAATTTCACTGGATATCTCACCAATTCAAAGTGCCAATAAGTGGAGAAATTCACAATTTCTCAAGCCAAATACTGCTGCAAACCCTTGTACAAACTCTCGTCACAAAATCAGTAAAATGCAATGTCATGAAATGGTTCGATTTCTACCTCATTGGATTTTATATTTCTAAGTAGAAATTGACCAAGAGTCTTCACCCGTACACTTCACATGACTTACAAATTACTTAGCTTTTGTTACATTTGCTTCTGATGAATTTGAAATATAATATTTAACTATATTTCCCTCTGTAACGTAGGCGCCAAAATCAAACTTTATTAAACAACCATTTAATGCATTAGACCACTTAATAATAAGCTCTAACATAATTATTAATTAAGTGTAACTTAACTAATAATTATTGATCAAATAATTAGCTTATTAATTCCTCCAAATGATCAACTCAAAATCCAGATGCTCACTGCCTAAGTGCCCTGCCAAAAATAGCAACTGGCCAAAATTGACTTACTATAAATAGTAAGTCCCTCAAATCGACCCAAACGGAAAAAATGTAGAGGTAGGATCCTGATGCAATCAATGCTGAAGAGAAGTAATGTCACCTTTGCCAAGAGTAACAGATCAAACAGAGACCTTCAAACCATAACATTAGCCCATGAGGGTCGCAATTATGGGCTAACAACATCAACCATTGACACTGGCTAAAAAGGGGACATTACAAATTTGACACTTATGAATCTAAGGAATGATCCTCAGTTGAAAGGAGATTTCCCAATCTCCCTAAGGTCTCAAGCTGCTAGGTCTTAGAAAGAGTCACTTAGTGGCAAATGAGATGTTGACAAGGGGCTTGGTGAAGAGAGATGGTTATGTCAAAGCTCAAGTAATGGGGAATTATCTAATCCTACCCTAATCAGCTAACAAAGAAAATAAAAAGGGGAAAGGGAAACAAAAAGGGAAGGAAATGAAAAGAGAAAGGAACACTATAAATATGACTCTTCAACTTAGATTTTCGTCAGATCATATCTTGTAAGGGATGAAAATTGGACATCAAAGGCAAGGGAATAGGACACTTGAAATGGATAGGGAGAAAGACGTGAAGTCTAAAACAGCTATAGGGTCTGAAAGACGGATCTCAGATTGGATAGCAGCAATGACCCTATATGGGGACTAAGGCAAAAAATATTAGAATAATTTAGAATCATATTTTATTAATGCTCAATATTGTATCTTAGTATAAATATTAGAATGTTTCTAATATTTAGTTAGCTGTAGCTAGAATAGAATGTTTCTATTCTAGACGATTGTTTCTAACGAAACATCGTTCATCTTCTTGTATATATAGGTCGTTTGATCTTTGTTAATATATCAGAAAGTATTCTACCATCTACTTTTCGTAACATGGTATCAGAGCAATTTCTTTAAATTTTTTCAAAAAATTTATAATTTCTTTCGAAATTATTTGCCCAAATTTTTTTGAATTAATTTCTGTCTATTCCCACATTGTGGGATTTGCTGCTGCTCACGTCTAAGGTTTGTGATTTTGGCCAGTTTCTAGTCCTGTTCAGCCACGTTTTTTTTTGCAAATCTGCCATTAATTTTTGGAGTTTTTTTGCAGCAGATTGTTTTTTTCGAAACCCTAATTTTTTGGGCTCGAAATTTTTTTCTAATTACAAATTCTTGGTGGGTTTTTTGAGAGCTCAACTAGGTTGTCTATTTTTTTTGGGTGCCTCAATTTTCGTGCCTCAATTTTCGAGCCCACGGATCCAAATTTTGATAGCATATTCTTTTTGGGTTTTTCGAGATCTCAAATGGGTTGTCATCAGATTTTTCTAGGGCCTCGATTTTTGTGCCTCAGTTTTTGAACTAGCGGATCCAATTTTTGATAGCATATTTCTTCTGGGTTTTTCGAGCTCTCTTCTGGGTTCTTCTCTATTTTTTTTGGGTCTTCCAATTTTTGACCTTGAAGTTCGTGTCCTTTGAGATATTCACATTTTTTTGGCAAACATGCTATGAGCATCTGTATCAGCAGCCTCAGAAGTCAGCCTCAATTAAAAAGCAAGCTAATGCTGCTAAACACTCAGAGCAGAAATAATTTGCCTTTCATGTCTTTATGGCCAAAATACCTGCAAATCATGTGAAATCTTCTGCCTGGTACATAGATTCTGGTGCCTCTCGTCATTTCACTCACAGGTGTGATTGGTTTGTTGAGTTCTCTCCCTATACTGACTTAGTTATCTTTGGTGGTGGTGAAGAGTACAATGTTGTTGGCAAGGGCAATGTTCAGATACAGTCTGGAGGAAGAAAACTCATGTTCCTCAATGTGTGTTATGTTCTTGGCATGAACCATAATCTTCTTTCAGTTAGTCAAATTGTGAGGCACTCTCCTCAGCTGGATGTTGTTTTTAGTACACATAAGTGCTCGATTGTTGATCGTACTTCTCACACTACGCTTGCTGTTGGCCTTGAGGATCATGGTCTTTATAGGCTTGTGGACTCAGGTGATTCTCTTGAGCCTGCCTTCATAGCAAAATCTTTTGCTATCAACAGTCTCTGGCATCAGCGATATGGTCACTTGAATATTCAGTATCTTGCACAACTTGTTCGGGACGATCTAGTACATGGCCTACCGGATATTCAGACCCAAAATCATCGAGTTTGCGGAGCTTGCCAGGCAGGGAAGCAACACAGGACATCGTTCAAAGATGGTGACTCATGGCGAGCATCTAAGGTACTCCAGCTAGTTCACACTGATATATGTGGTCCTATGAATACTACTTCCATTACTAGGTACAGGTATTTCTTACTCTTTGTTGATGATTTTAGTCGCAAAATGTGGGTATATTTTCTTAAGAAAAAATCAGATGCATTTCCTGTATTTTAGACATTTAAGGCCTTAGTAGAAAAAGAGTCTGGTTCTTCTATCCTTACTCTTAGGTCTGATAATGGGGGGGGGGGAGTTTTGTTCTTCTGTTTTTTCTACCTTTTGCGCTACTCATGGCATCAAGCTTCAGTTTACCACACCACACACCCCTCAGCAAAACGGTGTTGTAGAGCGGCGAAATCGTACCATTACAGAGATGGCTAGGGCTATGCTAGAACATAGAAACGTACCTAAAAAATATTGGGCAGAAGCAATATTCACAGTAGTTTATCTTCTTAATCGGTCACCCACTTATGCAGTTAAACATAAAACTCCTGAGGAAGCATGGTCTGGTCGCAAACCTAGGATCAACCATTTAAAAGTTTTTGGCTCTCTAGCATATGTATGGATTCCTGATGCCAAGCGCACTAAGTTGGATTCCAAGAGTCAAAAGCTTATGTTTACAGGGTATAGTGACACTCATAAGGCCTACAGATTGATTGATGTAAACACTGATCGTTTAATCTTCAATCGTGATGTTGTGTTTGATGAGGAACTAGGACCATTTCAGCTCTCTTCCTCCCCGCAGCATTCTGAGACTCAGCCTTCAGAGACCTCCGACTTGGGTCTTCCTATTTCATGTGATTCATCTGATGAGCGAGCTGATTCTAATGCACTGCCTGAGATCCCTTTGGACAATGCCATTCTTGCTCCTAATCCTGATTTGCTTCCTCATCCAGCTGTCCCTTCTGCATCTAATATTGGCCCCTCTTCTCTTCGGCCTAAATGGTGGGCTAAGACAATCGGTGATCTTCGTCCTGATGACCTCATTGAGGGTAGAACCTCCAGAAATAAAAGCATTCAGCATAACACAGTTAATGTTGCTCTCATGGCTAACATCCACAGTATCTCTGAGCCTCAAACATATGTAGAGGCCAAAGGAATTCCAGAATGGGAACAGGCAATGGATGCTGAGTTCCAAAGTCTTCAAAAGAATCATACCTGGGTTCTTTCAGACCTACCTCTAGGGAAGAAACCCATTAGCTGTAAATGGGTCTATAAGGTCAAATATCATGCAGACGGTACCTTAGACAAATATAAAGACAAATTAGTTGCTCGAGGATTCACCCAGCGAGAAGGCATTAACTATGAGGAGACTTTTGCTCCTATAGCTAAGATGAGTACTATTCGCCTTCTCCTTGCCATTGCAGCTCAGTATGGTTGGAAAGTTCACCAGATGGATGTGAAGAGTGCCTTTCTAAATGGTGAATTGCAGGAAGAAGTCTACATGATGCAGCCTCCTGGTTTCAAGGTTGCCGGTTCAGAACCCAAAGTATGTAGACTCCGAAAAGCCCTCTATGGTCTTAAATAGGCCCCTCGGGCATGGTACATAAAAATTGATCAGTACTTGGTTGCTCGTGGATTTCAGCGTAGTCCTTCAGACAGTAATCTGTATATCAAACACTCTGGTAATGATATTCTCTTTCTTGTTATCTATGTGGACGACTTAATCATTACTGGGAGTTCAGAACATTTGATTTCTGAAGTCAAACGGGATTTGTGCAACACTTTTGATATGACAAATCTCAGACTACTTCATTATTGTTTGGGTATTGAGGTTTGGCAGACTGACAGTAGCATTTTTCTTTCTCAGTCTAAGTATGCCAGAAGCTTGCTTGACAAGTTTCGAATGCAGGATTGCAAACCAGCCTCCACTCGTATGGAGACTTGTCTGAAATTGTCCGCACAATCTAATTCTCCTCCTGTAGATGAAACCCTCTTTAGGCAACTAGTGTGTAGTCTCATCTATATCACTGCTACTAGACTTGATCTCAGCTTTGCAGTCAGCTACATCTCCCGATTCATGACAAACCCCAAGGTTGATCATTGGGTTGTAGCGAAACGTGTTCTGCGCTATGTACAAGGTACCTTGGATTATGGACTTCTTTACACTCGGAGTGCTGCTCCTCAACTCAGTGGGTTCACAAATTCTGATTGGGTTGGCTCCGTTGACGACAGAAAATCTACCTCTGGATATGTGTTCAGTTTAGGATTGGGTGCGGTCATCTGGACCAGTAAGAAGCAATAGGCGAGGGCTCTCTCTTCGACAGAAGCAGAATATAGAGGAGCCGTCAAGGCAGCGTGTGAGGCAGTTTGGCTTCGTCGGATGCTTGCAGATATGCAACTACCTCAAGTAGGTCCGACTCCTTTGTTTTCAGACAATCAGGGTGTACTCAAACTTGCCAAAAATCCAGTCTTCCATGAATGCACCAAACACATAGAACTCCATTGTCATTACATTCGGCAGTTGGTAGAAGATGGATCTGTTCAGTTGCTATATGTCCCTACCTCGGAGCAGCCAACAGATATTTTCACCAAACCCCTTGGTCCTGACAAGTTTGTAAAATTGAGGGGGTCTATTGGTGTAGTTAATAGAATGAGCATTAAGGGGGGGTATTAGAATAATTTAGAATCATATTTTATTAATGCTCAATATTGTATCTTAGTATAAATATTAGAATGTTTCTAATATTTAGTTAGCTGTAGCTAGAATAGAATGTTTCTATTCTAGACAGTCGTTTCTAAGGAAACATCGTTCATCTTCTTGTATATATAGATCGTTTGATCTTTGTTAATATATCAGAAAGTATTCTACCATCTACTTTTCGTAACAAAGAAGAGGAGAAACGCAAAAGGGGTTCCTCGACTTCACCAAAAATTAGGTATGTGGTGCTAGGTACCAATATATTCTAGTTCTTAAAGTAGAATTTACTCTTTGTTTATTGCATATTTTATTAACTTAATGCTTTGTAACCAATGGAAATGCATCTGTCATGAAGGCAATTCATCATCCATCAAAATTTAAAGGCCTCTATATTTTAATCTAGTAATTAATGTTTGTAATTTATTGTCCGTTGCTGGTTTATGAGTAATTGTGAGGTCATAGATGATTTATGTCCTTAGGAGAAGTTCATTAAACACATATTTGTGGTTTTACCATGATATTTAATCTGCTGTTTTGAGATATCCTGGGTTTAAAACACCAGTAAACGATCATATTAGGGTATTTAGTAACAAGTGTAGGTTTCTGTTTATGCAAAGGGTATGGCTAAACTCTGTGATCTTGTAGTGACCCTGCTCAAATCTGACCTCAAAATGCTGATTGGAGGCTCAAGGAATTTCATCAAACAACTCACATGCAAGGGTCATATGACTGATATAACATTTCAGTTTGCTACAATGACTCTTTTCTTCAATTAGCATCAATGAGAATGCTTACAAATGACTCTAAATTGACTAAACAATGTCCTAGCACGAATGTGCAACTTAATTTGACAATAACCAATGCATATATATGATCTAAACATGAGAAATGAACACCTACAGCCAACTGGTATATTCACAAACAGTTGGTATGCATACTAAATCTGAGTGTGAATAATAATATGGAAATGCTTATTGACAACTTATCAACAACCAGCAACCTATATCTCCAACTTGCAATACAAAGACTTAATACAATACTTATTAAATGATTTCTACATGTGAAATATCCACCTACAGCCAAGTGACTTTTTATCAAACACTTGGAATGCATCCATCTAGAAGACTATGAATAATGTTGCTAATCCAAACTAAACTCCAGTATCTGTTTTATAAACCAAAATGCAAAACATTGCCAAGACTCTTGGCAATTTACAACTTTTCTGAAGTTTGCTAATTTCTGAGTACAAAATCAGACTTCAAACATATACAAATATGACATGTAAATGAGCTCCAAACAATGCAAAGAAACCTGGAATGGAGTTGCCTTGGATTGGGGATGAAGTAGCAAACAAGAACAAGGGAGAGTGCACCTTATGAGTGATGGAAGTTGTCTCAGCCCTAGCCGCCCCTGCTGGATATTTCAGACTGCAAAAAATATAATAATAGCAGCTGCAACCTCTAATTTTAATCACCAAACATCATTGTCTATCCTCTAGAAATTGATTGCTCCAATACCCATAAACCAAAAACAAGTGTATGAATTTTAATGAATTTATTTGTGCTTCCCAGCCAAATTCGCCCCTGTTCTAGCAGACCTCAGAAAATAAATATAAATCAGCCTCTAAAGGTCTCCTCCAGCTCCAATAATGATCTCCATCTCTTTAGAAGTCAAGCACTACTAATCAAGACCAAGATCAATGGATGTTGTGGCTGCAATTAGCTAAATCGTGGCTCCCTCAAATTGATATATATGACTGTAATTTATTCCAGAATTGATAAAGATGCAGGTTGAACCTTGAATAACAATTTTGATGAAGTCTCAATACACCAACATGACTCCAGCAATGCACGAATTTATCTCTTCAAATCGATACCACCAAAAATTTGGCCAAAGGCCATAAAATTTGCTTTAAAGTACAAGTAGAAAGTCTGAAGCAACTTCCTCAACTTTGCAATAATTCAAGTGATATTTCACACCCTCAAAATTGCGTACCAATTGAGAGTTTCGTTCTCAATGGCCAAAGACAACTGCAGAAACCCTAGGTCCCACAACCATCAAACATCAACATCAACAACAACAAATCTGGATGATGAGAATGAAGCCCAGGATGCCTATTTATTCTTTTTCTCCACTTTCTCCAGAAACTTCTAGAACATTATTTTATTTTATTTATTAAGTGACTTTATAAGATATTTTATAATTCAAGTCACTTTATTAAATTAATTAAATATAAAGTTACCTTTTAATATTTATTTATTTGATAACTTTATAAATAATTAACTTAATACCACTTATTTATTTAATTAAAATAATTAATTAGTCATCCTCATAAAATATTCATTATTTTGGACAACTTAATTAATTAAATTAATTAAATCAAATTACCTCCAAAACGGGGACATTACAGATCTTGCCTTTGCTTATTTGTTTTTAATTGTCCCTTAAGATCTTAGGGAATACCTTCCTTTTCCTTGGTGTAGAAAAGCTTGAAGTATAGTGGACCATTCCACTATTGTCAGTTGGCCCAAACCTTTTTGTAATTTTCTGATAATACTTACTCAGAAGTGCTTGAGGTGTCCCTAGGAGTGTCTCTAATTGAGTTTGTTGAATTGAAAGTGGGCCTGCAGCAGCAACACGCCTCTATAGAATTTAGGGTGGGCTTGCCATTTTGTTTGCTCCTTTTTGGAAGTTAATGTGATGGTGTCTCTCACATTTCTCTAATTGAATAGTTTGCAAGTTGTTGCCCTGGAGTTCTCTTTTGAACATTTTCAGACATGTTTTTGCACATTTCTATTAAGCCTTGAGCACTCTGCACAATCTTGAGTTTTTGCCTCGATTAGATTAGGATGCACTTCTTGGTCACTTGATTTTGAACCCATGTTGTGAGTTACATGGTTTTTAGAGACTTATCAGCTTAACAAAGCTTGTGCCACTGGTTGGAGCTCTTTTAATCCTTGGTTTTGATATGGTTTGAGTTTGATAAGTTGAGTCACATCCATGTGGATTTGTGAACTGAGATGATCATTAGAGCAAGTGAATATATCTCGAGTATAGACAAATTATAAAGTTTTTTACTTTAGCATCGTCTCAAAATTCCTCCTATATAGTTTGATCTTCCATCTTTTGGCTAACATGCCTTCTTAAAGATAAACTAAAAAGTGAAAAAATAAATGTTCATGCAATTATTTGTGCAACTCTTGGTTTGTTCCTCCTTTTAACTCAGTTTATTTCAGTTGTTTTTTTTTCCTGAAATTAAATTAGGTATTGTTATTGTAAATAATACTTTTCTGATTCTTTTTAATAATTTGGTGATTCTTAGAGAATTTGGGAGAGGAGTTGGTCGAAATGTTCGTGTTAGAATTGAAGATTAAGGTACTTTTGAACGGTGTCAATGGATGCATTTAAAAGTTTGATTACGTCAGATTGTCTTTATATTCTGCACTTTATTCCTTTGTAAAAGTAGATTTCAGTTTAATTTTCCTTGCATGGGGGTTGTTTTGTTCATGTGGTTGGATGGATTTGTGTCCACCATATGTAATTAGCATTTTGTCTTCTCTCTGCCAATAATTCTGACCTATTTTATACTAGAACAGAAGGCTAAGGGAAAAGACATGAGTCATTTATAAAATTCTCTGAGATTTCTGTCATGATCTTTTGATTCTGTCTTTGGGAATATTGTTTTACCAGTTGCATTCTAATTAAACAATGATACTTATGTTCAAGACTTAATTTGGATAATTTTGCAGCGTCTGCTGGTAGTAGAGTTTCATTCCATTGTTTTTAATGAAGCTCAAGAGATGCATCCCATGAGTGCAATGGACTGGAGTGATGAAATTTATTCTGGGGAATTCGACAGTTTGAAGAAATTCACCAATTTCTGTCAAATAGATGGTAGCACATTGCCTTCTCAATTAAATTGGTTGGAATTGGATCAGAAAGTGTGTGGAGTTGCACAGTCAAAAGTTCATCCAAAAAGGGAGGTCTTGCAGGTATATTTTTATCTGACCCTTTTTGTTTTTTAGAATACAAAATAGTGGTATTTTATTCTTTTATAGAACATTATCAGTGAATATGAACTTGAGATTTTCAAGAAACTTTAATATATTGTATTACATGGTGTAAAGCAACAATAAAGTATAGTATATATAGCAATTTACAAGAGCTTCAAGCTGAAGCTAAAGTCTTTTAAGAATAGAAGACTTAACTAAAATAAGAAAAGCAACACCTAAATGACCATTAATTAAAAAATCTAAGAGGCTGGCTAAAATTACCAAAAGATTCTAAGAAACTAAAATAGCAAAATAATCAAAGGTGCTAAAATATTCTAATACCCTCCCTTAATGGTTATTCTATTAACTACACCAAGTTGCCCTAGAAACTTGACAAACTTATCCGAATTGAGAGACTTGGTGATTATATCTGTAGTCTGGTCCTCAGTGGGGACATGCTGCAACATGACTAATCCATCTATGACAAGCTTGCAAATGAAATGACAATGAAGCTCAACATGCTTTGTCCGCTCATGGAAGACTGGATTTTTGACTAATTTCATAACTCCTTGATTATCACAGAACAAGGGAGCAGGTCTTGCTTGAGGCATGCACATTCTACAAGCATCCTTCAAAGCCAAACTGCCTTACCGCGATATTCAACTTTGGTGGAGGAGAGAGCTACTGCTTGTTGCTTCTTTTTTGTCCATGTGATTGCACCTATGCCCAAACTGAAAACATACCCATAAGTAGACTTTCTGTCATCAACACAACCTTCCCAATCTGAGTCTATAAAACCAATGAGTTGAGGATCTGTACTTCTGCTATACAAAATGCTAAAATTAGGAGTGCCCTTCACATATGTCAACACATGCTTAGCTGCAACCCAATGTTCAACATTTGGGGCTGTCATGAAGCGAGAGATGTAGCTCACAATATAGCTGACCTCAGGTCTAGTGGCAGTGAGATAGATGAGGCTGCGCACTAGTTGCCTGAATGCTGATTCATCTATCATCGGTGAATTTGATTTGGCTGAAAGTTTCAACCCTTTCTCTATAGGTGTAGATGTTGGTTTATAATCATGCATCTAAAACTTATCCAACAAATTCTTGGCATACTTTGACTAAAAATGAAGATGTAGCTATTTGTTTGTGAAACCTCTACACCAAGACAATAATGGAGAAGTCCCAAATCTTTCATATCAAAAGTCTGGCACAAATTTTGTTTGACTCACTTGACCAAATGTGCTGCGCTATCAATAATGATGAGATCATCAACATAGATGTCAGGAATAAGAATCTTCCCACTAGCATGCTTGACATACAGATTAGAATCAATAGGACTCCACTAAGACTCTTGATCAATCAAATACTTATCAATCTTGATGTACCATGCACAGGGAGCCTGTCTGAGGCCATAGAGAGCTTTTACCAATTTGCAAATGTAATGTCCCTTGTCGGGACCTTACATAAATTTCACATTTAAGTTTTTTTGCGAACTAATTTTCTGTATCTCCTTTCTTAATCATAGATGAAATACTTATATTTCATCAATAATATATTTGTTTATTTATGATTAATTTTCTTGTTAATTTATATCTTGATATATCATATATATATTTTGATTATCATTTATCTTTAATATTCCCTAGAATTTTTGAATTTGCTTCCTTAAGAATGAACCTGCAAGAAAGATGTTAGCAACAATAATATGGACAAATAAATATGAATAAATAACTAATTAATTAACTATCTACCCCAACTACTAACCCCTCCAAAAGTAAGTCTACTAGATCGGGCTCATAACCTTAATAAGGACCCTTGTGTTCCTTAATTAGATCTTGTCGTCATCCTCTGGAGTGCATCCTTAGGGACTTCCTGAGCAAAGTCTGCCAGGTCAGGCTCATGACCTTATAAGGATCTTTTATAGTCCTTGGCCCAATCTTGCTGTCATCCACTGGAGCGCATCACTCAGGGCTTATAGGCTGACCATAGGTCCATTCCTCTTCTTGGAAGAGGTTTTCTCTATCCAAGGCTTAGTACATATGCATATGTGGGTCATCAGTGTACACTGGCTTAGTGGGGGTCTTAATCCCCCTTCAGAGTTCCTTTCCATTATTTTGTCAATAATTACGTTTTGATAACAAAATTACTTTGTCAATAATTAATGAATTTCATTTATAAATCTGAAATGAAATCATAATACTATTTATGAACTTAAATGAAATTATGCTCTTTTAATATCATATAAATTGTGAATGATTAACTTGGTCTCACACACACACACACACACACATATATATTAAATCTGAATCATTATATTACTTACATATTAAATCTGAATCATTAAAATCCAAATTATATTAAATCTGAATCATTAAAAGAATCTGAAATGGTTGGTATATATATATATATATATACTTATTAACTGCTGTCGATATTTCCTGTGCGCTGATTGCCTTTTTTCTTCTTTTCTATTATCGCTCCTTCTAAGACCATTTTTCTCCTACCCCCTCTTTAAGAGATTGTGAATGATCTCTATATACCTTACGTTGGGAAGAGGAGTCACGTTTGCAAAGGACACATCCCATATCTTTTTGGAATCATCTTTCATAGTAATTTCTAATATCTAATAGCCCGATCAGTTTACCAAAGACACTATCTTAATCATGCCTATTCATTAAAATAGATTTGCACTTACAATCGCATTATTTGCAGACCGTTAGCTATTAGTCATCTTCTTACCGATTGCTGTAATTATCAAGAGATTGCTTATTAATGACTTTATGAAATAGTTGTCGCGTACATAATTATTATGTTGTGCGGTGAATGATTTCTTTCCTCTTTCGTGACTACTTTGTGCAATACCAAATGAAATCAGGGTCTATCCGTGCCCATTTCAAGCATCATTATCTCCATACGCTAAGGTCAGGCCCTCCGTAGTATTCTCTGGTATCAAACCCCCGTTGCTATCTTCCAGACCACCTGTGAGCCTTTATGGATCTGTAATCGTTATCAACCATTAATGATTATTTACTAAGGTATATAGTTTGGAATTGTATTATCTTTATATATATTATAATATATTAATATTTAATTTATATATATTTTAGGTATATGATGATATATCAAATAAATATATTATATGGTTTTATATCTATAATATAGGATGATAATATTTTATTATAATTATTTATAATATTATTATTTTTATATTTTATGTATTATATAATAATGAAAATTATTTATTATATAAGTGATCTTTATTTATTATTTTATATTCTAATTTATTATTATCTATTTATTTAATCATTATTATTTATATTTTATATATTAATTATTAATTATTATTTATTATTAAATCTCTACACGATTTTCTTTATGTCCCTTTTGTAATTTTGTCTTTTAAAGACTTCACAAAATTGGTTGGAAAGAGTTCAAAATATCGTTATCGGCAACTTATCGCCGAGGGCAAAAAAAAATATATCGGGAGATATCGGAGATAAGTCGGGAACTTATTGGCGAACTTCTCGGGAACTTAAAAAATGGCTTAAATTTAATTAGAAATGCATTTTTTTGCAAAATTCAATAAGGAGATTCATCTAATGAGTTAGTAAATGAGTAAACAAACCAAACAAGTTGATCTAGATATATATAAATGCAAATATGTATCCAAATTGCATCCTCATGTGGAATGCTGATGGCTGGTAGCCATAGTCTGATAGTCTGAACTCTGAAGAAAACTAAAAACAACAAATTGTCTTTGTAAAACTATAAGCAAATACATATGCCAAGTACAATATCAAACTAGTCTACATCTTCCTCTTCCCCTTCCCAGTAGCTCTAGTAAAAACTACGGGAGTGGGAGGGGGTCTAGCCCTAGTAGTCCGCTGTGGCTGTGACACCTCCCTTTGCACAACTGGTTGTGACTGGACCTCCACCCTAGATGTAGATGGTGTTGACACTGGCAATGACTCCTCATCATCTGTATCCTCCTCACTCTCACTGCTCTCATGATCATCCTCCTGAATGTCATCCAATCCTGCTGTGACTCCACCCTCCTCCATAGCCTGCCTCTCCAAATCATAGATGTCATCGTTTGTGAACAATGGAGGCTGCTCCTGTGATGTCCAATCACAATACGGATCTATGTCATCCAAATCAAGTGGCCCTGCTGGTGGTAACTCTACCTTTCTTATGCGCAACTTAAGGTTATACTACACATAAACAAGGTCATTGAGGCGTTTCTGTGCTAACTTGTTCCTCTTCTTCGTGTGAATGGCCTCAAATAAGCTCCAATTACGCTCACAACTAGATGAGCTACATGGCTGACATAAGATGCGCAAGGCAAGTTTTTGCAGATTTGGGACATTGCCACCCCAATTTCGCCACCAAGCATCTGCAAGATAAATATTAAAGAGTTAGAAAGCAAGGTGAAAACATATTTTAGTAACTTAGTTTTTATCTACTTAGCATGCATGTGAAAGACACCAAAAATCCAAATATTGTACCTGGGGTTTGAGTCTGTCTTCCTCTTCTTGCCAAGTTTGAGGAGAATAGCTTGCCTGTTGCATTCTGATACACTTCCATCTTGGCCACAATGAGGTCTCTCACCTCAACCTCAGGTACCATCCTTTGCATGCATTCAGTGAAGCCCTCCATGACCTCTCCATTGGGATCCCCGTAGGATGGAGAGAAGCGAAAAGAAGGGTTGAGGAAGTACCCCGCTGCATGAATGGGTTGGTGGAGCTTATTGTTCCACCTCCTATCAATAATTTCCTATATGGGGTCAAATTTTAGGCTGCTCCCCTTGTAGTGATTTTTAACAACCTCTTTGGCCCTATCCATGGCCTCATAAAGATACCCCATTGGGGTTTGAACCCCATCTACCAAGCGGAGAACTCTAACCAAGGGCTCTGTCATCTACAATTGAAAAGTAGATAAAGATTATCATTAATTATAGACTAGAGTTCCAAATTAATAATGAAAGACTTGATTATTGGATACAAAAAAATAAATATTCAACTTTTGAAGTTTCAAAGATACCTTCACAATTTTTGTAGCTTCATCAAAAAAGTGGTTGTCAAAGACAATGTATGCAACACTTTGACCATCAACCTTCTTTGAATAACTTGAGTCTAACCATGGTTGACTCACAAACATTTGCTTCAAAGGATTCAAAGAACTAAGAACACTTTGCAACGTTAAGAAAATCGTTGCAAACCTTGTAGCTGTAGGTCTAACCAACTCCTTCCCATGGGTGAATTTTCTCATCAAGTGGAGAACCCAAGGGTGATTGTAGATATATTTTGTTATCTTTCTTGCATCCTCTACAATCAATTTCACCCAATCCAATTTTCCTATGTCCTCCAAAAGAAGGTCAAGGACGTGCACTGCACAAGGAGACCAAAAAAGTGTGCTATACTTAGCTTCGAGGATCCTACCCGCTGCCACATATGCCGCTACATTGTCGGTTATTATTTGCACCACATTAGCAACCCCCACCTCCATCACAACTTGCTCTAACATTAGAGCCAAAGTTTCAGCTGTCTTTATCTTGTCTGAGGCATCCAAGGATTTCAAAAAGACCACTTGATCCTTGCAAGAAACTAAAAAATTGATGATGGTATGGTTTCTTCCATCCGTCCATCCATTTGAAAGTATAGAGCAGACAAATTGTTTCCATTGCAATTTTTGGTCTTCTACCACATCATTGGCCCTAGTAACAACATCTTTGAGCAATCTACAAGAACAAAATAAAAATAACATTAAGTACACAACTTTGTTTAAAAAAATTACATTCAACAAAAATAAGTAAATTGTAAAACCGTAAAAGTGAACTAACCTCCCACTCAAGTCTGTAGGAGTAGGTGCCTTGTAGCCCTTTCCCGCTACAGTGATTCTTGTCACAAAATTTAGCCAATAGGGACTTGCTGCAACATTGAAGGGGATATTGTTAAAATACAAAAAATCAGCACATTAAATGTCAACTTGCCGATGCACATCGCTGTTCCACCCACTACCCTCTAGTGATGGTTGTGCTCCAGGTGTGTTTCTGGGCACAAAAAAATTATCTATAGAAGATGTGCGTGGTGCTGGTCTACTAGAACCAATGGAAGTGGAAGGCGAAGACAAGGTAGATTTGCGGATCCGTGGGCCACAATGAGAGCCCACTATGCCCTCAAGTGCTGCTTCATCTTCTTCAAGGGTGGATGGGATACCTGGTCACAAATCACAACCCACATTATTTCATTATGATCATTGTTATAAACTTATAACTTATAAACTTATAGGCTTTAGCAAAATCTAAACTGTTGAGGTGATTATAAAATAATAAATGATTCTTAAAAATGAGACAGTGTGAGATACCTTGCGAATTAGAAATGGCTGCCCTCATGGCCAATTTTGCCCTTTCCCTTTGCAACTTTTTCTCTTCTTGGGCAGCGAGCAAGGCATTCATCTCTCTCATTATTTCTGGGGTGGTGGCGTCACAAACCTTTGTGTCACGCTTTGTGATCCTTGCTAGGTGGTATTTCAAACGAGATATGCCTCCATTAATTAGTTTTTCACATTTTATGCATATCATAGTATTGTATTCGAGTTGTTCAAAAGCATATGCCCATGCCTTGTCTCTAGCCCCTTTAGGGTGTGTTCCTACATATCCCAAAAGACATGCATCTACTGGGGCACTGGCAGACCCTGCAGCTGACCCAGTTGTAGAGGAATCCCTATTTGCCATTTTGATGAAGAATCAAACTACACATTTTACATACAAAATGAGGGCACAAATTTAGAAATTTAAGAAAGAAATTTAGAAACAAACTAAGTTAGTTTAAAACTTTAAATAAGTTTAAACATAGCTGAAACTTGAAGGAAAAAACCAAAAAACTTGTAAGGTTATGAAATTTTTGAGAAAATATGAAGTTTTTGAAAAAACTATGAAAAATTTGCAAAAATTGCTAAAAAATGGTGTTAGATCTTATTCATTATGTTCTAAAACAAGTTAGAGTAGATTGGAAATGATATTATATAGTTTGTATAAACTTGAATGCATTTAATACAAGACAAAATGATTTTAAAACAAAAGGGAAAGAATTTTGAAAACTTACTTGTGAATTTGAATTTTCTTGAAAATTCCCTTCGAATCCACTTCGAATCCACTTCGAATTGATCTAGAATGCCTCTAATGTCGATCTTTCTCCTCCAAAACCCTTCTTAGTTTCTTTCCTCTCCAAAAAACTCACTGTCACTCAAAAAAATAACAGACTGGCCCTTTTGCTGGCCGCATGTCTTTTATCCGGGTGCGATAAATCGCGATAAGTTCATTACTTATCGCCGATATATCTCCGACAAATGCAACTTATCGGCGGTAAGTTGATAGGCGATAAGTTGACAAGTAATATCACCCGGCCGAACTTATCGCGTAAGTGTACTTATCGCCAATAAGTTGGCGACATTTTGATCTATGATGAGGATATCGCCAATAGGCTTCAAACCAAGGGACATGACAGCAAACTTGGTGTTCTTTACTGACAACTTGGAAACTTGGAAGCTATCATGTAGACCTCTTGTAAATCACCATTGAGGAAAGCATTCTTGACATCCATTTGATGAACTCTCCATCCAAATTGAGATGAAAGAGGGAGAACAAGACGAATGGTGCTCATTTTGCCTATGGGGGCAAATGTCTCTTTATAGTCAATGCCCTCCTTTTGTGAAAACCCTTTAGCTACTAACCGTGTTTTTTACTTATTAAGTGTGCTATCAGCCTTATATTTGACCTTATACACGCATTTGCAGCCAATGGGCTTCTTCCCTAATTGAAGATTTGACAACAAGTGTTGTTGTTCAAGAGACTCTAATGTTCAATTGCCATAGCTTGTTCCCATTTTGGTATACCTTTAGCCTCTAAATCAAGGTTACCCCAAGTTTCCAGGATGGGGACGGTGGGACGCAGGGGGACAGGTTTCCGAGACGGCAAATTTTTTTGCCGATTTTGGGGATGGGGGGGGACAGCAAAGGGGACGTCTATATAAATATAGGGAAATTTTTAAATATATAAGGAAATTTGCAAGTATACATTACATTCATTTGAAGTTATGGACAATGTATGCCATTTAAACATCATAGAACCTCAACATACAACATTTCAATGCCATTTAGTAAATACTAAATAGTAAAAGTAAAACTATAGTCTAACTCTACTATGCATTCATAAAACAGTAAATTGGAAATTTGAAATTTCAATTCATTGTCGGATTGTCAATATGCATATGATAACAAAAATTTAAGTTTAACATAGAAAAGTAAAGCTGAAAATGCCCAAAGGCTTAAGTGCTGCCATAAAGTTTCATCATCGTTTCCAACATAGAAATCAAAGTATAGAAAAATGAAGCACAGTGCTGCTCCTATTCTTCTGCTGCCAACACGGCATCAAAATCAGAGTTGTTTGAGTCATTGTCACTATCATGTTGCACTGGAAATTTACTCTCATCCAATGGAACCCCAACCAATCCCGGTGCTGTCTCATCCTCATCAATCTGGGCCACATCTTCAGGATCAACATCCCACTGTAAAGCTGGACTCTATCTATACTCTGGAGTTTGACGATCCTGAAGTCGAAGAGCACTATGCACAACCACTAGCTTTTCCACTCGTCTAGAGGTAAGCCTATTCCTCTTGAGGGAATGTATAAAGCCATATGTAGACCAATTCCTCTTTGCGGCTGAGGAACTAGCTACATGTGCAAGGAGGCGAGAGGCAAGCACTTTCAACTCTAGTGTATCCCTCCCATGCCATGTCCACCATCCAATAGGATCCCTCTGTGCCAAAATCACTCTATCCAGCCTTGCCTGTGGTTTGCTCAAGTTTGGGCCACGAAGTTGTGTGAAGTCAAGGAACTGTGTGCGAAGAATGGAGGCCTCTCGCCTTGGATACATCTTATCAATGGCTTGTGTGAAGCCATCTAATACCTCAGGATCATCACATGGGAGGGCCCTTCCATCCAATTATGCATACCATTTGGGATTTAGAGCGTAGGCTGCCATATGAAGCGGGGTATTCATTATGCTCCACCTCCGCATCACTAGGGCTTCCTTGTAAGAGTTGTGTTGAACATACTATTGAATTTGAAGAAGGGGCAAAACCTATTATTACCACACCCAACTAACACCCAAGAAAATATAAAGAAGAAATAAAGAAAACCATTAAGGAATTATTGGAAATGGGGTCATATTTAACCTAGTTCTAGCCCCTTTTCTTCCT
Organism: Chamaecyparis obtusa; assembly: GCA_027943335.1. Lineage (NCBI taxonomy): Eukaryota > Viridiplantae > Streptophyta > Pinopsida > Cupressales > Cupressaceae > Chamaecyparis > Chamaecyparis obtusa. The sequence continues at coordinate 2,673,296 of BSBK01008882.1, read as the reverse complement.
TTTTAGTGTTAGTAGAAAATAAAGATGGTACCATAAGGACGTGTATAGATTGTAGGGCCCTTAATAAGAAAACCATCAATAATCATTACCCCATTCCTAGGGTAGATGAGTTAATTGATGAACTTCATGGGGCAGTGTTCTATAAATTTGACTATGTTTTTGGTATCGTCAATCAAGATGAGGAAGAGGATGTCCCAAATTAGCCTTTAGATGTAATTTTGGGCATTTTGAATTCCTAGTCTTACCATTTGGACTAATTAATGTCCCTACTACTCAATCTTGCATGAACCACTTTTTTAACAAACAATTTAGAAAATTCCTCTTGGTGTTTTTTTATGGGATTAATTAATAGCAAAATCTGGGAACACCACTTAAGCCACATTGATGAAGTATTGCGAATACTTGAGCAACAATTGTTATTTGCTACAATGTCCAAGTGTGAATTTGGAATCGATGAGATTTTATATATAGGGCACAAAGTCAATTCCCATGGAGTTGGTGTTGATCTTTTCTGCAATGGGGTTGAACAAACATGTGATAGAGCTTAAAACATTCCAAACAATTTTCATACCTTGTGGGTCACGCTACTTGGCCACATGAATATCTTGGATTTGAAGATGGAGAAGAGGATCAAGAGCAGGCATCAAGCTGACAAGGAGAATACATTAATTTGACTTGTATCTTTTCATTCACATTACAGTAATAGTAGTTGGTCATAGTATATGCTTGATACAACAGTTCAATAACTAGACAAATCTTATATAAAGATAATTGGTAATGTGCAAATTGGATGTGAGTTGTAGTTCTTTGAGGACAGCCAACTTATTGATCTTGAATAATGTGTAGCCAATGGAATACAAATTATTAGTATCTTTAGTGATAGGAAAAGATACATTGATTGGGGACATATTGTCAATAACATCCATATCCAATTGGTGAATTTCTCTAAGACAGAATCCTTTCATATGGTTTTTTGTCTAGTCTACTTATTGTTTCAAGCAAAGTCTTTCACAAGATCGGATAATGTAGACAAAAGGCCACTTTTTTCAGCAATACCTACTATTGGAGTACAAGGAGGGCATGAAGCACTTCAAAAGGGTTGATTTTTTTCCTAATGTCAAAAGTCAAAGATTTAGTGAATGGGAACCATGTTCACATCTCAGAGAGGGCTAGGATGGTCATTTTAGAGTGGGTTGGTTGGTGTATCCAATTTCTCATTTTCACCTAGATTAGGGTTTGTGGTTTTGATTCAAATCCATATAAGCTGTCATAGTATTTGAATGATCATGTAGTCTTGATGGAATATTGCAAGCATTTGATCATGCCATGATTTTTGTAGGAAGAGGCACTAGGATGGTATGCTCAAGTATTTCCAAATCTTCATGTGAAATGAAATGGGCAATTGTGAAGATTTCAAGCACCAAGGTTGTGTCATTCATATGTAAGAGACCTTCATTTGTACCAAAGATTGGAAAAGAAAAACTTTATTGGAGGTGTAAGGTTGGAAGGCCAAGGAAGTGGTAGTGTAGAGGAGCTTGGAGCTGAAGAGGGAATCACACAATTTTGTAGTGCTCACTGCTCACATTTTGACCTGCCAAGAGCTGATTTACAATTATGCTTTGTAGAGGGATGAACATGATATTGTTGGGTGTAACTTTGAAGCTAGAGAGATGTAGAATGGTGATGGAGACAAAGAAGCAACAGGCCACTCTTAAGTCAATGAAGGAGAGACATACACAATTACTTTTCATTGTCAAGCCATTTGCCTACCCTGGAAATTGTGAATACCATCTGTAGTAGAAGTCAGTTGATGCTAGGGTTTGACCCAACCCCATGGAATCTAAAATGCTTTCCAACACATCCTTTTGCTTTTTTTTTGGAACAATGGAAAATGTTAGATATGCAGGTCATTGATCTGATGGTGCCAGGTCATTATTGTGATCCTCGTGGTCTGGCGAGGTGTTTAGATGGTCATTGGTGTGAACTTACTATTTATAGTAAGTCAATGGATAGTTCTGATGAGCTCAGATGAGTTAGAGGAGTTGAATGATGCTCTCGGTTTTCATTTCTGGCTTCCGGTTTGGGATCCAAGAATCTTGGAGAGAGCGTCTATTTTTAGTAAGTCACCCTGTCAAGTTCATTCATCATCTTTCATCATCTGAATCAATCTTGTGCAGACAGATTTCGATTCGGATGCTTCTTCAGTTGTTTTCGCAAGACGGGTGGTTTATTATTATTATTTAATTAAATTTGCTTAGGTTGCCATTTTTGTTGGTATTATATGCTAGATACCTTAGTGTTATAGCTCGTTGGAACCAAGATGAAAAGTTTTAAATCTTGGGCACAAGAAACAGGGACTTTGCGTGTCATAATTTCATGATATTGGTGAAAAGGTTTTTTTGGGAGCCAAATGAAATAATAAATTATATTATTCAATATGTGCTTAAGTATAAAAAGTGTTTTAAGTGAAAAGTGCGTGAGAGAAGACACTTTTGAATTATAAAAGCAATGCTTTGTGAAAGGAAAATCATCTATTGTTGATTTGATAAATTTATGAAGCTTCTTGGCTGTGAGAAATGGCTAGGGTTTTTATAAGGACGGATTCCTCTTTCTGCAATTTGGATCATCACTGATTGATGATGAATTTTGCTACTGAATTCTGAAAATTCTTACTGAATCTCTGGATATTGATCTTGATTCTGAGGTAAATCAAGAGTGAGAAGATTTGAGCAAATTCTTCAAAGCTGGAAATTAATACATTCTGAATTTCGAATTATACATCTATCGATTTCTTCATGGAGGCTGGATTATCTCCAATGGTTATCGAATTTGATTGAAGGGAGACTTGCGGTTGAAATGTAGGGGCAGTGTTTGTTTTGCTTAAGCTGCGATTTAGTGTAAGGAAGGCAGCGTAATGATACAGGGCCACATTTTATTCATTGGCAGCCGTACAGAATTCTGCAAGCTCTGTATGGAATTCAGAGCTGTAGGTATGTGTTGATGGCAGCTGGAAATGCACTGAGGGTTCGGTGTTAATTGTTTCAGCGATCAGAATCGGTGTCTTATGTTGGATTGGTTGGGGATTGTCATTAGCAAAGGAGAACCGGTTGTGTGTGTGCTGGCGCCAATTCACACTTGGCTGCAAATTCCTTCAGGCAGCCGTACATTAATTAAGGTGCTCTAGTAGTTTAAATTGTTGTGTACTCGAATTCATTTATGGTAGATAAACAATTTGCCGATTTCTTGAAATTCAATATTCTCTATGTTGCTGTATGTTATTCTACATGAATTGAATATAAGTTTCAATATTTTAAAAAACAAAAGACAAGAAATTTCCAGAATTTACTCCAAAGGGTTTGAATTGCATTAAAGAACTACTTAGGTTCTTTACAGTCCAGCCATTTGCCTACCCTGGAAATTGTGAATACCATCTGCAGTAGAAGTCAGCTGATGCTGGGGTTTGACCCAACCCCATGGAATCTAAAATGCTTTCCAACACAGCCTTTTCCTTTTTTTTTGGAACAATGGAAAATGTTAGATATGCTAAATGTTTACGGTTACTATTTAGCTTGGGGTAGTGGCATGGGTTTATTTCATTTTGTTTAGTTTATTATTTTCTTCCTACACCTAGTTTAGTTTGATTATGCTTGTCTTAGATTGAGTCATAAGGTGAGAAGTGTTTTATTCTTCCATAGGAGTTTCTCTTTCCTCTTTTAGGGATTTTGCAGTTACATTTCCAATTGGCTCACTTTCCACTGCTCTCCCCTTGAGTTTCTTATAAATGTACTCATTTTCTTCCACTTAATGCAACTTGATTAATAGAATAACCTTGTTCATTCTATTTGATTTTTGTATGATGGTTTTAGAATAGCGTTTGAGGCTAATACTTAGGCATTAGGTTGTGGTTATTTCTTGCTATCAATTGGTTTGGTGAATTTGACCCTTGTAATTTGGTCAATTTGTACTTATTTTTTGTGGTGAGTTCAACGCATCAACTACAAGAACAGTTTTGTTATATTCCACACCACACAAATGCTTAGACTTATTTTCCATTTGCCCATAGAACAAAACATTATTTTCTATCCTAATGTTTATGGATTATAACAACCTGTTTTATTTTCTCATTCACTGATACTTCTTTTACTGATCGTTGATTGTTTATGTTCATAACAAAGTCTCTTATTGGCAGGTATACTTAACAACCTGGCTTGCCGAAGTCAACATTAAGAATTCTAGGTAACATTTCAATGTGGAAAGCTGGCTAGCAATGTCATTTTTTCTGTAATAAAGAAAATTATGAATGCATGAATCGAAATCGATGAAATGAACTAACCAACTATGGTTTAGTTCTTATATATTACTCAAAATAGTTTATTTGTATTTGCAGTTGTCTAGGGTATGTTCTAGTGTAAATAAAAACTGGATATATATAATTTTCTTCTTTTCTTTGTATTTTTTTATGAATTCAAATATTTTTTAATAATCTATTTTTCTTCTTATGGATTGATTATAATAATATCAATAATACGTAATGCATATTGATTATTTGGGATACATACATTGGAAATATCTCTTGACTTGGGGATGGCAAATTCATGTGTGACTTATAGGACTTTGTATGAGCGATTTTTTAATCTGTATTTTGAGTCTTGACAAGCCACCCAATTTCAACCTATTGTAGTGATCTTATTTTCAACTATTAATATTATTTGTAAATCCTGTCAAGGTGACTTGATACAGATAAATTTGGGGAGAAAAAAAGATTTGTTAAGGCTTCTGTTGCTACCAGTTTTCTGAGTTCCTTGAGCTGACTCATGTATTCTTTTATATTGGGATGGCCTCAAGCTAAATTAATGCTTGCAATTGATGTCAACAATGTCTTTTTTGTTTGTCCCATGAAGATGTAGAAAACACACACACTTATACTGAAACGGGGGTGAATCACTTTAAGACCAACTTTCTCAGTTTTTAATATTAGCAAATCTCAAAGCAAAGAACAAAGCATCCACACAATTAAGATCTAACAAAAGAAGACAAGATGCACACAATTTTACGTGGGAACTCTAGCAAGAGAAAATCATAGCAAAATATTGCTTTTATATTAGAAACTTCTTTGCAGGCACCAAACACAGAAGACACCAATCCCGTCCATTGAGCACCAACTCAACAAGGGACTCCAATCTCTTGAGTAAGAGTCTCCATGCTCAGATTCTTGCAAAGTAGAAGGCTTCAACCTTCAAAATATAGAATAATGATGATGTTGTTCAGTCTGCTCTCTAGATCCCTTCAAGGATGTCAAAAAAGCCTGCCTCAAACTCTTCTCTTAAATCTGCAAGATTCTCCCACTTAGATCTGCGAAAAATTCTTCAATAAATGCTCTCAAATCTGAGATTTGTCTCAACAAAAATGAATGAGTGATAAAATGAACTCCGAGTGACCTCTATTTATATCTCTCCAAATGCAACCTTTCATCAAAGTTTATGGCCCATGAACTAGGTTGGCCAGCAATTTTTTGTTTATTTAAAATGCCCTTTTCTAACTAGGCCAGCCAAAAAGTAAGTCGCGAAAAAGTAGGTTGGTCGAAAAGCAAGTCTTGAAAAAATAGGTCAACCAAAAACCAACTTGAGAAAAAATAGGTTGGCCAAAAAACACAAGAAGATATCCAAAATAAAATATTATATCTGCCTTTATAAACCCGAATGCCATTGATTGGCCCTTTGATATCAATGATAATATGTCCAACATAAGAGGTACTTAGTTTTAAACACATTGAATTGACGAGTGTCTATTTTGTAATGCCTAGGATTTTGTTCGGTTTATATATTGTTTTTTCAACTATAGCGACAATTTAAGGATATTGGAAAGTGTAATGTCCCCTTTTTGGAAAGGTTAGGAAAGCCGGGACAATTACTTCAATCTCCCTTTCTACTATGTCAATTAAATACTTATTTAAGAAAGTAATGGAAGATAAATCAAAATCAATTGTGAGTCCTGATATAATCAATCTAAATGTGTGCAATTATATGTATCAATGTATCAATGTATCAACAACAATGTCTGATATATCTATTATGTAGTATGCTATGTAATTGATTCCAAGAGTTTCCACTATGGAAAAGCCATTAAACTTGGTGGAAATCTCTGTCCTAATGCTGCCCACACTACTCCAAAGGAGAGGTTCTAGTTTTTTGTTTTGTAGAAGTTATACTTGGCTGAGTGCTTCATTTTGCAGGATGACAGTCATAAAACAAGTTTGGATGGTGTATGCCCAATAGGCCCAAGAAGCAATGTACCTAGCTTGAATAGATTTGGATCAGTGTCTGTTTGTTTGAATTAGTCCTTTCTTTGCATCACGGCTTCACTATAAGGAGTGTTCCCCCCATCAAGATTTACATTAATTATGAAGAAGGCAGACCATACGAGAGATGGCGTCTACCTTGATATAAATATATAAATCAACTTGTTTTGGACTGACCTAGGTGCAATCACCAGCGAAGGGATGAGAAAGGCTTTTAATTTATTTTCAAATATTTTCTTCAATGAATTTTCAAGAAGGGCCAACTCAATGGCTAGCGCACCCATCAAGGAGGATCAAAAACAAATAAAAATATATATATTGTTTTAACAGGTCAACCTCTTTGAAGAAGTATAAATTTTGGCATTGGAGGCATATATAAACAAGTTCTTTGGAGGTCTTAAACCAACCATTCATTGCATATCTCTTCAATAAAGAGAAGACAAAGGAGCAGTTTTGGAGTAGATCTGGACCAGAGTATATCAGACTTTATTGCAGATCCTGGAGCAGATTATATCAGATTTTATTGCAGACCTGGAGCAGACATAAGCACAGTTCTGAGGATACTTCCTTAATGATTTTGGAGCAGAAATAAGTACGGTTTTGTGGGAGAGTTATAGCAGTTTGTTGGAGCAGATTCTCAAGAAAGGAGTGGGCAGATTGTTGAAGCTCTTCAAAGGATGTAGGGCAGATCCATCAATACCATCATCATCCTACATCTTGAAGTTTGGAGCCTTCTACTTGATGAGAACCAAGGTTGGTGTCTTTTGCTAAGTTGGAGCTCAGTGGAGGGGATTGATGTCTCCTATGGGTTGCAGCCTATGAAGTTGTAAGAATTTATATATAAAAAGCAATAATTTGGTGTGGTTTTCTCCCACGAGGGTTTCCATGTAAAATAGTGTGTGCATCTTGTCTTCTTCTTGTTACCAGAAATCAATTGCAAATGTAATCCCATTGCTTTCAAAAGTATGTGTTTTCCAAATGCATCGATCTCTTGTATATATACATGGCAAAGACAAGAAGAGACATGTCCCTTCATGGGACATGTCTATTCATTAATCTAATCTATTAATTTAACTATATAGTTATTATAAGAATAAATATAGATTAAATTTATATATATATATATATATATATATGTATGCATATTAATGTATAAATAATATCAATTATTATATATATTAATATATGTATATATAATAAATTATTTCTTATAATAATCATATACATCACAATAAACTCTGTGAGTATAGATATAACCTAACTTGTGATATGATATATCACCCAACTCGTGATATAAGTAATTTACATATCATATAACTCATGATAAGAGGTCTCACATATCTCATGAAGACAAACATCATATAACACGTGATGATAAGTATCACATAACTCGTGATAAGAAGTCTCACATATCTCGTGAAGACAAACATCACATAACAAGTGATGATAAGTATCACATAACTCGTGACACTTAAAGGATGATATGCTCGAGAATATTACATTCTCCTTATACATCCTAGTTATGGTATGTGCACTGACATTACGTCACATAATGTCTACCATAACAGATCATGGCACATCCATGAATGATATCAAGTCAGCATGATATCAACATTAGAAGATCGTCATCTTTATAATGTTTGAATACAAGTGTTCATTTCCAAAAAATCGTCACCTTTTAGAGATAAACACAGGGGGTAGAGCCCATAAAGTCATATATCAACACATATGACAAAAGAAGTTTACACATAAAACATCTTTTATATATATATATATATATATATATATCAGTATAGATTACAAAGCAAATTAAAATTCAATCATACCAAGTCCTTTCCTGAAGTGTTCAACTTTCACTCTGGTAAGTATGTTTGTTGTCTGATCTCCTATACTGATATATTCCAACTGGATCATGTTCCTATCCACCATATCTCTCACATAGTGATTAGGAATCTCTATAAGATACACAATAATGGATCACTGATGTTGTAACTCCATCCTATGAATCACAGTCCTCTAACCGCTGATCACTAGAGAATCCATCTCCATTGTTGACTCCCTTTGAACCAATATGACTAAATTCCTTGGAGATCAGAATGAATTAGATACTCTAGATGCTCCTTTTAAACTTTAAGGTCTTGTAACAACCTCTTGACCTCCTCGTCCAAGGTTGCTTTTAGATGAACTATCAGACTCCCTTTGAATCTAATATCAACCTTCTGCCAGCAAGTCGTGTCTTTGTTCTTTAGTCTGCATCAAGCTCTTTTCTTGAGTGCCCTTTGATCCAATCAACTTATCCATCTATCTAGGAATATCATGACCTAGATATCTGCATAAAGGCCTTCTAGCCCACATACATGAAACTAAATCATTTGAATTGCAATCCTTTGGCTTTTTATAGTTTCTTGGTCACAAGGAAAACAATCTTGATATGGCCTTCCCTTCTAAATCAGAATGATTAAGATCTTTGAAAATCAATTTTGGGAGATCCTCTAGTGACTCCCTCTGTTTTGAAAACATACATGGTCCCAATCATGAAAATATCTTGCTCCAAGAGACTCATCATTTGATACATGATTATTTATACCATGTTGAAATTTTGATCATAACATTGTTCATAGGAGTAGTTTCTCGTACACAAATGTACTTGTCTGATTTCATAGTAACATGAGTAAATGTAATAAACTGTGGATTTATCCCTAGGCTTGGCAACACCAAACATTCATGATAATCTAACTTCCATCTGAAGCTCCAAGTACATGCATCAACCTCCTAACCTTCTTGTCCAAGGTTGCTTTTGTAAGTTTGTCAGACTCCCTCTGAATGTTATTTCCCCCTCTTTGAAGAAATGCTTTCAATGATCAACTAAGTCCCATGACTGCAAGCATCAAGTTCTTTCTCCTTGAATGCAATCTTCTATGCTTCTTGATTTGTCCTCAAAGCACTTCAAAGAGAGATTACAATTAGTTCATAAAACTAAACTATCCTGAAGGGAAATATCAATGATAGAAGCATAAAAGGTTTACTTTCCCGATCTTATAGCATGAATTAATAACTCAAAATTCATAAACATTATTCAAGGGTAGAAAATACTTATCTCTTATTGTTAACTATTACTACCCTCTGACAATTTCTTCCACCAACTCAGTCTCCTTTGTTTGTAGTGATTTTTAACAGGAGTGCTTCTTATTTTTCCACACTTGCAGTGTGTAATGTCTTTTTTAGGGATTTTGGCGATAAGGATAACTGTTTTGTCCACAGTTATGTCGACCAATTTGAATCATTATTGTGATCCTCCTGTAGCTAAATTCAACACCCCCTCTTAGCTAGGGAGGAATCCAATTCAAGTTATGTCATCATGTATTACTATGACTTATTATTATATTTACAATCATGTCTATGGTTGTCCATTCGCTTTTGCACACCGTTGATAACAAAGTGTAGGTCGCTCATTTCACATTAGAACATACTTGCTACACCTAACCTCTGCAACTTCCTCCGTCATTGATTGTACATATTCTGAATCTGATATCCGGAGAACATCATTCGGTGGATGCTTAGTCACAAATTCGGTGGATGTATTCGCATCATATTCTAAGATCACATATAGTATGCAGCCAACAATAATCCCTATATACATTCAAAATGTACAATAGATCGATGTAGAGACACACACTCCAATCTAACTGCTTTCAAATGCCTAGCGGAGAGGACACGACGTTGCTAAATAGCTATCCTTCCAAGAATCATTTCAACTTCGAATATGTTCAACCAAGAAGAAGCAAGAGTATGGGATCTGTAACGCATTTCTTTCCCTACAATGTTTGATCAAGTGCCGCTATAATTGATTTGCACAATAGTTATCTATCCATTGTAAATGTGTCATTGAACATTGATTACCAAAGATTTTTCAAAGCTTCACGGGAACAAATATTTGGTTCGAACTATAATGTTTCCTTATAATCATAATGCCATTTACAAGGAACTCAAGACCCATAATTATTTGACAAGCCCACTATAGAAATCGATGATATATTTTATTTTTAATGTAATTTTCCCTCTGTTTTCAGACTTCATAAGCATACTTAACCTTTAAAAGATAACTTCAATATGCTCCAAGACAAGGCTTGCAAATTAAATTCATTGATTATATAAGCTACAAATAATCACTCAAAACCTTCCGCCAATATACATTTATATGGCTTGAATTATTTCAATGATATTCTTATTTCTTGACACTCGTAAATAATTGGTCGAGTAAAATAAACTTTAATAATTGCCCAAAATCAAAGGTTCGAGGGAAATATTTGTTTCTTTTGACTCTTTAACTCCTCCCACTAATGTTCAAGAAATACCATAAAGGATCAGGCACACAAGAACATATTTACAGTACTTTAATTTTAATCCATCCGCGCTTCTCCAAAATCTTCACACAAAGAAGAAATTTCATAGACAATGCTATTTCATTATGCATCCAATATGGTGGTATAATTGTCAAATGAACTGGGAGAGGAGCTTCTTCAATTATCACCCGTAAAACTCTGCTATGACAATGGTTTTGGTGCTATAATTGTCGCCTCTAAATTTATTTAGAATGTTGCCATGTTTTATCACTGCCTGTATGAAGCTCGTGCGTGATGCTGAATGTAATATGTGATATTTAATGCTAAATCTGCTATCATTCCCTTTCAAATCTGCTCTGAGTATGCCCTGATTTTCCTTTGTTCGATGAATATTAGTTTTGTTGATCACCACACTTATTGCTATTAACATGATCACTGTATGTATATATCGGGGATAGAGGGTTGCCAACTCTTAATGCAAGATTCTCCGATATATATCTCTGCAAATCAGTTTTTTTGTTTTTTCTCTGTCATTTTACCTGCTTAAAAACTTCTGGATGCAGACATGATCTTTCTAATTCCCATTAATATCGGCTATTTCTTGGTCTAATGCTTATTCGCTGCCTGTGTTTTCTTTCCTTGCTACTAATCGCACCCATTTTACATCTAATCAATAGTTGATTTTCAAATAACTCCAATCATCTTATTCATTATTGATATGAATTGCTGGCATAGCCAATCGACTTCTAATGATACATTTGTGTTCAATGATTGGATTTCCTTATATTTTTGTCACCTTTATTTTTGCATATACGAATCGTTGAAGAGAAGTTGTGATACAACCAGTTCTAATTACCATAATAACTTGTGATGTCTTGACGCGAGTCTTGGATGTTGTAATCCGTGTCAGACTCGATAGCAATCGCAGTCAAAGTCTACCATGCAGACCAACGATAATCTAAATTCCTTAGATGACAAATCAAATTGATTTATATTTATCTCTTCTTCCAATTAATATTGGCAATCGTGATGTTCTCTATTTCACAATACAGACAATTCTGATGCTTGATATTTATGAGTTCTAATCTCAATCTTCACAGCCAAAAGTTGCGATGTGTTGAATTCTCCTATGCATTCTAGTTTGATGGCTCTCCCTTGTTTCCTATTAATTGGGACCTTCCTCGCAGGCTTTGCTCTGATACCATGTTGTTTCCAAAAATCAATTGCAAATGTAATTCCACTGCTTTCAAAAGTATGTGTTTTCCAAATGCATCGATCTCTTGTATATATACATGGCAAAGACAAGAAGAGACATGTCCCTTAATGGGACATGTCTATTCATTAATCTAATTTATTAATTTAACTATATAGTTATTATAAGAATAAATATATATTAACTTTATATATATATATGCATATTAATAGATAAATAATATCAATTATTATATATATTAATATATATGTATATATAATAAATTATTTCTTATAATAATCATATAGTCAGTTTTATTTATCTAACCGATGCTATATACATCAACACTTCTTTTGTTAGATCTTAATTGTATGAATGCTTGTTCATTGCTTTGAGATTACTAAAATTAAAAGTTGATAAGTTGATCATATACTAATTCACCACCCCCCCTTTCAGTATGAGTGTGTGTGTTTTTTTCACATTTGACGGACTCTTCAACTGTTTGATTTGAAGTTGAAGACTATTAGACAAGAGGGAGGCCATTTAAGTTAAATTATTTCTTATCTTGGTGTGAATGCTCTCAAATAGGTTCCAGTTGCATTTACACCTAGAATTGCTCTAGGGTTGGACAAAATATACATAACTAGCCTCTAAAGATTTGGTGTTCTAGCCCTTAATATCTCTCACCATAAGTTGTCAAATGAAACATTTAAAAAATTATAAGTATTAAAGTTAGAACTTTCTAGTATTAAGCTAAAAACTAAAATTTGTATTTATAAAACAAGTGTGACTTATGGGCTAATATTTTTCACCTAGTTGTGGTCTTCCCCCATTGTATTCATAAAATTGAAGAAAAGAATCTCCCCATTGCATCATTGTAGACCTAGAACTCATCTAGAATTATGTCTCTAAGGCCTTTGTTCGTGTCAATCTCTCTATACATGTAGGAAGGCTCATCATGACCTCGTCATCAAACAAATATATTTGAGAAGTAAAATTTGTGGTTCAAGATAAGTTACTGATTCAAATTCGGATGCAGCTACGAGAACCTAGTATGTGGATACGTGAATTTGTTTTTTGTTTTTTTTTTTTGGGGGGGGGGGGGGGGGGGTTTGATGCGTTTGGGTACATGTGTGTATATATATATTATAATTTTATATATATACAAAAAAATTAAAGAAATATACAAAATTAAATCATTTGATAGTACGATACTTTATCATTGATCAATGCCAAATGGCAAAGATAAATATTAAATGCTAATTGATAGTTCACAAATATTCAAATAAGCCATATCATATATGTTTATGTTCACGATTCCAATGAAAATCATCAATCATCAAAAGGATTATCAAAAAAATCATCTATTGGATTTTCATCTTCAATTGTTGCAAGTTCACGATCATTTGAAACCAAAGCGGTTCCACTTGCACTATCAAAAAACATATATTTGTTTTTATTAAGCATCTTTCATCATCTTCTAGAACTATCTTGAATTAGATCTCTATGGGTCATCAAACCTTGTATGATTCAGTTGTAAGAGTTAAGCAAATTGAATAATTGACCTGGTTTTCCCTATGGATGTTTTCGCTCCATGTTATCTATTTGTTGCTGTAGAATAATTTTATCATCTTTGTGAACTATTTCAAGTCCAACATCTTTGGTATTTGTTGTCTATCACTTCCTAGGGTCATGGAAAGCAACTACCAAGATAAGGGGAGAGGAGACAGATCTCAAGACCAAACTTGCACAACATCCCTCATTTGAGTGGGACAAGAAATGCACTGAAGGATTACAATGATAGACTATTGCTCCAATATCACTAATTTGGGGCAAATGGGAACACAACACAAAAATAAAATGCACTATGAGCAGAAGAAATTTATGCAATGATTAGAAAGAAAAATCAAAGAGTGGTATGACAAGGATGTACCAAAGAGATAAACATCATAAAACTATGTTAGCACTATAAAATGAGATTATACAATTCAAGAATTTGCAAATTTTATACAAGTATTGGAGAGATTGAACTTATCAACAAAAGGCTTAGCTATAAAGTCTGTTGTCCAATAAATAACTAGTATACATTGGGCGTTGGCATCCGGATGTTGTCTGGATGTGCCTGGGTGTGCCCAAGAAGTGCATCCACACTCCATGGATGCGCACAGATGCACTTGATGCGCACAGATGCACTTCCTAGGCGCATCCAAGTGCATCCCCCCTCCACATTCATGCCCGAATGAATCCAAATCCAGATGTACAGGTAGGAGATGCAAATCTGGTATCTTAGGGCTCAGGTAGTATACCATGGGATGTATTGGTTGATGGAGTTGGTTTCTTCATTTGCAATCAATGATGCGCCAAACAATTTCATATTTTATTTTGTACCCACATCGATAACGAAAAATGACCTACTTGACCCAATGCATGGCCTCATAGGAATAACCCATTGCCATGTTATCCTTATTGATCAAACACAAAGCCTTGATCAAAGGATTTGTCAACTAAAACATGAAAATTAAATTTTCAATCAATAGAAAATATAAAAACAATAACAAAGACCAAGAAAAAAGAATAAATGCAAAATTTTCTCAAAAACTAAGTTTGTTACTTACCTTCAGTATCATCTTTGCATTCTTGGAGAACACTTCATCAAAAACTATCCTCGTGACCTTTCTAGATTTTTGGAACATGGAGAGTTTAAACAAGCATTGCTCACGAGCATTTACTTGAGAGAAGGTATTGCCCCTATAATGCTTTGGAAAGTGATGAAGTTTGTGGCAACTGGTGTCACCCGTGATCATAAAAGCTCAATGCCTTTCATGTGCACTTTCATCAAGCTAAAGACCCATGTATGTTTGTAGATAAATTTCGTAATGTTTCTAGCTTTCTACCATTATCAATCACACTTTTGATCGATCCATTCTTTGCAATTTCATCGAGTATTAAATCCAGGCAATGAACAGCACAATGGCACTAACAAATGGTGGGATGCCTCTTCTAAATAAGCCTCCTTGCAACTGTACGTGTTGTTGTAGTGTTTGTGATAATTTGGAGAACATTCTCCACCCTAATCTCTTGGATCATCCCCTCAATCAAAGTGCACAAAGTCCCAACATTCCTAACTTTCTTGGACATTCTCCACCTCTTTGCTTTGCACTCTTTATTTAGGACATTGATAAAAAATGAAGATTTCAGCAGAATAACAACAGGATTTTTCATTCATTTGAAATCCAAATTACAAATAAAGGAAAAAGCAATGAAAAAATATATATATTATGAAAACAAAACAAAGCAAGGAGGGTTGAAATGAAAATAAATTTTCAGCAAACAGGAGGGTTATTGTTGCTTGAGATTAGAAAATTTTGAAATAAAGGGAAAAAAAGGAAATGCCTTTACAAATGCACTAAAATCATTGATTATATCTTCAAACTTAACCTTCAATCAGTCAACAACCAATTTTGCTTTCCAAGTTTGCTCCCAAGACAATAACAGGGTAAAAGAAAAACATTTTTACTGATCTTAAGTACAAGTTTTTTTTTTCATCAGGCAAGTTTCTGTAAAAACTAAGTCTGCAGTAAAGTTGAAAAATCATTCACTAACTCAACCTGCAATTTAGTTGCCAAGATTATAGACTATGATGCACACATTTCATTAATATTCAGTAAACCTTAATTATATTTTCTTTCTTAGTTTTTATACATCTCTTGTGGAGATTATTGCTATTGATGTGTCAATACAGTTTATTTATTGAATTTTGTACCATAGCCTGCAAGATCTTGAATGTGTTTGTGTGAAGAATAGACTTTGCTCTATGGAAGGATAAAAACTTGAAATGATTAGTATGGGAAAGTCTGAAATGAGCATTATAACACGAATTCTCTTACTATAAAAACATAACGTTCCACTAAGCACTCAACAAACATGGAAAAGAAATTAGGATGAGTTTAATGCTAGCTTTTCCTAATGTTCTCATAATTTAGGGCCACCATTTAACTTTAACAGATGTATAGGCTTTTATGAGGATTAAATCTTCTGGGGGTTTAGAGATGAAGTATTGTTTGACAACTAATGATCAAGTATTCTTGCAGAGATAAAATCTTATGTTGACTAGGCTAAGAAGAAAAGTCTTCAAGTAAAGATACATGCTATTTTGACAGGTTTAAAGATAGTTTATCAATCTATGCTAGAGATCCTGTTTGCAGACTCTGATTTTTTTTGTGTTTTTATCAAAGAAAACCATTGAAGGGCTAATCCTTCACAAACGCCTCCCTAGTTTAAAAAACTCAATGAAATTTGTGTGATTGATTGCTTGCTTTCACCAATCTGTAAACTTTAATTTTTTTGTTTCTTCTTAAGGTCTGCGGAAGTGAAACTTAGCTCTACATGTTATTGCAGTTTTGACAGATATTATCAAGGCTATTTTGATATGTATATGGTATTTACTTCATTGTAAATATCCGAGAGCAGAAATTTGTTATTTGCAGCTTGGGTTTACTTACCAGGAATCCAATTTTTCTTCTCTGGTTAAAGTTCACTTTTATTTATTTATTTTTCAGGATTGAGGAAATACTATCTATGGTACAAGAGGAGATGCAGGTTATGCTTGTATGAAATGTACAGTAGAAAAAGGATTGGCTGAGGATCACTCCACATTAACCCATTCTTTTCTTCTGTGAACACCTTCAAACTTTGTATCATAGCTTTCATGGTGATTAACTAGGACAGTAGCTCTTCATCTGCTTCAGAATCTCATGCAGACCGGAATCTTTTTCTCCATTCAGGCCACTTCTCTTGGTTCTACTGGTGAGTTTTGTATGGAAGGGGACCTTCCTTTCATGGAAATGTTTTGTATAATGTGACTTTATCTGCCGACTTGTATTGTTGGTTTACACCTCTCATGTCAGGTTCTTTAGCTTGCCCATTTTAATATTAAATACTTCACTTTTGGTTGAGCACTTGTGACTTTCTATTGCAGCTTGCTGTAATTTTGAGTCTCATTGACCTAGTTTGGTCATTCATGGACAGAATGTAAGTTCTTTCTATACTATTTATTAATTGTTGGTTTCAACGATACTGAGGCATTGATTAAATTTTGATTAAAAATACTTTTTTGACATTTTTTCTTCTTAGGTTGCAAATTATCCTGTAGGGATTAATGGTTTCCTTGTTTTTTCATTTATTCTTTTGAGCTTGGTAATCCTTGAATCATGAATGCATTCTACTTTTGAAGGAGAACCCTGACCTTAAATAAATACAAAATTGAAACTCTTGAGAAATGTATCCTCTATGATTGAAAGGGAGTGCTGAAAACAGCAAGGGAACAAAGAGGACTCGAGGAAAAAATTCTCCAGCACTATTAAGGCACAGGCCACTGATTTGCAGGTCCAAATTGACATCGAGAGACTTGATATACCCTGCTCAAAACACCTGGACCATCCTGAGCCAATGCAGGATAGGGGTGAAGGAGCCTCTCAACAAATTAGATTTGGGAAGGATCAAAATTAAGAGCTCAACCGCAGCTAGACCAATCTGCTCATTGGAAAATTTATATGGTCCCAATTTCGGAAATCATTCAGTGTTTAGTGCAAGAGCCAATCAATCAGATATAATTTGCTTTTAGTTTTTTGTTTTATGGATGTTCTAGGTCATAGTAAATAATAAAAATAATTATCCTCATAGAGACAGTAAATCTTGCATTTCTTTTGATCTGTTTTTTCTTTGATAAATAGTTATTTGGAGGGGAATGCTATTTACAGTCAGAAGTACTGAATTTGTCCTATATGATTTTCACCAGATTATGTTTTTTTATGCATTTATGATACTTCATTAAGAAAAATTGAAAAACAATCTTTAACTGAGAATATTCCTCTCTATGAAGCATGGTCGCATTGCAATCATTAGTTTGATTCTAACAGACAAATGGGTTTTTGAAACTGAAATATGCACGTGGATTATATTATGAGTACTTCACACAGGTTTAGAGTTATATAATTATTGTCTATTTAGAGGGGTTGAAGAGTGAACGGGAATGTCCAACATCAATGATAACTTTGATATTTAAATTGCGATTACAAGTTTTCTTCATAGTAACATATTAACATGGCTGAAATATCTTGTATGCAAGTTTTGTTGATAATTTTAGAAGGCTTTTGTCTACCAGTAATCTTTTCTCCGTGATGATGATTGGTAATGATTCTATTCATTTGCCTTATTAAAGAAATAAAGTTCAAAACATTACAGTCAGTTTTTGTAAAACCTTGAGGTCTTGGTAGGAGAGACTGACTATTTATGTTGTTCTCACCATACGTATATCATAAAGAACATATGAAATGATAAATAGAGATGATAGTTGTCATGGATGATATAGAAAAGCTACTTATAACAATGTCAATCTGTGTTCTTGTATTTTCAAAGTCATCATGTAACCTTTATCATGTGAAGGGATGCTTTCTTTGAGGATGTCAACATGGATCATAAAGGACTCTTATGTTTGCTGTTAACAATACTTATCATGATTTCATCTTTTTGCACTAGGAGAGACTGTACTTCTTTCATTGATTGATTCATTGATTTCACCAATTGTAACCTTATCGCATACAGTCATATCTTAGCTGTCACCATTATACTTGTTGCTGTAGTTGTAGATGGCAATTGAGAGACATGGAAGAATTCTGATTTGTGGATTGAGCCATGGTATCTAATGTTATGCAGAGGCTGTTGTATTCATATATACATATTGATAGATGTAAAAAGTAGCCCTGTTTATTCCAATTATTTGATTGTGGAATGTTCACTTTACACATTATGGTGATACGTTGTGCCCTTATAGATGGGTTGAGACGGATACTGATTTAGGAAACTCGTATGGATGTTGGTTGGTCTTCATGGGTACTAACACTTATAAGGATTGGAAGACGTATTCCTGAGTTTGGGGGATTGAGATGATTTTATCGAGTCCATCTGGAATGTGTTTTTGTTTTGCATAGATTGCTGATTTCATGACAGTTGAATAGACTAGAAGTTTTTATGCTACTATATTTCATTGTCAAGACATGTTATGGGACTGCTTTATAGTTTGCACCCTGGGGATAGAACTAGATTCTCCCAATTCATCTCAACATAATTTTTGATTTTGGAAGGCCTTTATATATTCACGATATTTCAGAAGTTCGTTGAGCTCACATTTCAAAACTTTGGATGCTATTTGTAGAAGTTAGTGAGACCTTCAATTACTTGAGGGGAAAGCTTGATTCCTGGTTGGTGTAGAATAAATCATAATTAAGGGGAAAGATCAACTTCTCAATAATATTCAATTATGTACACTCGTCTCTCATGTTGACAAATTTTATCTATGTCAAAGAGTTTGCTGGGCTGTAGTATTTGTTCTTCTCTACCAAATGATTGGTTAAATATAGATTTGAACTTTATCAATTAAATGCTAGTCATGTATAAAATGTTCCATGCCTTCAAGTGACCCACCTTCTAAAAGTTCATCCTCATCCCAGCAAGTAGCATCAAGTTGTTCCTCCTCAAAAGAACACTAGCAATATGAGTTTGTGCATAAGAATCAATACAACAATCATTCATGGAATCTCTATCATCATGTGTATGAGCCATAGTAAGAGGATCTCATTCATGATGCACATTGATATAATGGATGATATGCAACATGAGGTTCTTTAGGTTGATCTTCATAAACCCTAGAATGAGAATATACGTAAGGATAAATAATGGAGTAGGCTTTTGAAAGATAAATAATGAATTTTATTGATCAAAATGGTGTTCTTACAAAGGTAAAAGTTTGGAAATACTTGAAATTGCTTAAGGAAGATCCTTACATCATGTTTTAATCTTCCAAGTCTGTTTTTTGAGTTACAATACAATGTTTTTGTTGGAAAGAACTTTTAGCAGTTACAACACATAACTAAAACTATAAGAACTGAAAGAAAAAATAACCCCTAGGAACCCCTTACATCGTCTTCAACTTCTTATTGCTTAGCAACATATTTTGAGGCATAAATGATAGGTTTTTGCAGTGGTTAGTTGAGTCATATTCATCATACAATCATAAGCAATTCACTAGGTGGCACTAGACATGTTGAGGCTGTCCATGTGGAAACAAAGGTGGGGAACCATGTAAATAGAAACTGGAGTTCTATGTTTTTCTTAATGGTGATAGGCTATGTAAGCATTACGGGAAGGTAGATAAAAATGTTGAGGGAATACGTAAGAAAGGAATACAAGGGCGATTTGGAGAAAGCTCTAGAATTTATTGTTTTTTATTTCTTTGAGCCTTTGCTCCCAATTACTAGAAGGGAACATCATGGAATAGTTTCTATGGATTTAATTCATGCGCTAGATACAAGTTTTGTGATATTGGTTGTAACAATGAAGCAATGCATAATACAAAGGTAAAGGTGAGTATAACCAGCTTCTCTCCTGATTGATTGTGTAGTAAGTGTTTCTACAACCAACTTCCTTTCATTTGGCATCAAAGCCTTATCAACTCCATTTCCTTGTGTTAGAAATAAGTGCCTCAACCTTGCAATTGTAGAAGGTTAGTATTCATTGTAAATTTGCATTTCAAAGCTACAAAATGGCCAAATGAACATGCTTTGGCTTCCAAGATATTAAAGCTCCTATTTTTGAATTTTTGAAGTCAAGTTGGAGGTACTTAGAGGCTATTTTTGGCCCAATTGTAACTAGAAAATTGTTTACAACTTGATATAACACTTCATGAGGTTTGCAAAATTTCAAATAGCTTGCTTGTCAATTAGCTTTTGGAATCAAAAGTTGTGACCTTGGAAAATATAAAATCTCCCAAATTGAAAAATATGAAAACATGGACATACAAAAAGTTTGTAAGAGGGAATTATGTGTATTGTGTGTTTTGAAACATAATTGGGCATCTTTAATTGGAGATAAGTTAGGTGCCACCATTTTCAATGATTTTAGCTCAT